>LPNX010254630.1:641977-697626 GCA_001517045.1 Pseudotsuga menziesii | reverse complement strand
TCAGCTGATTTGATTGAAATCAGTCAGATCTGAAGCAGATTGACTGGATCTGACAAATCCTTGACTGAAGGAGGTGATCAAATCAGATCTAGAGTTGATCTTCAACTGTCTTTATGGGAATTGCGCCCTCTCTCTCTCCTCCACACGTGTGGACTCTCCTGGATGCTCTGTGGACTGATGTGTCGGTTTATGGGTTGATGTGTCAGCTCAATCAGGCCCCCGGTTGACAAGTAGGCTCAGTTCAGCTTTAGATCTGCATTGATTGACTCTCCATCAGCTGATTTGATCTGATTCCTTGGGAATTGCGCCCCCCCTGGGCTGGATGTCCTGTTATTTGTATATATCCAGGCAGAAGCTCCCTCTTCCAAGCTAGTTAGAGATGGATTGAAGGGCTTGCTATTGTAATTGTGTATTGATCATCATTTGTGAATAAAGAAGCTTTGGAGGCTATACCGTGTAGTGCATGTGTTTGTGTGGATTCTCAGTGTTATGCTGCTAATGTGGTAACTGCAATTTCTTTCCAAATTCTGTGCTGCTTTCGTTTTCTGGCTTCAAGGATTCGGTTGAATCAAGTAAGGGTCTAAACTAGGCAAGTTAGATTGCTTGATCTTGTTTATCCATATAATTTATGCTCAAGAATTTCAGTTATATGCTTAAATAAGATTATTTTTGCATGATCTTTCATTTTTGTTGCTTTATACATCTATTTCCAGATCTCACGAGGTGTTGTGCAGGCTTGTGTTATCTAGTTGCAGGTTCCTGATTTGATGAAGGTGTGGATCAAGATTGACGCCATTCCTTATCCAATAAGCTCAAGACTTTGTCCCTCAACGCTCCACAAAAGGGCCTCCTTTCAACTTGCTCCATTCAAGCAACGAGCCGACCTTCTCTCCTCTTCTTCTCATTTCTTAAAAAAATCAATCTTCCGGTTACCTTTCTCTCCCTTTTATGATCAGATCTAGTTCTAAGAATTGAAAATATATTGTTAGATCTATTTCATAAGAGTCTTGCTCCTTAGATCTGTAATTTCATAAAGAATATCATTTCATAAAGATAGTTCTAGGTGTAGGAATTGCCTTTTTTGCAAGTAGCTAAATCATAGATCTAAAACTTGCTCATAAGGTAGTTTCTTTTTCGTTTTTTAAAGATTTAAATTTTGTAAGAAAAGTGCATATCTCATTGGCTGCCCAAACAGCAAGCCAAGATCCCAAGGAAAGCTTGCTTTCCTTGGTTCCTTTTGCAAAACTAGATTAGCCTCTTTTAACAATTTTTTACTTAAGTTGTTTTTTGGTAATTAGTGTAGTAACCCAAAACACTTTCAAAGTGTGTTTGGGCACATTTGATTTTGATTGCTCGCTGTTTTTTAGCAGGTCCAACCAAAAAGGGAAGGAGACTCTGCCAAAATTCCAACTCTTGGACGAATCGGAGCTTCCCGGAAGTTTCCCCCACCACCTTGTTTAATTCTAGCTTGTTACAAGTTTGTTGTAAGCCTTTGGATCCCAGATAACAAGGATCAAAGTGCATCAATTTTAATTTATTGATATTGTAAATTGCTGCTAATAAAAGGAAAAGGTCCTTTTGAATAGGCTCTTTCGAGCCTATTCACCATCCCCCCTGGGGGGATTTGCGTCGGTGTCAATTTTTTATTTTTTGTTCATATCTTTTCAAACTAGCGTAGCTCTAATCTGCAGGGTAGTATACTTTGATTCATTATCAATTTCATATTCCATATTTGATATTTCAAAGTAATCTTGATACTTACCCCACGACTTCTCGATTGACTCGAAAGGGGAAAGAGATGCGTGGTAGGACTAATTAGAAAACCGGGATTGTGTATCTGTGTTTTCCTTTCTATCATTTGTTTCTTCAGCTATTATAAAATTAACCCCTCCTTGATTCCTCGATTGAGATCCACTTGGATCGAAAGAGGTTCCTGGAGGGTTTTTTTTTTAACAAGAACACCCAATTTTAAAATTTACTAAAATTGACAAGATTCCGGTGTGTATGCTCTGCACTTGGCTGCGGTTCGTCCGATCAGTCGAGCTGTATCAAAAACACTTGAGTGACTAGTATAATTAGGATTCACTCTCCCAAATTGACAAACCATCAGGTGAAAATCCAACACCTAGATCAAACCATTACGGTGGCAAAATACCCAAAGGAAGCGGGAACTTCTGAAAAGTGACCTCGGGGCGCCGATCTCTGTCACACCCTAACGGGTGCGTTATGAACAATAGCCCCAGAGACTCCATTCAGCCCACATATTCCTTGCGGGTAGCTGTGAAGGTTTAGTTTTGGACATACTCCAAGTACTCTCGGGTATATCTGGAGTCCACCCCTTCGCCTAATTTTAATCAACTCACACCTCACATTAACTTAAAACATACCAATAGGCAATTGCAAAACATTCACTCCAAGCACATGCAAGTACATTGATTTCTTTTTTGACTCCATTTTTAAGGCATTGGTTATTTTCTTGCTATATATTTATATTGTGTCTCAGCATTGTGCTTTTGTGCGCTCATTTTTGTATCTTGTCATCTTTGATTGTTTATGCTTAAATTCCAAACTCCTACGTAACTCTTTCAATTTAACATCACTGTACTAACTAATTCAACCTAAGTAACTTAATAGGGTCTACCCCCCCTTGGCTTCGTTAGGTGTTGAGCCTAAATGAAAGAGTCAAGAACAAGGTGACAGCCTTGACTCGAGACTTGCCCCCAAGGACACACTGAGTGGCTTGAAGATTTCTGCCACGTGACCCAGGTTTGTGAAAGGCGGCAACAGATCTAGGGTAAGTGTGTTTGTTCAATTGATCAAATTAGGGACCATGGGGGGTTTTAGATAGAAATATGGAAATTCCTAACGTGAGGCTAAATCAGAGAATTAGGGCTTACAACACACTTGTTTGGATGAAAGATTTGACAGTGTGAAGAGATCCAAACAGAAACCGGAAATAAAGAATACACATGAAACAGGCTAACAGGTTAGGATGGGTGCCTTCTCCAGGGATTAGTGCTTCTTTAAGGTGGGAAAATGGAGTCCAAAAATGACGCCTAGGAGATAGAGAGGGTTTTTGATGATGGCCAACAAAACCCAGACTGCCAAATTTGTAGATTCCCAATGCAAATTGATCTGGTGATTTTTCCTACTTTCTACAAGTGATTTTTTCAATGAAGTGGGTGATGTGCAATGCATGAAAATTGAAACATTGAGAAATAAGCCGAGAGACGCATCTGAAACTTGTAGATATCTTCCTGGATGATGAAGAATGCTTCCTCGAAGATCAAGTGAGAGATCCAGGAAAGATCTTGGTGAATTTGTGCTTTGCTCAGTGTCCCTAGCGCCACCTTCCACCTCTCACACCAAGGAAATCAATTAACAATGACAGATAAACGAGATTTGCAAAATAAAGAAGATACGGGGATGAGAAATCATAAAGAAGTAACCACTCCTTGATAATCAAACCAAAAGAGGATAACAGAGTGAGTCCCCCCACAAATGCGCTTTCTTCAATTCGCCTCCTTCAACCTGCAAATAAACTGGGTACAATAAAAGATACAAGAACTATGCCGAATTGATCTCAATGCAGGAATTAAGCAATACTAATCGTTATCACATTCATCTATCTACAAGAAGACAAGTGTTGAATCCCCGAATAATCTCTTTATTAGAAGTTCCAGTGCTAGATCTCATGCTTTATAATGGGGGGGTCTCGTCTTTATATAGCTTTTGAGAGACACAAACCCTAACTCACTTTTACATTTGACGATTGAGATTATAACATCATCAACAGTGGAGATCAAATTTACATGGATCACTTTGATTAGATCAAGAGGGGGCACACTTTTTTCCCAATGACTCCTTGTCTAAGTCCAAAATTATATAACATAAGATATAATCATGATAATACATCAAAGGGGTCACTAGGGGCTTAATTGATCCTAGGCCCCATTACAACCTCAAATCATAAGATATAGCACTATAATACATCAAGTGGCCAAGTTGAGGGCCCCCCCTTGGGGGATGTCCTCACTGGCTAAGCCAAAATAAAATAATCCCGACCAAATGCTGACTGAAACTTCTGAAGAAGTGTCCAGAGAGCCATAACACATTGATTGGATGAATTTCTTGCCATTTCCTTGACTTCCCTAACCAAATTGATTTTTTTTCTTCTGTAATTTCCTAGTTCATTTTCTGGTGGTACAACCTCTGAAAATCATAAAAGTCATCATATCTTCCTTCAGACTGAGAACTGGGGCAAACTGACTCTACAAGAGTATTTGGAGACATAGAAGAATGGTATAAGTGGCTACTCATACCCCATGGAACACTGTGGTGCTCTAGAAGAACCAAAAACACTGCAATAATAATATAGTTTGACCAATAATAAAGTGATAATAATCACCGATCATGTAATTTGAGGCCACACTTTAAAAAATGGAACTATAGTATTGGTCCTGGGCATGTTTGGAGTAAATATAGGCACTGTTGTTTTTTGAGCCACTGCACTGGGAATCGTGTTTGACTTGATCAACTGGGTTGCCCACGTCAAAGTACCCAAACTGTAGGTGAGATATTGAACCAAGATGATCCTGCATGCATTCAGGGTAAGAATTGCTCCAAAATGTATATTAAAACCCAACTTTAATCATGCTCTTTAGAATCATGGTGACAATAATAATATAATATAAAAACCAGTAAGATATACTTGTGTACTAGAAGAATCATTGAATCTTTTGGAAGTCCCTTGTGTATGCCTTACTTACAAAGCTTAAACCATTTGCTAGTGCTAGGTGAGAATGGAAAACAAGGCTAAGATGGGGAAAAGATCTTCAATCTCACAAGTCTCAATCAACCAAGGTCATAGGAGAAGAATCAACTACGGATGAACTGGATGGACGGGGACAAATGATACATGGAACCAACATAGCACTAAGGTTTAAGATTTGTATAAAGCATGGCATAGACAATAGTCTTCAACATTAGACTTTTTGATCTTTCACAACACAGGTTAAGCATTAGTACATATGTAACTTTAAGCATAGGTCACCATGATCATCCCAACATGACAAGCCTAGGTGTTTAACATATACTTAAAACTCAAAGAGCAAAAAATCACCAAGGAGCCATATGCCTGTCTCACCATATGGCATATACCTCTCTCTATCTGATGAGCCCCTCTGTAACTGTGTAGCACATTTGATTTGCTACTTTGCTCAATGAACTAGGTCACCACTGAAATCCTCTCAATGGTCAAGGGAATCTCAGTCCTGGCAAGGAAATACTGCTAAATAAGACTCTGAAATGGCTGAGGCTGTAATGATCCATCTAAAAACCCCATCTGAATGAATAGCTCGGAAAAATAAAGAGATCAATCTGTATGCTGCATCATGGTAGCTCAGCTGCAATATATATGTGATAACAATTACATGCATTGGTACACATCCACAAGCATGAGCATGTTACCTGGTAAGACTTGAACTCTGGTGGGGGCTATATTATCTACCTACTTTTGCCAATGCAGCAAGCCATTATTGATGAGTGGTATGCTGATTTTTGTACCTAGGAAAGTGTTCCCCTAGGTGACTTTTTCCTTAATCACTTAAAGGGGGGAAATAAAGTGACCCTTGCATTAAATGACTTGAGAGGAGCATTTAATTTGACTTTAGAGAATAAAGTCACTTTTTGGAAAAATTTAAGTGAGGTGAGTGAAATTAATTTTAAATGAGATTTAATGAGCATTTAATCTCATCCACTTTTCTTATCCAATCTCAACCGTTGGATTAGAAGACCATTCATTTACCCTAGGGTTTTCACCAAAAAGTCAAGGAAAGGCAAAATGCATTTCACTTTTGAGAAGAGAGTGAAGGAGAAAGCAGAGAGAGAGGAGAGGCACGAATTTCTAGGTAGTATGATTTTGGAGACAACACAGATTTCGAGGCAAAGAGATTTAGTACAACACGCATCTCGAGGAAACCGCACAACAAATATTTTTGGGGCACGAGTTTCAAGGAATTTTTGGACACGAATCCCAAGAGAGTTGGCATAGAAATCAAGGTCGTACTCTACACAGAAATCGAGGACGTACTCTGCATGATTTTCGAGGTCCATACAGTCTGTATGGACTGTACCTTAGCACATAATCTAGGTCTGATTTCTGCACAGTTTTCGAGGTAGTGGGCACAAAAAACAAGGTTTTGTTTTGACACAGAATTCAAGGAGACATTTGGCACGGATTTCGAGGAAGTTCTAGGTGCATTTAATGCGGTGGAAATAAGTTGTTTTTCCACTGTACTTGTTGTTCTATATTTTGCTGAAAAAATAAAAATCTCTCTCCTTACAGGTTTTCCCCTTGTGGGTTTTTCCCTGGGCAAGTTTGCCAAAAATATCTGAGTCTGAAATTTATGGTGTGCACTTTTTATTTTATTTACTGTCATTAAAAGTGAGTTTCAGCAGTGTTTTTATTTGTCTGAAAATATTGTGCAATTTCCAGCCTTATTTGTCTGGGTTGGGCATTAAACATTGAAAATTTTGACATTTAAATTGGTGGCTAAAAATTGAGAAAAACTTTCATGGTATCAGAGCAAGGTTGGGCAGAAAATTAATTATTTCAGACAGTTAGTAATTTCCAGAACTCGGTAAATTTCTTTTGACAGTGGGAAACACCTTGTTGAAACTTAAACTTTGCAGAGATAATGGCTACTGGACTTAGAATGGAGGATATGCTTGATGGGGCTGGGAATTTTGTCCCATGGAAAGCTAGGATATTGCTTGTGTTGGAGGAAAATGAGTTGTGGGATGAGGTAGTAAAAAACACTACAACTAATCCTATTGTTATTCCTGTTTCTACCAATGCGGTAGCATTGGCTGCCTTCAACAAGAAAGATATTAAGGCCATAAGGATTATCCTAGATGCTGTTAAAGACCATGTGATTCCACACATTTCGAGCAAAACTCGTGCATATGAGATGTGGGATGCTTTGACTGGCTTGTTTCAAAGCTCAAACGAGAATAGAAAGATTGTTTTGAGGGAGAAGTTGAAAAGCATCAAGATGGTCAAAGGAGAGGTTGTGATATCTTACCTTACTAGGATCTCTCAGGTGAGAGATGAGCTTGTAGCAATGGGGGAGGTTGTTCCTAATGCAGAGCTAGTGTGGACAGCTTTGAATGGGGTTTCAAAGCCTTAGGTTGTATTTGTGGAGGCTTTGGTAGCTAGGGAGAACTTACCTACATGGGACAAGATATGTGATGATTTTGTTCAGGAGGAGACTTGGAGGGGTCTTGTGCAGGGCAGTGCTTCTACTAGTAGGGGGGATAAGGAGGATGTGGCTTTGACAACAAAGGGGAAGAAGAAGTTCAAGAAGGGTGGGGCCAAGCAGCAGGATGGACAAAAGAAGGATTTGAGCACTGTGAAGTGCTTTGCTTGCTAGAAGATGGGGCACTATGCCGGGCAGTGTCCACAGAAGAAGAAGAAGAAGCAGCAGCAGACAACAACTTTGGTAGAGGTTGAGGATTTTACACCGAGATTTTTAGAGAGAGTTTTCTCCTTGCACTAGACATGTTGATGGAGAGAGAGAATCCATCATCACCAATGCGAATGTTGATAGTGAGAGGGAGTATTCCTTATTGATAGAACATTCTTACATTGCATCCACTTCCAACACATAATATATTGATAGTGGAGCTTTGAGCCACATGATAGGTGCTCGAGAGATGTTCTCCGAGCTTTCGCAGGAAGAGACTGATGTGGAGGTAGTGTTGGCAGATGACTCTGCTGTTATAACAGTTGGGCGTGGGACCATTACCTTGCAGAGGGAGTCCATGAGTCCCATGGTTTTGAGAGATGTACTGTATGTACTTGGGTTGAAGAAGAACCTGGTTTCAGTTTCCATGATCGAGGATCGGGGTCTTGGGGTGTCCTTCCTAGATGGACATGTGCGTGTTTTTCCCAAGACTGCAGGACCATCTCCTACGCCATTGGAGTCAGATGTGGGAAATTGTACAAGCTCTTGTTTCAGCCTTAGCATGCTTTGGCACATAGCAACGACAACGAGCTTGTGAGTTGGCATAAGAGGATGGCTCATCTGCATCATCCAACTTTGCAAATGTTGAGATTTATGGTTACAGGGTTGCTAGAGTTTTGCATAGAGCACAGTGAGTTATCCAGAGGATGTGCTTTGGGAAAGTACACCAAGACTGCTTTTCCTAGCAGTGATAGTAGGTCAGCAAGGCTTTTTGACTTGATACATTCTGATTTGTGTGGACCTATGCTAGTTGTTTCTTTGTTCAATGTGACATTCATCGATGATCATTCCAGGAAGACCTGGATCTACTTCCTGAAGATCAAGAAATCTGAGGAGGTCTTGCAGAGGTTCCAAGAGTTCAAAGCTCTTGTGGAGAACCAAACAGGGAGGAAGATACGGGTTCTTAGATCAGATAACGGGGGTGAGTATACCTCCAAGGAGTTCGATGGATATTGCAGATAGGAGGGCATTCAGAGGCAGTTGACTGTTCCATACACTCCTACGCAGAATGGAGTGGCAGAAAGGAAGACCAGATCTATTGTTGGAGCAACTAGAGCTATGTTACACAATCAATCACTTCCTGTCATCCTTTGGGCAGAGGCATGCAATACAATTGCTTATCTTCAAAACAGGAGTACCCATCGTGCCGTGGGGAACAAGACACTTGAGGAGAGTTTCATAGGCAAGAAGCTTGAGGTGAGTCATTTTAGGATATTTAGTTTCGTGACTTACTCACATGTCCCTTCTGAGAAGAGGACAAAGTTTGAGCCCACAGTTGAGAGATGCATTTTTGTGGGGTAAGATGAGACTTCGAAGGCCTTCTGTATTTATCTTCCTTCTCAGAGGAAGGTTGTTGTGAGGAGGGAAGTGAATTTTGAGGAGGAGTGGGCCTTCAGGAAGTCTAGAGAGTCAGAGCAGGGAGAGCAACAGGTTCCCACACCTCAGGTAGTTTCACAGGTACCTTCAATGCAACAAACAGGTTTGCAAGTTTTTGGCTTTATTGGACCACAAAGTATAGGCACAGGTTCTCCAGTTTCAGTGGTTCAGCCAGCAGGATCTTCGGGACAGATTTTGGGTCTCAGGTTACAGGTTCACCGGTGACCGTACAGAGCTTCGGGATAACAGGGTTCACGAGTTGTTGTTACACCAACTTTTGGTTCACAGGTTACCGGGATTTCTACCTCTGGTAGTTCATCAGATGAGGATAGACCATTGTGGTAGCAGTCTTCAAGGAAGAAGAAGCCTAAGTGGCTTCGGGACACCTTGAAGGAAGCAAAGGAGTTTGGGACACCCAAGGAGTCAGTGAGGACTATTCAGATGACAGACAAATTGGGTATGGCATTAGTGGCTAGTCTTCGTGATTCAGAGCCTTCTACTTTTGAGGAGGCCTCCCAGCATCATGTTTTTGGAGAGATGCCGTGATGGATGGGTACCATTACATCATGAGGAACGATGTTTGGGAGATAGCTCCGAGACCTGAGAGGAAGTCAGTGGTGACTTCTCGTTGGCTTTACAAGCTAAAACATGCTGCAGATGATAGTGTGGAGAAGTACAAGGCTTGTTTTGTGGCACGGGGTTTCTCACAAGTTGAGGGAGTTGATTATGATAAGACCTTTGCTCCGATTGCTCATTATACTTTGATCAAGGCATTGATTTCCATTGCTGCGGAAATGGGTTGGAAGATCCATCAGATGGATGTGAAGACCGCATTTCTCAATGGAATCATACAGGAGGAGGTGTATGTTGAGTAGCCTCAAGGCTTTGAGATTCATGGGAGAGAGTCTCATGTGTGTAGGTTGAAGAAAGCCTTGTATGGGATGAAGCAAACTCCTAGAGCTTGGTACTCCAGGATTGACTCTTACTTCCAGCAGATGGGGTTTCAGAAGAGTGAGGTAGATCCGAATCTCTATTTCATCATGGTTGGAGATGATCCGCTCATTCTTCTGTTGTATGTGGATGACTTATTTATCATAGGAGGAGAGAGACCTTTCGCAGCTTGCAATAAAGATCTTGCTTTAGAGTACGAGATGACAGACATTGGGTTGATGCACTATTTTTGGGATTGGAGGTTTGGCAGGAGCCTGGACATATTTTCCTGGGACAAGGAAAGTATGCAGTTGATATTCTATGGAGATTTCGAATGGAGGATTGCAGGTCGATGTATACACCGATGGCCACCAACTGGAAGAAGCTTCATGCTTTTGAGGGAGAGTTGGTGGATCCTACACTATATTGTCAGCTCATTGGTTCGTTGATGTATCTGGTCAACTCTCGGCCAGATTTATGTTTTGTGGTGAACACCCTCAGTCAATTCATGGTTGAGCCTAGGAGGGTGCACTGGGTAGCTGCAAAACATGTGTTGCGTTACCTTGCAGGGACAGTGGAGTATGGTCTGGACTATAGGAGATCGGATGGGATCAGATTGATTGGCTTCACAGATTCAAATTGGGTAGACAGTGTGGCGGACCGGAAGAGCACTTTCAGATGTTGTTTTAGTTTGGGCTCGGCAGCATTGTCATGGTTTAGTCAGAAGTAAAAGTCTGTTGTTTTGAGTTCTGTAGAGGCCGAGTATATGGCAATCAGTTAGGCCAGTTGCAGGTCGAGTATGAAATTTATGGTGTGCACTTTTTAATTTATTTTGTCATTAAAAGTGAGTTTCAACAGTGTTTTTATTTTAGTGAAAATATTGTGCAATTTCCAGCCTTCATTAAATCTGGGTTGGGCATTAAACATTGAAAATTTTGACATTTAAACGGGTGGCTGAAAATTGAGAAAAACTTTCATGGTATATCTATTGTGTATATTCTACCTTGGGATCCTGTAGATGTACTTCGTTCAACATCATTAATATTGATTATTCTATCGAAATATGTGTGTGATATTATGTATGCACTCCTATGGAATCCATGCAAACTAGAATAATCTGTAACAACTTTTTTGGCAGGCAGTTGAAGCCCCCAAAAAGTTTTTGCAAATTTAGTGTGACACTTGCAGTACTCATGGGATGCGATAGCCATTCCTAAGAAATGGGACATGCTAATATCATCCAAAGGACAAATAACTATATAATAATGTAAAAGGTAAAAAACTAATGATAGGCAGTTAAAAGACTGTCATATTTTTAAGACATCTGAGACATGACTATCGTAAGGGACATGAACGCATATAATAGTTATTATTGCAAATAATGAAAATTAGGTTTATTGCATGCATTCTTGACTAGGAAGGCTTTGCCCTTGAAGCAGAAGAGGAAATAAAACTAAAGATTACCTAAGCTCAAAACACTATTGACGCATTGTGGAAGCATCAATCCATCCTTAGTCGACTTTTATTGGAAATATCCGCTGCTAATATTCTCAAATGTGACTTATCTTTTTATGACTCCAAGTATGTCTTCAAGAAGAGGTTGAATTGGAATTCTGACACTGTGCAATGTAAATAGAGTCTTGACTTTGTAAAGAGTAATGCAAATGCTGGTGTGTTGACTGATTAGAGTGACGACTTTTGTGGTTTGGAATCTAGATGATAAGGCTTCATTAAAAAATTCTTTTTCTTGAGCTCCATTTTAGAACGCTCATAGTTAACCTTAGAACGCTCATAGTTAACCTTAAGTTGTGTATTAATATCTTCATCAGATACTTTTGTTGATTTGTTAATTGATGTAATCTCGTCAACGATGAGAAATTGATTTTTTAAATTCAGCTAAGTTTGTAATAATTGACAATTTCCTTTTTGACTTTTGAAATTAATATTTCCTTCCATTTTAATCATTTGACTTCTGTAAGCAAGGTATGATTCTAATTTTTGAAATGTACCATTTCTTTATCTTTTTCTAATGAAACTTTAATAATTCTGTAACTTGTATTCAAGATCTTGCCCCTTTTGGTTTTTTTTTCGAGGTAATTATCGTGGGGCCAACCCCTGGGCACCTCTCTCCATTTTGAGGATGGTACCTAGGGTAAACCCTATATTCTTCAAGGCACAATGTTTGTTCAACAACAGAGCTTGAAACCGTTAACAATATACTCATTATAAGCTTAGCATGTCGCTTACGTGAATAGAACATGGGTGGGGAGGATAATACTCCATCCCACAACCACTTGTGTTAGACCCAATCAACATCTTGCTCCTTTTGTTGTTGAACTATCTGATCAATTTGAATCACAAAAGCTGATTGAAGCTACTGATTAACTTATGTGCACAACTTCATTGTGAATATCATATAAGGTTTTATTTTTTATATGATGTCAAAAGTCAAAATGATAAATATTCTAGGTGTTATCCCTAAGGTCTGCACTGGACTGCTACAGGCAAAGCTAGGGCACTTAGGATAAGGAAAGTGTAATTCGAAAAGTAGGTTTCAGGTGGTTGATAAATATTGGGCTAAAGATGGTCTATAGATATCTAACTCAACACATAATACAGGTAGAACTTGAAACAAGAGAAAGTTTGAACTCAAAATGCCAAAGGTCTATAAACATAAATGATAAAATCATAAAACTGATAATGAATACACCAAAGGAAATAACAATGTTAATAATGTTGATTTTTGTACCTTGTCAGGAGTTCCCTAAGTGACTTTATTTTGCCTGAGTCACTTAAGAGGGAAAATGTGACCCTCACATTAAAGTCACTTAAATGTGACTTTATGACTAAAGTCACTTTTTATAAAGTGAGTAAGTGAGTGAATTTATTTATGAGAAATAAATAAATGAGATATTCACTCTCACTGTGATGTTATAAAAAGGAGTGAGGGAGGCAAAAGTCAAACACTTTTCATTTTACAGATGAAGGAGCTCAGGAGGTCGAATTGCTCAAGGAGGTCAAAATTCCAAGTTAGGGTTTGAAGTTGAAGTTTTCAGCAAACTGCCTGCACAGTTCCCGAGATAGTACGGCTGCATTAATTACTGGTGTACGGCCACATTTAATGCATTGTACAGCTGCATTTATTGGCTCGGATTTCGAGGAGGAAGTACGGTCAGGTCTACACGATTCCCGAGGTGTACGGCCGAATTAAATGCTGCACAGTTATCGAGGAGTACGGACAGGTGTACGGCTGAGCAAATCGGCACAGATTTCGAGGTATGTACGGCTGCATTTATTGCTGTACGGACAGGTGTACGGACTGCATTAATTAGGGCACGAATTTCGAGGCAATTGTACGGCTGATCTGCTGTACGGCCTGCTGTCTGTTTTGGCACGGAATTCGAGGAGATTGTACGGTTAGGGTTTGCTGTACATGTGCATTTAATTTCTGTCCTACATTTTACTGAAGAAATAAAGCTCTCATCTTAAACTGGTTTTCCCCGTGGGGGTTTTTCCAGGGCAGCTTTGCCAAAAATATTTGTGTCAAATTGTGTGATGTGCATGTGTTTATTTTCAGCCTGTTAAATTGTTTACAGTGTGTTTAAATTGTTCAAGAATTTCCTAGAAATTGTTCATTAAACCAGCTTGCTGTGAAACAAGGGTTTTCAACAAATAACCTTTCATGCATCCACAAGGATTTATACATAACAGTGTTACACATAAAACATTGAAAGAGCAGAGAACAAATTAAAGGCAGCATATATAAACAGTGTTCCTATTACTAACATAGATCCATCTTAAACCTGGATCTACTAAGCACCGACAGGGATCCAATTTTTTCAGGTGTAAATTTTTTTATCTTAATTTTTTCACATCTTAAAATAATTTACATGTAATTTTGGGTTTAAGATAGATCAATGTTGGTTTTAATTTTTTATTTTATAAGCTATGGATTTTTCAATTACTTTTCATTTGGTTATAATTTTTTTATTTTATTACTTTTCATTTAGTTTTAATTTTGGGTTTTTATTATTTGATTTGATTATCATTTGATAAATTAATCCTACATGTATTTCTCTATATTCTTTTTTTTCCCTTTTTTTAGCCAACATGGTGTAGTGTTACGTTACATATGTGACAACATCTGCCCCATACTGGGCTGTAGAGCACCAAGAGTATACTGGGCTGTAGAGCACCTCGCTACTCTCGGTGCAACTAGTTCTGTAATTGAATCAATGCAGTGCATATCATTCTGCAATCATCTAATAATTGGTCTAAACATTGAGATGGCACAGAGTTCATATTATTCATATAGAAAGTTCAAAATACAGTATGGTGTCTTACAAAATCTCCAGACTAGCCTTCAGCCACCAAAAATCAAACCCATACATCATATCATTCTTACAATATATAGACTTCTTTGATAACACAGTCTTCATTTTTCCATGATTAGATGATCATTTGTTTTGCCTAAAATAGACTTAAATAAAAATGTTTTGACTCCCCTAAAATATGAATATCTCTAGATCCTATTTTTAAGGTAACCATTTATCAACATATGGATTGCGTTCAAAAAATTTAGGTCCATAATCATATGATTTACAAAATATAATTGTCGACCATAATTCATATAAAACTAAAACAAACTTAAGAATTTAAAAGAATTTTTGACTTCAACACTTGACAACTGTCTAGGGAACTGCCTTCTGTCTGTAAAAGAAAAACTAAGTATCCAGCTGTGTTGCTTCCTGTATCTTCAATCTTCATCCTTCTCGAACCTCCAAAGGTCGATCCTGTGCTTGTATTATGTCTTGTGAAACATGTGTCCCCAGATCAATTACTTTTTGTAGCCTTATCCTTTTGTTGTTTATACTCGTTTTTCCAATATTTTTTCTTACTGTGGAATTATGCATTAACTTGTTTCAAGCTCTGATTGAATTGACAGACTTTGGTGAACTTAACCATTAGATTGGCTCTCATTTCCAATCTTACTCACTTTTTGAAAGTTTTTCTCAGTTTCAGCCACTGGTTTAAATGTCAAAAATTTATCTCTGTTTAATGCCCAACCCAGAAATAAGTAAGGCTGGAAATTGCACAAAATTTCAGACTGATAAAAACATTGCTGTAACTCAACTTTAATGACAGAAAATAAAATATTAAATGCACACCATGAAATTTCAGACTTAGGAATTTTTGGCAAACTTGCCCAGGAAAAACCCACAAGGGGAAAACCTGTTAGGAGAGAGAGATTTTTATTTTCAGGAAATTTTTACAGCAAAACTCAGAAATTTTCAGACCAACTTATTTGAACCTGGAAGAGAAAATTTCTGTCTCGATTTTTGTGCCCAACAGAAAAAATTTAAAAATAGAACTCTGATTTTTTTTGCTAAACTGCCTCGAAAACCGCACAGCACGACAGCCTGCTGTACGGCCTGTCTGAAAAATGTTGATTTTTGTACCTAGTCAGATGTTCCCTAAGTGGCTTTATTTTGCCTAAGTCACTTAAGAGGGAAAAATGTGACCCTCACATTAAAGTCACTTAAATGTGATTTTATGACTATAGTCACCTTTTGATAAAGTGAGTAAGTGAGTGAATTTATTTATGGGAAATAAATAAATGAGAATTTCACTCTCACTGTGAAATTATAAAAAGGGGTGAGGGAGGCAAAAGTGAGTTGACTTTTCATTTTTCAAGTGAAGGAGAAGAGAGAGCTCAAGGAGGTCGATTTTGCTCAAGGAGGTCAAATTCCAGGTTAGGGTTTGAAGCTGAAGATTTCAGCAAATTGCTTGCACGGTTCCCTAGATCGTACGGCCACATTAATTGCTGGAGTACGGCCACATTTAATGCTGAGTACGGCTGCATTTATTGGCACGAATTTCGAGGAGGGAGTACGGCCAGGTCTGCACAGAATTCGAGGTGTACGGCCGAATTAAATGCTGCACGGAAATCGAGGAGTACGGACTGTGTACGGCTGAGTTAATTTCGGCACAGATTTCGAGGTAAGTACGGCTGTAATTAATGCTGTACGGACTGTGTACGGACTGCAATAAATAGGCACGAATTTCGAGGAAATTGTACGGCTGATCTGCTGTACGGCCTGCTGTCTGATTTGGCACGAAATTCGAGGAGATGTACGGTTAGGGTTTGCTGTACATGTGCATTTATTGCTGAGAGAAATTCTGGTGGAGATAAGTTGTATTTTCATCTTTCATTTTCTGTCCTACATTTTACTGAAGAAATAATAAAAGCTCTCATCTCAAACTGGTTTTCCCCGTGGGGGTTTTATCCAGGGCAAATTTGCCAAAAATTACTGTGTCAAATTTTATGGTGTGCATGTGTTTATTTACAGCCTGTTAGTTGTTTTTAGCGTGTTTAAATTGTTCAGAGAAATTTCATAAGTAACTTCAAGCCTATGCATAACCGGCTGAAGTGAAATTTAAGAAATTGTTCATTAAACCAGCAAGCTGTTAAACAAGGATTTTCAACAAAAAAACGTGTTGCTAAAGTTGCCTCGGGATTTGCGCCAGCCTGTTTCCTTGGGATTTGTGGCCAGCAATCTTCTCGATTTTCGTTCCAGAAGCTTCCCTCGAAATCTGTGCCGTACTTCCTTCTCAAAATTCGTGCCACTATACGGAACCGTACAGTACGAGCTGTACAGACATGCAACAATAAATGCTATTGTCTCGAAAACTGCGCTGACTGCCTTCTCGATTTTCTTCTTTTTTAGAAAAGAAACTTTTCTCTCTCTCAGCTCTCTCCTTCACTTCAATCTGTAAAAGTGAGTGAAAATGCCTTCTCTTGCCTTTTTGGTGAAAACCCTAGGGTTCATCTAATCCAATGGTGGAGATTAGATGAGATGAGTGGATGAGATTAAATGCTCATTAAATCTCTTTTAAAAATTAAATTCACTCACCTCACTTAAATTTTCCAAAAAGTGACTTTATTCTCTAAAGTCAAATTAAATGTTCATCTCAAGTCATTTAATGCAAGGGTCACTTTATTTCTCCTTTTAAGTGACTAAGGCTAAAGTCACCTAGGGGAACACTTTCCTAGGTACAAAAATCAACACTCCCTCTTACCAAGGAAGGTGTTTTGCACCACCCCCAGCTTGTCTCTGAAGAAGACAAACTTGCCCCTCCCCAAAGGTTTCGTCAGAATATCTGCGACCTGCTCATCAGTGGAAATGTACTGCAATGTCACTGCTCCTCTCTGAACATAATCTCAGATCTGAACATAATCTCAGATGAAATGATACTTGATCTCAATATGCTTTGACCCGTCATGAAAAACTGGATTCTCAGAGAGCTGGATGCAACTTTGATTGTCACAGTAGATCACCGTAGGCCTCAACTCTTGATCAAATAAATTCACTAGCAACTTGCAAAGCCACAACGCCTCGCAACTGGCCTGACTGGCTGCCATATACTCAACCTCTGCAAAACTCAAAACAACAAACTTTTGCTTCCGACTTAACCGCGACACTGCTGCCGAGCCCAAACTGAAACATCTGGAAGTGCTCTTTCGGTCTGCCACATTGTTGTCCAATCTGAATAGCCCACAAAGATGCCCTTCTTTGCGATGGGCTCTAACTTTGTCCTCTTTTCAGAAGGGACATGAGAGTAAGTCAAACAACAAAATATGCGAAAATGGCTAACCTCAAGCTTCTTGCCTTAGAAACTCTCTTCAGGTGTCATGTTCCCCACAACACGATGGGAACTCCTGTTCTGAAGATAAACAGCTGTACTGCATGCCTCTGCCCAAAGGAAGAAAGGAAGTGACTGGTCATGTAGCATAGCTCTAGCTGCTCCAACAATAGACCTGTTCTTCCTTTCTGCCACTCCATCCTGCTCTGGAATGTATGGAACCGTTAACTGCCTTCGAATGCCCTCCTGTCTGCAATATCCATCAAACTCCTTGGAGGTATACTCACCCTCGTTATTCAATCTGAGAGCCCGTATCTTCCTCCCTATCTGGTTCTCCACAAGAGTTTTGAACTCTTGGAACCTCTGCAAGACCTCCTCAGATTTCTTGCTCTTCAGGAAGTAGATCCAGGTTTTCCTGGAATGATCATCGATGAATGTCACATAGTACTCATATCCTCTCAGAGAAACATAAGACATAGGTCCACACAAATCAGAATGTATCAAGTCAAGAACCCCTGCTGACCTGCTATCACTGCTAGGAAAAGCGGTCTGGGTGTACTTTCCCAAAGCACACCCCTTGCAAACATCACTCTGCTTTGTGCTGAACTTTGGCAAACCTCTAACCATATGTCTCAACAACCTCAAAGTTGGATGATGCAAGTGAGCCATCCTTCTATGCCACAACTCACAAAGCTCGCTGCCGTTGCTATGTGCCAAGGCATGCTGAGGCTGAAATAAGAGCTTGTACAGTTTCCCACATCTAACTCCAATGGCATATGACGCAGATGGTCCTGCAGTCTTGGGAAACACACGCACGTCCATCTAGGAAGGACACCCCAAGACCTCGATCTTCGATCATGGAAACTAAAACCAGGTTCTTCTTTAGCCCAGGAACATACAATACATCTTTAGAAACCATGGGACTCATGGACTCCCTCTGAAAGGTAATGGTCCCACGCCCAACTGCTCTGATAGCAGATTCATCTCCCAACACTACCTTAGCATCAGTCTCTGTCTGTGAAAGCTCAGAGAACATCTCTTGAGCACCTGTCATGTGGCTCGAAGCTCCACTATCAATATACCAAGTGTTGAAAGTGGATGCACTGTAAGAATGGTCTGTCAACAAGGAAAACTCTCTCTCTCTATCAACATCGGAATTGGTGATGATGGATGCTCTCTCTCTATCAACATGTCCAGGGCACAGAGAAAACTCTCTCTGAAATCTAGCTGCAAAATCCTCAACCTCCGTCGAAGTTGCTATCTGCTGCTTCTTCTTTTTCTTCTTGTTTGGACACTGCCCAACATATTGTCCCATCTTTTGACAAGCAAAGCACTTCACAGTGCTCAAATCCTTCTTCTGCCCATCCTGCTGCTTGGCCCCACCATTTTTGGAACCTTTCTTGAACTTTTTCTTCCCCTTTGTTGTCAAAGCCACATCCTCCTCACCCTCCCTACTAGTAGAAGCACTGCTCTGCACAAGACCCCTCCGAGTCTCCTCTTGAACAAAATTATCACATATCCTGTCCCATGTAGATAAGTTCTCCCTAGCAACCAAAGTCTCCACAAATACAGCCCAAGGCTTTGCAACCCATTCAACGCTGTCCGCACTAGCTCTGCATTAGGAACAACCTCCCCAACTGCCGCAAGCTCATCTCTCACCTGAGAGATCCTAGTAAGGTAAGACATCGCAGCCTCTCCTTTGACCATTTTGACACCTTTCAACTTCTCCCTCAAAACCATCTTTCGATTCTCGTTTGAGCTTTGAAACAAGCCGGTCAAAGCACTCCACATTTTATGTGCCTGGTCTTTACTCAAGATGTGAGGAATAACATGGTCTTTAACTGCATCTAGAATTATCCTTCTGTCCTTAATGCCCTTTTTATTGAAGGTAGCCACTCCAACTGGATCAGCGGTAGCATCGGGAATAACAATGGGGTGAGCAGTAGTATTATTGACTACCTTATCCCATAGCTCATTCTCTTCCAACACAAGCAATATCCTAGCCTTCCATGGGACAAAAGTACCAGCCCCATCAAGCCTATCCTCCATTCTCAGTCCAGTTGAAGTCAAATTTGCAAAGTTTAAGTTTCAACAAAATGCTGTTAACTGTCAAATGAAATTTTTTGAGTTCTAGAAATTACTTTCTGTCTGCAAAAATTTAATTTTCTGCCCAACCTTGTTCTGATACAATGAAAGTTTTTCTCAGTTTCAGCCTCTGGTTTAAATGTCAAAAATTTATCTCTGTTTAATGCCCAACCCAGAAATAAATATGGCTGGAAATTGCACAAAAGTTCAGACTGATAAAAACACTGCTGTAACTCAACTTTAATGACAGAAAAACAATATTAAATGCACACCATGAAATTTCAGACTCACGAATTTTTGGCAAACTTGCCCAGGAAAAACCCACAAGGGAAAAAACCTGTTAGGAGAGAGATTTTTATTTTCAGGAAGTTTTTACAGCAGAACTCAGAAATTTTCAGACCAACTTATCTAAACACTGAAGAGAAAATTTCTGTCTTGAATTTTGTGCTTAACAGGAAAAAACCCAACTTTGATTTTTCTGCTGAACTGCCTCGAAAACCGTGCTGCTGTATGGACTGTACGACATTCTGCTGTTTGGCCTGTCTCAAAAACCGTGTTGCTAAAGTTGCCTCGGGATTTGTGCCAGCCTGTTTTACTTGGGATTTGTGCCCAGCAATCTTCTCAATTTTCGTGCCAGAAACTTCCCTCGAAATCTGTGCTGTACTTCCTTCTCGAAATTCGTGCCACTGTACGAAACCGTACAGTACAGCCTGTACAGACATGCAGCAATAAATGCTGCTGTGTCGAAAACTGTGCTGACTATCTTCTCGATTTTTTGTGCCTGCTGAAGCTGTCCTCTTCCTCGATTTTCGTGCTGCTAAATTTCTCTTTCTCAAAAAAGAAATTTTTCTCTCTCTCAGCTCTCTCCTTCACTTCAATCTGCAAAAGTGAGTGAAAATGCCTTTTCTTGCCTTTTTGGTGAAAATCCTAGGGTTCATCTAATCCAACGGTGGAGATTAGATGAGATGAGCGGATGAGATTAAATGCTCATTAAATCTCATTTAAAAATTAAATTCATTCACCTCATTTAAATTTTCAAAAAAATGACTTTATTCTCTAAAGTCAAATTAAATGCTCATCTCAAGTCATTTAATGCAAGGGTCACTTTATTTCCTCTTTTAAGTGACTAAGGCTAAAGTCACCTAGGGGAACACTTTCCTAGGTACAAAAATCAACACTTTTTCAATCAATGACTGATTTCCCAGCTTTAAGTACTTGACATATTCCTTATATTTCTTTAATTTCTTTCTTAACTTCTGATTCTTCAATTTCAGGCTAATCAATTTTGTTTTCTGTTGAGACTCTGGAGAACTAGATTCTTTTAAAGCTGAAATAGGTTCACTCATTTGTTCTTCCATGATTTCAAGCTTTTGTATATCACATGGACTTGGTTTTTTACCTGTGGCAGCCTGTATAACTGGCTTCTCTTCAGATTTCTGAAAAACGTCTGGGTTTGTATGTTGCTCTGGCTTAGGGGAGCAAGATATAGCATTAATAGTTTCCTCTAATTCGTCCAAAACTCGAGCGACACGCTTCTCCTTTTCTAAGGATGAACCGGGCTCAGTTTCAGAGCTTTCTTCTAAGAAATTTTTCCTTTTCCTTTATCAGTAACCAAATCCTTCTTAACTTGTTTCGAAACTGGAACCTTAGCCACAGTCTCTGGCCTGATAGACTTCTGTGTATCTTTACAGACATCAGCTTCCAAATCAATAGCTTGCTGTTTCTTTAGAGAAGAATCAAATAGAGCCTTTGAATTTAACCTGAATTTATTTACCGCTCTGGTATGAGGTCTTCGGTTTGGATAGTTTTCAGACTGTAACTGCTTTCTTTTTCCCTTTTTAATCGAAAGAGAGGCTTGAACAGGATCATGTTTTTCTTCCTGTATGGGGACTCTGATCGTTTACTCAATAGGATGCTTTAAAGCTCCTCTCACACGTCTTTTCATAACTCTGTCTTCCTCCCAGACATTTTCCTCTGATTTCTTTGAGCTAGGGTTTCTATTTTTCCTCTGTGAAGAAAAATGCAGTGACTTATGAACAAAATCATCAACCCTCGTAGTAACTTTTCCCTTTCTTTTGACTTGTTTTCCCTTAACACTAGGTTCAGAGGGAGGGTTTTCAGACTCGTCATCTTCAGCCATATCTGTAGAATTGGTTTTTATGGAGGGTGACCCATGTATCTTGAGAACAAGATCTGAATTTATGAACTCATAATTTACAAGAAATTCCTCCAAACTATAATTGAATTTCTTTAATTCTTGTAAAATTAAAAGCTTAATCAAAGCTTGATGAAAAATTCCCTGCCAACTATCTGGAGACTTTTGTGCCCTAGAGGCCATCTTAGTTAAACTTTTAAGAAAGAAATAGGGCAAATTCATAGGTGATACACTGATATATCATCCAGATGCAATAAAAAGTGCATATGGTACAGATACACAGTTGCATACCTGCCTTCCCCTGTAATATAACGGTCAACAAGCTTCAATAAATTGCTGTATTCAACCTTGAGCCATGAATGAGGAACCCCTTTCCTCCAGTTGAGATTTTGATGCGTATCCAACAAGAACCGAATACATTCAGGTGCACCTACCCTCTACATTTTAAACCACCGCTAACCATCTTGAGGTAACTCACAGGCGATAACAATTGATTGTTCTGTGACAGGAAATGATAATTACCTCACTGTAACAGTACTGCCATTAAAGCTTTGAGCGAATGCTTGAGCCACCGGTTGGAAATGCCCCTGCAATTTTTCACAATAGCTACC
This sequence comes from Pseudotsuga menziesii, assembly GCA_001517045.1. Classification (NCBI taxonomy): domain Eukaryota; kingdom Viridiplantae; phylum Streptophyta; class Pinopsida; order Pinales; family Pinaceae; genus Pseudotsuga; species Pseudotsuga menziesii. The sequence continues at coordinate 675,298 of LPNX010254630.1, read as the reverse complement.
CAACCTACACGTTTGAATTTCAGGCCAAATTCTAGATAAGCTTCTAAGAGCTCTGAACCCATAGGCTCATACCTAACCTGACTCCCATCACGCTTCAATGCCATATTGCTATGATAATAACAGGGCAAAAACCCACACAAGACTAAGGGTTTCTTCTATCTTTAAATTTTAAACTGAATATGAAAAACACAAAACCCCAATATGCAGACTGAAGCGATCATTCAAACGGCTGGGAGGACTCACATCATAGCTACGACAGGTTCAATAAGGCTAGACCCTCTTATTTGCATGATTACCCATATTCACATATCTCGGAGCCATAAACTGATATGACAGCCAGTAAACATACTAATGAATAATCTGACAGATAGTACTGTATTCATTGATTTGCAATGCGACAACCCACTCCCTTCGCATGACTGCTGCGAAATGATTCATCAGCGTTGCTGCAAAGCAATTCTGTAGAGAAGCGTGTGAACAGCCCACCTTGAAATCAAGTACTTGCCCTTGAATTTTTCAACATGAAGACTTTATACCTGCATAAATAACAATATAACCAATATACAAACTTGTGCCAACCTATGTTAAGGACTAGATCATCAAAATAAAACAAAAATCAATGCTAGAAGCATAATTATTTAAATTACAGAACCACAGGTTTAGAGTCTGCTCAAAAAGTTTTGGGAAACATATAACCAAAGGGCTTGAGAAAATTAAGGCTTTGAGCTTGAGAAAAGTAGACAGCCTAACACTAGGGTTACATGGGGATTTGCTCCCTTCGGTGGGGGGCGCACCACCCATTCTTCCTGTTATAGCTTGATTTAACAATTAAGTAGAAAAGTCCCAACCCACTAATGCTATCAAAGAGCAACTTCGAAAGAAAGCACTACTTTCACCTTAGTGCTAACTTCAGTCATTTTTGACCAGCTCTCAAGCTCAAGGGGGGCTTCCCTAGGGTTGATTGGATAATTCCTATTGAAGAGAGTACAATGTTTAGCCCAAGGTGAGACCTTGCTTGAGAATTTTTCTGGAGCAAGTTGTCACTCAAAGGATCTTAGATTAGTGAAGTGTTAGATCCTCTTATTTCAAGAAAATTCCAGATTTGTTGAAGTGATGAAAATCACTTCTCCAAATGAGTGAATTAAACCCAATACATTCATGATGTTTGAGTTATAACAAGTGATTCAATATAAAAATTGTAGACAACCTCTTAAACACGATTAATTTAGTGATTCATTATTAATGTTCAAGACATATGAATTGACATCCCAAGGTTGTGCAAAGAAAAAGACACCGAGAAGAAAGTAACTTGCACAAATGATTTCTAGAATTTATTATGAATGAGTAAGTTACTTGGTTAAGGTAGATATGCTTATTAGCTAAAACACGGGAGTATGATCCAACCATTAAACCAAGAGATAATTGATTAAATCCAAGATCTTGCTTCAAAGTGAATAAGTGCTGATATACAAAGTGCAAGATGAGATAGTAGATACCATAATTTACAATAAAGTGTTTTGCAATAATTTTAGAAGGGAAATATGAAAAACAAGATTAATTCTCCAGAATTGTGTTGATTGAAAAGTAAGCAATATGATTACAAAAAATCTGCTAAAATATTCATTGAAATAAACCAGATTTTAGAGATTATTTATCTAGCACAGGACCCCAAATCAAAATGTAAATTTATTTACCACTAGGGCAGATTTAATTCTGTTTTCCTTGTTGTTTAAAATATTGGTGCATAACAGAAATAAATCAAAGGAAATTAAGCCAAAATCTCAGATTTCTAGATAAAAAAGGTGAAAAATGAAAGTTTTTAAGTTTTTGTGGTGGATGAGATGGAAGAGTAGATAAGTACCTTAGATCCTTGGGCTCATGGGGTCTTTTAGAGATAGTTCTCCTAGGGCTTAGTTTTAAATTACTTGGGGCTGGAGCATCTGCAAAATACATGACAATTTTTAAGCCTTTGGGTTTTGATGTAAATTCTTTTTAAGGAAATGTCACCCTTTAGGCACACACCTTAACCTATAGATCCTAACATATACTTCATCCTATGCTCACTTAAACTTTAAGGCTCACAAAGATGCTACCTACAAGCAAGCTAACAAAAACAAAGCTTATAACAAGTAAAGAGATTTTCTTTTACTTTATTTCAATGGAGCAATATTGCTCATTCTATGAACTAGATCGAATAGCTTGACAATGAAAAGAAATTAAACATGTTACCTCAAGATTGAGCTTCACCAAGAATGCCTCACAACCCAAGTCACTTAACATGAGGACCTTGGAAATAAGACACAGGGACATAGTATATATATATATTTCTGAAAGAGTAATATTTTAACATCTAAAGACTACCAAACTTGTGAGCATGATTAACAGTCATCAGACATACCAGCAAAAACAAACTGGGACCCTTGAAGGGAAAGAGTCTTGTACAGACACAAGACAAGATCGAAGAGTATCGCCATATATGATTATAAAGGAACCATTCTAAAATAACTAAAAGTGAACCATAGGTAAATTCTCATTACCCGTCTGCTTTAGCATTTTTTTCTCTATATATGTGTTCAAAGGAAATTAATTGGAATAATGACCTTCCTTCTCAGATCCTCTTAAGAATGGGGGTTAACACTAGATTCGAAATAAAACACCGATCATTGCACCAGTTGATCAGTAATTTTGAATATCCAAAAATTTGAACTCCCATCTATGCCCTTTTTTTTGTAAACTTTAAGAGAATCCACAAAGCGAAGGTCTCTGCTCTATTATGAGTTCCTCCAACTGCACCATACTTCAGCATAAAGTAGTGGGAATTATCCAGATGGAGAGTTGCAGCAACACCACATGAACTGGGGGTTCCTTTACATGCCTCATTGAAGAAATCCCAAGCAACAGAAGAAACGATCATTGGAGCCTTGATAGGCCGGGTTTTTGAATTCATGCTCAGTTGATCGCCTTCCTTAAAGGATGTTCTAATTTTATGAGTGATAACAATGGGTGTCCAACATTTATCTTCAAATCATGTTGTTATGAGCCTGCTAGAGCCCCCAGATCATGAAAAAAGGAAGAAATTCAACATGGGATCTCCATCCCATGCTTCGTAGCATTGCTTACATTTAACCTTAGAGATGACATTTTGCCAAACTGTCTTAGAGAAAGAACAAGAAACAAACAGGTGGTCAATCGATTCTGTTTCCACTTTGCATTGCTAGCCAAGTAAATATTTTGGTTTTGAGAGGACATACCAAATCCCAGGACATACCAAATCCCNCCCCAAAATACCCCAAAATTTTGGGGTGTCTCTACACGTCCCCAATGTGCGTTTCCCCGCTCCCACGCCCCCCCGTCCCGGAAACTTGGTGGAACACTGCCAAATCCCATAACAACTTCCACCACTAAGCTTGCTCCCCCATTTTGGATAGCTGCAGTTAACGCTTCATAGCCAAGCTTGGCAGTAAGTATTCCCGTAGCTTTGTTCTATGCCCATCTAAGTTTGTTTTTGTTGTCCTGCAAGAAGATGGCACTGTGGTATATGAGCTTGATATAATGCCTCCATTCATCTGCCAAGTGACCTTGGAGATTAAGATCTCCCTTCGATTTCCAGATTTGTAACCAATTTTGGACTGGAATGCAGAACTTGTTTTAGTTCATCATGAAGTTTGTAGTCACCTGTGCATCCAACCCACAGGTCTTCTTCAAGCTTCAGCTTGCGGCCCTCCTAATTTTCCATGCCACCCATCTTCCAAGAATAGGAAAGGATTTTGTCAATCAATCCAAACATTAGAGGCACCCTTTATAGATATGAAATATAGACGTTAGAACATTTAGAAATTAGAACATTTAGAAATTATTGATACAATTTTTTTTTAGAAATTAGAACATTTAGAATTTATTGATACAATCATACAACTAGTGACTAACTACATGCTAAGTCACCGGAATTGGTGAATTTTCACCTTGAAATTTGAAAATCGGCGATTTTTTGCAGCGGCCGAATTTGTTTGATTAGATTCGCCGATTGAAATCGCGATCTGATTTTTTTGCTGATTTCAATCTGAAAGACAAAATAAATCGCCGTAAAATCGCCCCGATTTCCTTAAAATTCGGCAAGCGTTCGTTTAAATTCATTTTTTTGGCCACGCATGGGTTAACCCTACTCTCCCTAGCAAACTACCTCCGCGTGCAAATGCATTTTCATCATTGTGTAGTCGAAGCCCTCCATCTCTGCGTCATTTTCCGCCTGCAAACTCCTACACAAAGAGACCGACGAAACGTGAACGTGTTGTGGAGGAAGTCGATGGACAATGTTGTGTGACCGGTCACCAGTGAGCGGCATCGCTCCCGGCTTAGTCATCAACAACCATTCCAGTTACAATTCTCGTCAAGGCTTAGCTGCGTGAGGGCAGAACGTCGCATGAGTGGCAGAATGCCGCGTGAGGGCAGACTGCCCTGCAGATTCCGAACTCCAAATATTGACTCCAAGCTCGAGCGTTATAGTGTGAGCATTGTGAGGTGACTCCTAAGCTCCCGACACCAAACTTCAAGCTTCCAGCTGTTTAGTGTGAGGTGTGACTATCATGTTCATACTTCATTTAATGTCAATGTGCATTATTTATATGATTCTATGACTATCATGTTCATTGTTGATGTGCTTAGTGTTCCTAGTTTATTTAGCATAATGAATTTAAAAAAAAAAATTATATATTTTTTAATTTCTATATTTTATAATCATTCGAACATAATGCCGAATTTTATGCTGAATTTTATCGCCAAAATTTCAAGTGTCGATTTTTTTTCCGAATTTCAAGGTTGCCGAATTCGAACCAGGTGACTTAGACTACATGTACATTGTAACATCAATGCTGATCAAACACACAAGGAATTATAATATTCAATAGTATACACATCATAAAATAGAAGTTTAAAACTTAGAATTTGAACCATAAACTGTAGCTTCTCATTAAATCATCATTTTTAATCAAATTCAAATTGTATTTCATAGATACAGAGTCATTGATAGTGAGAGACTATATAGTCTATAGGTGGGAATGCTAATGGAAAATGCAAAATAGGGTAGAATCTAGATACTAGAACCATACATGGAGAATGCCATAGCTTGAAGTCATCATAGGACTCAACAGTCCTCCATTTCAACATCATCAAAATCATCACCACTGCCACTACGATCTCCTCCATCCTCTTCCTCCTTGCTATATCCAATCTGACATGCATTGGCTGGTGCGGAGGATGACCCCTCAAGAGGATCACCATCATCAAAAGTGACTGAGTCTAGCATCGATTAATTGAGATCCAAGTTGGCTAATGCTAGTTCAACATATTTTCCAAAACCATATAATCAGGAAACATATGCCACATTTTTGTCGTTCCGTTCAATCACTCCTCCCTTTTCTCGTAAATAAGACAGGTTGGAGTGCGCATACACCATTGTCTTTTCCTTGGATAACACATGGTTACTCTTCTTCAATCTGTACAACCTACCTTATGTGCTCCAATTCATCTCACAACAAAAGGATACCATAACTTAAGAGAGGATCCTCTTGGCAAAATCATGTAATAGGGCATGCTTCCCCATGAGTTTCCCACCAAGCATAGGGCTTCTTAGTCCCCCTGTCTTTGATAACATCATAACCTCCAATTCTCCCAATGCTAGTGGAAAACTCTATGAAGCCCTCCACCTCTTCAAGTAGCACCCTATTCTGAATTATCCTTCTAATGCTTCCTTCCTTTGCTATGAAATCTCTTTGTCTTTGTGAGGAGGGACTCTATGTGAAGGCCCATCATTGAGCCGATCATGGCTGTAGTACCTTGGATTCAATGAGTGAGCCAAGGAATGCAAGGGTGTGCAATTCTTATCCCACTTGTTGATAAAAATATTTCTTATGATGATGAATAAGCTCTTTGATGATGTCCCATACCTAGGGCACTCATTCTGTAAAATAACGATCTTCATCGCCTTAATCACAGAATCCCACCACTCAAAACATCTCCAAAAATGGGCTGGTCTGTGTATGCAAACTGCAACAAAGAAATGATAGGGTCCATGATCTTTACAGGAAGATCTCCCTCTTCGACCAACCATCATCTAACCTTGTATCCATGACTTTTTTTAAAAAGACCAAAACTCTGAAATAACCATGGAACCAAGAGCGGTCTTGCCCTCCCTCAGCCTCTTATGCATGATGGATGATGAGTCAAATTGAGTATTTGCAATCTTCAATAGTGATAGATGTGTGCACTCTTTATAAATTGCCAGGGCAATGGTATGGTTTTGTATAAAATTGCGGATATGGCATACATCATCGACAAAATTTCCCATCCATGTCACATTGGAAGCAATATATTTAAGTGCTAAATTCAAGGAATGAAGGCAAGGTGTCAAAAATATCTATGGATAATAGATATTTAGCTTCTATAAGCATGCCAACAACCTTGCAAATAGGTGCATTATTTGTAATAATTTGCACACAAGAATCGACACCTATATATTCATTAACTTTAATGAACAACTCACCCATATATTGTGCATCTTTGTATTTCCCAAGAGCATCCATTGTTTTAAGAAGACTGGTCCATTTAGGGAAGGCACCATGAAATTGATTAGTGGATGGCGTGTTGTATCTGTCCATCTATTAGAAACAACACAAACATCGGATGAAAGCCATGATCACTTAATGGGTTCTAGGATTTTATCCACCTCCTTCTTTGCCTTAACCAACAACGTGGTTCTAAGCTTCTCTAAACTGTGAGGCACCTGAGCCAACAATATGGTTCTAAGCTTCTCTTAACTGGGAGGCACATACCTTGTTGGAGCTTTTTCAACTAAAGCTAGTTAGTTTCCTCTAGAATGGAAGAGGATCATCGTCTTTTTATTTCCTACTTGCTGTTGCCACTTTCCTTGAGCCAATTTTATCCTCTCTTTCTATTTCTCTTTGTTTGGTAGCACTCACCCCTTTACATTGTCCAAGTCCACATTCAGTGGCCAACAAATGGCCCTTAACTCAGATGTACGTGCTCTTGTATGTATTGTTGCGGAAATTGCATTTCCAAAGAACATTCCCTTCTCTAGCAAGTTTTTCCTTGGGCCCTTGTTGCCTTGTTACATACTTCCATAATGGCTGTTTTTTTTTTCTTGAGCTTGTTGTCTTGCTACAACATGGTTTCATTCAAGATTGGAAACAACTCCACTTGTTGTAGATGGAGCACTAGCATCAACAGAGATAGATGGGCTTGGAGGAGGGGGTGTTAGGCACACCAATAGGGACATTCCTCCCTTTCCTTTAACCTCTAAAAGCCGTCTTTGATGACCGAGCCATGAAAATTGTGGAATAAGTGAAGAAAACAACCTGAAAGTTTTGTTAGCTAATCCACCTGCAAATCCTTCAAATTCACTTGCAATTTGTTCATTAGCACAATGAAACCCTCTCACAACTTTGTCCCTTAGATAAAAAGATACAAAATGAAAGTAAATTGCCTTTAAAAGAAAACCAATTGGTTTCTCTTTACGCCGCACGTTTCAGACATGCGGGACACGATTTGGGCACATGTTTGATACTTGTCCCCACATATTCATGTCTGAGACTTGGGATACAGACACTTGGCCCTTAGAGGGCATGTCTTGTTACTTAGCTCACATGCGAAACGACATAAGAACGATCTCCAATATATCAAGAGCCTTAAGACAAAATAAAATCTTATTCTCCAATGAACAACATCAAGATACAAATGAGAGGGGAGCCTCTTTTCAAGTATCCCGAGCACCTCCGTCTCGAGCACCTCCGCGTATCTGTGCGCGGCCTCTCCTCCCTATGCGCGCCTCTGCCCTCTGCCCTCCCGCGCGTCTCTGCCCTCCGCCCTCCTGCGCGACGCCTCTCCTCCTGTCTGCTCGTGACCTCCTCCCTGCACGCGACCCGCAACTCCTCTCTCTTCGCGCAGTTGGCTCCTCCCTCCTTGCGCGCAGTTTCCCTACCTCCCTGCGCATCCCCCTGCCCACGCGGCCTCGCAGCCTTGCGCGTCCACCCGCCCTCACACGTCCCCGCAGCCCCCTGCGTGCCCTCCACCTGCATGTCCTTTTGCGCGCGCGGCCTCCACTTGCGCGCAACTCTGTCCACCTGCACGTGCACATCTGCCTGTGCGCGACTCCCTGCCCTCCTCCATGCGCCTCCCCTCTCCTGCAACCTTCCTCCCTCTCCACTGCAGCCCTACCTCCCCGCTCACACACCTATCCGCAGGCCTGCTCTGCCCCGCAGCCCTTTCGCCCTTTCGCCTTCCCCCCTACTTACGACCCTACACTGCCCCCCATCCCCTCAGCCGCTAGCGTCCCTTCGATAGCTCATGGAGGACCCGAAAGAAGACCAAGAGTCAGAAGGAATTTGCAAAACGCCCATTTGGAACTACTACGACAGAGGCAAATTTCGATACCTCAGGCAGTGCCAAGGTAACTCATAATTCTACAGCCCCATGGATGTTGCATTGGAATTAGATTTCGCATTTTGGACATCTCAAATCAAGCAAATGCTTAGGAAACTGGAATCTCTCGAAGGCGAAAATGGTAGACTCCGCTCAGAGATGGGCTCTCTCACTGCTAGAGTCTCGGAAGTTGAAGGGGACAACCTATCCCTCAAGAAATTGATACAAGAAAGCAAAAAACAGGTTTCCTCCCATCCCCAGAACGAAGCACTTCACGCAGAAATCCAGGACCTAAGGAACAAGCAAGAAGAAATCAAATCCCAACAGGCCTCCTTTAAACAGGAGACGGAGTCGCACATCAATTCATGGGCACAAGTAGTGCGGAGGAAAGACAAAAAAAACCCCTTCACAGCAGTTGAGGAGGTTGTACAAGCCAAACTTGTCAAAGAACGGACCAGACGCATAAGAGAACTGAACTTGAAAGTAAGATGTCTCCCTCAACCTCTTCCTTTCGCAGATCCTATGGAGGTAGGAGTCAGGTTCCTGAGAGATACCCTCGGCCTTACAGACTTAACCTTGGACAGGGCTTGGGTGGGCCTCAACTCCACCCTCTTCATTAGATTCTGTAATGCAGCAGACAGACTCTGCGCCCTTAGAGCTAAACACAAACTGTTCACACTCCCAGATAGGATATTCCTTGATGAGGACCGTACCAGAACACAGGTTGCAGAACTCAGGTTGCAGGAAAATGGGCGGTAATCAGGAACCTTCGGGCGGTTATTCGAGATTCCTTCCCCCCTGGATGGACACCTTGAACAGGGACCTCTAAATGACAGGGTCAACCGGAGAGACGACATGGCACAAGTATCATTGTCCGTTGTTGGAACGGAAATGGGTCTTTTTGGTCATCCCCAGGTCTCCTATATGATGCACTCGCATCAACAGATATCCTTCTCGTGACCGAGGCCCATGTGAACCCTGTACGGCCTCTCTCGGACATCACAGGTTACCACTGGTTTTCAATCTATAGACAGGAAACAAGGAGCTCTAGTGGAGTCAGGGGATCAGGAGGAGTTGCTTGCCTAGTGAGAGACTCTCTCAGGAAGAGGGTCTCCTTGATGGCCTTTGATGAGTATGCTAGATTCATGTGGATCTGGGTTAGAACCAAGATACCCCCCTTGAGACACGCCTACTTCGCAGTTTGCTACTTTCCACCTGCGTCCTCATCATTTGCCATCCACAACGGAGCAGACGGAGACCCTTTTATGGATCTATGCACCGGCATCACCCAGTACTCTGCTGACAGAGAGGTCATACTTATGGGGGATTTTAATGCCCGTACTAAGGACCTCCAGGTTCCTCTCCATGATCGATTCGAAGACATGTTTTGCACCACAGGACTCGATCCAGCAGTAGTAGATCTCCACCGGACTTCAGAAGATGCCCTGGGCCCCACTACAGCGTACGGCAAGCATCTCCTGCAACTGGGGGAATCACATGAGTTGCTTATTCTGAATGGCCTCCCCTGCTTCTCGAACTCTCATTTCTTCACGTGTTGACCATATGGAGGTGGAGCTAGTGTGGTGGACTACGCTCTAGCCAGCCATAGCCTACTCCCTTTCCTTCCGAGACCTTTCTATCGTCCCCATCCCCCTAGCTGACCACGCACTTCTTTCCCTCTCCCTCCTAGTCGACCCCCTCCTTCCAACCCCGCTCCCTCCCCAGATCACCTTCTGTTTTGATGAGGGCGACCTCGACATCTTCCTTCCAGATCTTCGCCAAACCCTTCCTCTTGAAGCCTTTTTCTCCTCACTTGACTCAGCTGCTTCCAAGTACCAATGCCTCTCGTCTGCGATTTGGAAAGCAGCGCTTAACTCCTTCCCCCACTCCATTCGTACCTCCTTGGGCACCACTAAACTGGCCTCCTGCCCCATGAACAAGTGGTACGGCGAAGACTGCAAATCACTTCATCGGGAACTCCGTCATGCCTTCCTCCACTCCTATCCTACTTACCCCAACGTACGAGTATCTTACCATCGTCTCCTCCATCAGAAGAAATGACATTTAATCTCTCAAAGAAGACGGGAATTCTCAACCCTCCTTGTCCATCCCCCCATACAGTTCTGGCGTACCATCCTTTCCCGGCGCTCCCCTCTGTCACCCGACCTTGACCTTGCCTCTATGTTCTCCCACACCTCCAAGCTCTATGACATTCTCGATCAGGTCGACATTCATGTGACTTCCCCCCCTCCTTCTGCCACCTCTTCACTAACAATGATGTCACAAAAGCCATCCGGACCGATGAGCAACAACAAATCAACAGACGAGGAAGGCTACCAAGCAGAGTTCTTCAAGCATGGTCTCCGGGTTCTGGTTAGCTACTTGGCTGATCTTTTTTAATCACGTGGTGCGTGAAGGATTTCCATCGGTCTGGTCTCATCATATCATCCATCCGATTCACAAGTCAGGAGCCACCTCTCAACCTAACAACTACAGAACTATCATGGTTGGCCACACGTTCTCAAAACTCTATGCTACCGTGTTTCACATGAAGATTTCCAAGGACTTAGAATAGAGAAATCTTAGAGCTCGGGGTCGGGCAGGGTTCTGACCAGCACATCAAACTATTGACCACATCTTCACTCTCCGAGCTGTGATTGAGGAGGCACGTCAGCATTCCTCGAAAGTCTACTTCTGCTTTGTAGTCTTTCGGAAAGCATTTGACTCAGTTCCGAGAAAGGACTTGTTGCAACGACTCAGAGACATTGGCGTCTCGTCGATCCTACTGACAACCATCATGCGTCTATATGAGTCCGTTCGGGGCCGTTTTCATACAACACGAGGGTTATCCGAGTTCGTCCGCAACACCATTGGGGTGAAACAAGGTTGCCCGCTTTCCCCCACCTTGTTTGGAATCTACATTGATGCGTTGGAGACCTTCCTCCAGGAGCACACACAGGAAACAGATGGATGCCTCTTCCACCAGGTCCTGATCTCTATCCTTCTTTTCGCTGATGACATTGTACTCCTATCTTCCTCCCCAGATGATCTGTAAAGACAGCTTGATGCTTTAGCCTTGTTCTCTGAACTCCGGAAGCTGACGGTAAATCTTGGCAAAACAAAGGTTATGATCTTCAATGGGACAAAGAAAACCTCAGACCTTCATTTCCTATTCAAAGGGGAGGAAGTTGAGATCACCAGTACTTATACTTATTTAGGAGTGCAGTTCTCTGGGCCCTGCTTCAGTCTACGACCAGCCCTCCAACCTCGAATCAACAAGGGGTACGGGTCTCTAGCCCTCCTTGAGAGACAGTGCTTTCGTCATCACTTCTAGGATATCTCATCCAAGATGGACTTGCTAAATACTTTGATCCGTCCCACTGTTTTATATGGATAAAAAATCTGGGGCCCCTCCCTACTCGAGTCAGATTGGGCATTGATTGAAAGAGTCCAGATCCTCCTTCTCCGACGTATCATTAGGTGCAAGCAGACAGTACCACATCACATCATCCTCGTTGAATTCAGAGCCTACCCCTTCTGCCTCGAGACAATTTCAGATTGGTCTCCTTCCTACACCAGATCCGAGGGCTAGCCGACTCATTAAAAGGCCGGGATAGGTACCCGTATCTAGCTTATTGCTTTGCCCAGACTATTGCCAGTGCTACCCACCCAGGCAGGGCCAAGTGTTGGCTGAGAGGGGTCTTGAGCCTTCTTGCTTCAGTGGGGATCCTATTAGATCGTCTTCCCCCGTTCTAGTACTCTCTAGATGCCCCGAGTCATCTTCTACCTATCCGACAAGAGTTGAATAAGATCATCAGAGAGGATATTTACAAGCAGTTCGTCCAGGTCACTTGGGTCAATCCTCCGGGAGGATTGCGCCCAAAGATGGCCTTTTATGTTGAACATTTCTTGGAGATCAGAGACGGGCTCATTGTTCAGCCCCAGTATACGCTTTGTCACTGGATGCATGCCCTTCGGATCCCTCTTAGACAGTTCAGAGTAGGATCACATAGACTCCGGGTAGAGTCAGACCACCAGATCGATAGATCGGAGAGGATCTGCCAACTGTCACCTACAGGAAGTTGAAACCGAGTCACATTTTATCTTCAGATGTCCTGTATACTATGAGATCAGAGGACGCTTCTATTGCTTGTTCAGGGGGCCCCAAACTCTAGCTGCTTTCTTGAGATACACCGATTGGAGATGTCTAGCACTTTATATTCAGGAGGCTCTCAAGTTTCAAGCCCAGATCTTCTAGCCTCCCACTAGACCAGACACCACACAGTGGATCACCGCGTTCTTCAACATGCTACCGTCATCCAGGGGTACCAAGAGATCTACTGATCCTGATATCGACAAAACCTCCAGATCAGTGAAGGCTGGGGTTCTCGATCCACAAGATCTCAGTGGCAGCTCCATACCAGACCTCCCTCCAGGAGGCATCCTGGACCATCCATACCCCACCAACACCAGTCTAGAGGGCGACCCACGCCTACCGGCCCCGACTCGGGACAACAGACACTTTTATAGTTCTCTCAGTTTTCTTCGTTCAGCCTCAGATGTTAGGAGTACCATATCCTTCCTGGTCCTTTCGGCTCTTGGATCTTGTTCGAGCTCCTTCGCCCCTGTGTGGGACTACATGATCGGAACTGGAGCAGGCACTCTTCCATGCTTCAGCCTAGCTCGACTTGGTTATCTTTACTTCTATCTACTTCATTGCTTATATGGTATTTCATGTTGCTTTTTGCTTTAAAGGGAGATCGTTTGGTCCATCCACATGCATAAACTATCATTGTAACCGACAGTCCGTTGACCTACTTTGTGGTCATTAGTGNCTGGAGGTTGGCGATGTGTTGTTTGTTCCAGAGCTGAAGAGGAACTTGGTCTCAGTTTCAGCTTTGGAGGATGACGGATATGCGGTTCTTCATGTGAGAGGGCATGCTTATATATATCCGGTGAGTGGGGGCTTGGGTGCAGCGAGTCTGCTTGGCATCCGTGATGGCCGGATGTACCGAGTTTTGGGGCATCCGGTGGATGGTGAGCCCGGTGAGAGATCAGACTCAGTGGCAGCAGCAGTGGCTGTTAGTGTGGAGGATTCATCCAACTCTATGAGGAAACAGAGTTGGTATGATATGGTTCTTCAGGATGAGCAGGAGAGTGAGGAGAACTCTCAGTTCAGAGTTGTCAGACGGAGACCTTCAGCAGTTGATCCAATGCAGATATCTGATAGGCATTCAGTTTCAGAGGGAGCTTCAGTTATTGGAGGGAGAGATCCAGGTGGAGCTGATGACAGTAGTACCTCCCTCGCTAAGAGGGAGTGTTAGTTTTTGATAGCTTGGTGGCACTCCTGCATCAAGTGCCTAGGTGCAGGGGTCATTAATTTGGAGTCTCATTCATATTCTTAAAGTGACTTTAGTAATGTGTTTTTTATTAAAGTACCTTTTTGATGTGACTTTATGATTTAAAAGTGAGTTTCACTTTATTATGTTTTTAAAGTGACTTTAAGTCATAAAGTGTAGTTTTAAATATTTAGGGTAATATGACTTTTCAAAAAGAAAAAATTTGGTGTAAAGTTCACTTAGGAGATTTAAGTGAGTGAGAGATTAGATCCCAGCCATAGATCTCTTGGCTAAGATCTAATCTCGTCTGTTGAAGGTGAAAAGTCATGAGAATAACCCTAATAGGGTAAATAAAGTGCATGAGACTTCATTTTGGCACATTATTCAAGAGAGAATTCTTGAAGAGGCTCGAGTTCCAAGGAGCAACTTGGAGAGAAGAGAGAGAAGTGGAAGATGCATGAAGGGCACGATTTCTAGAGGAGTCTAGGGCACGAAAACCAAGGCAGCAAGCAACCATTAATGCTGGGCCGTACTGCTGAGATAAACACTTGAGGAGGGCGCTGTTACCGAGGCAGATTTTGGGCACATTTCTCAAGGAGCACGAAAACCAAGGCAGCAAGCAACCATTAATGCTGGGCCGTACTGCTGAGATAAACACTTGAGGAGGGCGCTGTTACCGAGGCAGATTCTGGGCACATTTCTCAAGGAAAGGTACAGCAATGAATGCTGATATTTATTGCTGAAAAGGGCACAGAGTTCGAGGCAGATTCTGGGCACATTTCTCAAGGAAAGGTACAGCAATAAATGCTGATATTTATTGCTGAAGTTTGCACAGAGTTCGAGACTGGTACTGGGCGCATTTTCCAAGGCTATGAACAGTAATAAATGCTGATATTTATTACTGAGAATGTTTGCAGCATGCGTGAGCACAGCTTCATGGTTGTGGTCTGAGAATGAGATAAGTACTGTTGGTTTTTAAGCTGAGATTCGTACATTGTAAATTGTGCATGAGAAATTTCTGTAGTTGAAAGAGAAATTTCTGAGTTTTCACTTCATAATAAAATATCTTCTCTCTCACTGGGTTTCCCCAAGGCGTGGGGTTTTTCCAGGGTCATATTTGACCAAAATACTGTGTCTAAAATGTGTTTTACAGTCTGCTGATTTTTAGTTATTTTCCGCTGCAAAGTTTACTTAGTTACAGTATATCAGCTTACAGAGACATGAAATTTACATGCATGTGATATGTGTTTGGTTTTATGAATGTTGAAGACTGATATCAGAGTTAAGCTAAGTGTTTGGGCTGAGTTAAAGCTGAGATTTTCAACAATTAGTGGACATTAATAAAATTATCTTATCTTATATAGGCGTTAGGCTCAACAACCCTCCAAATAAAATACAATATCTTGGGCCAAAACCCTAGATCTATTGTAGGGATGATAAAAAATCTTCTAGACATGGTCAAAGTATCATAAACAATGAAGATGCTGAGATAAGCAACTCCAAACCCATAACAAATGCCCAAGATAAGGGTGCGCACCATCTAGATACATGGTCAAAGGAAGGAAATGGTACAATATGTAAAACAGGCCAGCAACACTGAGAGGAGGGGGGGGGGGGGTTGAAACAGTGTTGCTTAATTGATTTACTTATCTATACTTTTCTTCAATTCACTTTCACCAATTATTTCTTATTTCACGGTTCTCGATTCAATTCAATATTCAAACATATGCAACAACATTACAGCAGTACAAGAGACACAATGCATATAAATGAATGATTATATTATGAATGAGGAGACACCAATCTCCAATAATCAGGCTTCAACCTGAGGTGGCACCACCCACCAGAATGGAATGTTTTAGTCAGCTACAACTGACAAGGATGCATCAACACCCTAACACGATGTATACAAGGAGTAGAGATACAATGGTTCTCTGTCAATCAATTTTCCAACAACTCTGCTCATCAACAACGACTCACAATCTACATACTGTCCATTGTCAACAAACTGCTTATGGAACACTGGTCACACCGAATTCTTCAACTGTTGAACTGTTATCCAATTCTGCCACTGTCAACTTTTTTCAATAAACTTTTCCGTTCATCAACAAACACATCAGCAATCAACACTCTTTTATTGAATTATACTTGCTGCTGCGCCACTGTTACACTTCTTCTTCGCTGATCCTTCTCTTCCTTATAACAGTCCCAAAATCTGCTCCAAGGATAGTACAAAAGCCCAAGACCAATACTCTTTAAGATGTGCCCTCGAATCAATCTCCTTGCTGCTGTTTGGCCCTGCTATAAAACCCTTAAATAATGTGCTTAATTCTGCTCCATTAGACCTGCAATAAACAATTCTTAACAGCCCCTAAGACAGTCCATAAAATCCCAAAAATAGTCCTTAACAGACTTCATGTTTGACTCCTTTACATTGCCTCAGATTGCAACCTCATTCTGCAACTTCAGACCTGCAACTTCGTCCCTGCAACCATCTCAGAGTTCTATCTCAGAGCTCTGTCCACCACCCATCAAATGAAGCGCAATTCTCTTGTATTTATAGTGATGACTTGTTAGGTCGGCCCGTCTTTAAATTTTGGCTCATAAACTTGTTAGATCGGCCCACTATTAAAATTCTGACCCATTACAAAGAAATGGTCATATCTCTGCAACCACAAGGAGTTAGAAGGCGTGCCACATATCACCGGAAAGGTCTCGGAAGTCGGAACAGGCTATCTAATCATGAAGTTTGTGTTATCATTTGGACTGTCTATATGATATAAAACTCCTTTCAAAGTTAGTGTCTCCAAATCTGACCATACATCTTCATACAAATCCGATCATACATATGTGTACCTACACTCTTCATAAACTCTTCATAAAATCTGATCATACATATGAGTATTTATTTCATACTTTGACATCAACATTTCCAAGCATCTCCATACTTTGACATCAATGACAACTATGTTTCCAACAATCTCCACCTTTGGAATTGATGTCAACACTACTGTAAAACAACACTGATCAGATTTGGATAATGTTTTGAATGGTGTTGCTGCCGACTGTCTATCACCCCAATGACAACAAATTTAATAACACAACTGCTTCTGTTTTACTTGTCTTTCTCCCCCTTTGGCATCAATGACCAAATGATAAGAAATGATGGTGTATGCCAGACATCAAGTTTGTGCAATTTAACAAACATATTAGCTATACTCCCCCTGTCTTGAATACTTCTCATCTTCTCTGAAACTCAGAATTACAATCAAATGTCCTGCTGGTTGGATGAGATGGCGAAGGAATGTTTCTGTCAATCTATGCCAAGATTTTATCTTCTGCTCCCCCTGTCATGTTGGTCCTGATTCCTTTATGAATGGTTGTCTCAGGTTTGTTGCTAATAATCATTTTTCAGTTTAGGTTTCACAATGTCCAAATATAATATCAATTAATATAGCTCAATTTTTTGAATCTTCCAATCCTGCCTGAGGTAAACATCAGCTCCCCCTAGCATTGTGTGTCAGTTTTCTGTCTCTTTTGATGAGAACCAAAATAAAAAATTCCTAATCTGATATCATACTGCTCATATGTCACAGTCCCAAGGTCCACAAAAGATGTTCTCTCATGTCCATTGCTGCTCCCTGTCCGATCCATTCATTAAGTCTAGTTCTGCTAGTTTTGACTTATCACTGGAATAGTAGAAATCTTCAATCTCTTTGGCTGTACGTTGTGCTCATTCTGTCTGCGTATTCTTTGTGTCAACCAGGCTTGATTCACTCAACTGTTGTTCGTGCTTCCTGCTCTGAATATATTGCCCACAGATTTGATCTGCTCAGACTTGGTTGACTTTGATTTACTGTGCTTTCTCATTCTTGCTTCTCAGTCTTTGTTTTGCTGCCCATTCTTCCCTTGTTTTGGATTCTTATAAAATTTTTGAGAGTTTGAAGAATTTGTATCTGTTTTCCTTCTCTTTCTTCAATGACTGTGACTCCCCCTGTGATGAGGCTTGGTCTTAAGCCGATATCCTGTGTTACTGCTGCTTCCCCTGTGTCAAAAACTTCTTGGACTTTCATTCTACTTGTTGTTCCAGGCTCTCATACAACTTACAAGTCTACTTCAAATGCTCATTATACAGGGGCTGCAATACTTGGATTTTGTTAAACTCTTCAGATCAACCTAGTAAGTGTCAAACATATCCACAAGTCTTCAACAAATGAAGGTGCCATCATTCATGATTCGAATGGAAGAGAATTCTTTTAAACTTCTGTCCATAGATGGTCTATATTGACTGTTTAAAGGGCTGCCATGTTGAGTACAGACCCTGCCAAAACATCATGAAACTTTTGTTAACTACCCAAACCTTGCTGCTAAAGATGAATACCATATTGCTGATCTGAAATCTGGCTTATCACAGATATCATGCTTTTATCTCAGTCAATTAATACAGCTTCTATCCTTCAATAAGCACATCCACTTTGTGCAACATCTCAGCCCTGTCTTGCCTATCCAGTAGTCTTTCAAACCACCCAATAAAAGAATGTTCTCATGCATTACTATACCATCAAATCTTACACAAAAGAGTAGCCATGTTTCAGCCTTGTTTTGATTCTTAAAAAAAGACTCCTTCAAAATAATCAAGCAAGTGCAGCAAACTATGGCAGCATACTAAACTTAGTTATAGCCCTTTAACTCAGTCAAATCACTCTTCAAGCATTCACAACGAGCAGCTCTTACAAACAGTCTTTACATGCTTAACAAACTCCCTTTATAGCCAATCTTGATAAACTAAAAACCAATCAATATACAGTTCTTATGTTCTCAAAGATATAGTTCCAGGAATGGTCAAAATTTGATCCACTCATAAGGCTTAAACTCGGCTCTTCTTTCACAATCCAAGCCACTTCAATCACAAGATGCTACTGTCGCTATATCATAGATGTTGTCAATTTACAGCTGTCATCAGGCTGATCTATCATTGGTTGCTGTCTCTATCTTACTTCAAATGGCTGGTGTACTTTTCTGTGGTATTCTTGTCCTTCATGCTACTTCTACTGTAAGCTTTCACCAGAATTCTTCATGCTCAGAAGTCACCCGAATTCTTCATGCTCAGAAGTCACCCGAATTCTTCAATTTTTGTATATACTCCCCCTTTCTGCCTGCCAAGCTGCCCAAAGAAATTTTGTATTACATTCATACTTCTTTCTCATTCTGTCAACCTTGTCCTTGTAAAATGCCTTCTATCAGGTCTTATGCTTCTGACCTGGCTTTTCCCCCTTATTAACATGCATCTTTCTTGAGTTGCATAGGGCCAAATTGTATTACCCCACACTTTACACATTTCATCACTGCCTGTTAGCAATCCAATCCTAGGACCTGATTTTTGTTTGGAGTAATCTTCATTTGCTCGAGTCCATTCTCCAAACTTCATAGACTCAAGGAGTGCTTAGGTCTTTGACAGACCTCAAGTTTGGCTTGCCATATGGCAGCCATCTTCCTTTGTGCACTTCTCATCTACTTTATTTAGATCTAGCATAATATTTTTCCTTACCCATACCTTAGAGCGTCCTTCGCTGAGATCATTTCTCCTTTGACCTTCAAAACTGTCTGCGTCATTCTTCTTCGAAGATTCATAGACTTTCCTTGCTGATAGATATGAGAAGCTTCTCATTGACTACCTTCTTGGACTTGCACATACTTGGGCTTTATGGCCAACACCACCACAGGTAAAGCATCTCAGAGTATGACATCTAGCAGCAACATGTCCAACTTTATCACATGCCCAACATCTTATTTGATCACTTTGACTTCCAGTATTTTTTCTTCCTTGGAATGTGCAAACCATAACCCTGTGACCAAATCCATTACAAGAATAACAATAGCCATTGAATCTATTTTCATACTTTGATGTTTGGCTCTATCTTGGAGTTGTCCTTCTTCTTTCAAATGAATGGCTTTGATGAGTGGGAGTAGCTTTGTGAGGTATTTTTGAATTTTCAACTTCTTTGTTTGCATGTCCAGGTGCATGAACAACCTTGCTGGATCCAGCTTCAGGAGTTCTGGGGGACCACAAGACTTCTTTCAATTTGTCTTCTTCCTTCTTGAACCCAAGACCAGACTTATCATTAGGTGATCTTTGATTTTCCAGGATTTTGTCTAGGATTGCTGAGTTATTCATGAATTTGGGACTTGCATCTGATTTCTGTATCTTCCTTTTGAGATCAACCGTTTCCAATTCTAGTTGGTGGCATGAATCCTTCTTGTCAACCAACTGGTTCTTCAATGTCTCCTCTATCTTCTTAGCTTCTTCGAGCTGTGCATTCAAATTGATAATATTTTCTCTCATTTCTCTTAGTTCTTCAGAACTGGTTGCTTCACCTCTTAAAGACTTTTGTGACAATTCCCTTAAATAGCAATTTTCTTGTTTAAGATTAGAGATCTCTTCCTCTTTCCTTGTATTGATTTGTCTTAGGTTATCAATTTCTTCCAGTGCTGCTATGAGTTGAGCCTAAGGGTCCACAATATCCTCTTCATCTTCTTCATTCCCATCTTCTTGGTCATCTAGATTTTCTTTTTCTTTATCCCATTCTGAATTTTTGCAAACAAAGTATTTGGGAGAGTTCTTACCTTCATAGTTGATTGAATCTTGCATCGAATCTTTGATGAGGATGGCTTCTATTTCAACTGGTTCCTCATGTGCTTCAACAATCTTCTCAATTGAGTAGAGATCCTTCCATTTATTCCAAAGTTTTTTGGCTGATGTATATTGTCCTTTTCTTTCTTTCACAGGAGCTGATTGTCCATCCAGGATAGCTTCTATTGCCATTGAGTTGTTCTTTCCAGATTCTTTCTGAGCTATGGTTTTCACTTTCTTTGGTGGAGTGTAACCAGTGACAACTGAGTTCCATACATCAATTTCTACTGGCTTTAAATACACCTCCATTCTTATATTCCATACTGCATAGTTTGATCCATTCAATAACCGTGTTGGGTTAGATAAATCCATTTGTTCTTCAGGATCTTCTTTCAAGCTGTTAGGCAGCAGGCTTAGTAGATGAAGTCCTTTGCTCTGATACCAAATGTAAAACAGACCAGCAACACTGAGAGGTGGGGGGGGGGGGTTGAAACAGTGAGCCACCAAGGATCAGAACAAGTAAATTGTTCTTACTCAGTGCTCAGAATTTCCAAGGATTCATCAAAGACCAAATGTTGGTCCCTTTGTAATTTTTACATGTTCATACCCTGCAGGGATTTTGTAATAAATGACTTAGCATGATGAAAATTATGTAAAAGGTTTGGCTTTCCTAGGACTTAGTTATCAATACTTTACTCTAGGGCGTTTTTTCCTTGGGAATTACATGTCGTTTTTTAATGACTTGTAATTTTTGAGTTTTTCACCCACTCCTCCAAAGCTAGAGTAAATGTCTTGGTTAAAAAGCCTTAGGAGGTTATTAAAACCTAGGTGTCAGTGTATATTGCCATGCTAATCATTGTTTTTGAGTCATATGAACACGTATTAAGTCCCCCATAGGTTTTTTTTAATTTTCGGAAAAAGTTAATTTTTTTCCGTTTTTAAGGCTTATTTTTTATAAGTTAATTAAAAAAATAAAAATGGCATAAAAGTGTGGTCTAGACTCCGATTGCGGCATGGGGGTGCTCATTTTCTAACTCAGAGCATATATTTTACCCGTAGACCGACTTTCCTAAGTTTTTAAGTGATTCATTTTTCATTTAATTAACTTTTGGTCAAAAAACCAAAAAAAAGAGGAAATAAAAGAATTCAGCAATTTCCAAAAAATAAAAAAACATGCCGAAAATGAAATTTCTGAGTTGGCAAAGCTATTTGGAAATATTCCTAGCCTTCCTGAAACATGTTGGAGCATTTCTCTCATGCGTAAGAGGCAACATGGCATCTCCAATTGGAGAGGGTGCATTTCCCAGGAAATTTATGGAAAGAACAAATGTAAAGTGGAATGGGCTGGGTTTGGTTTTTGAATGAGTCATGTTTGTTTTAAATTGTTTCCATTTTACAAGCTCATGCCAAGTTGGTGAATGCACCACCGTCTTCTTCTCTATTTTTTTTATAAGCAAGGCTCTTGCTTTTCAATTCACATGAAGCAAGTAACCTCTGCCATTGTAATGATCAATATTTTTTCTGATTTTGAATAAAAGTCAAGGCTTTGGAGGTCTGAATGGTGTAAGATATTGTAGATGTGAATGCTGCAATTAATCGAGGTGATATTTGGCTAAGCTATTGTTCATTTCTTACAAAATTTGTAGATCTGATTTCTAGCTTAAAAATCTTGTATTGTTTATTGAGTAAACATTTAAAGTATTAATTTGTTTACTTGTATTTGATTATCTGAGATTAAGAAGCAACATTTTGTAGTTGGTAATACTTGTGTTCTTCTAATTTCATTTGATTGAATGCACTAGATTGGATCTCACTTGTTCAAAGTTTGTGTGTAGCTTGCAGATTATCTCAGGTGAAGGAGAAGTGGGAGCTCGGTTGCATCCCTTCTTTCCTTCATTCTTTATCTTAAAGATCAACATTTCTTGCATTTCAGGCACTTTAATGTCTTCACAAATATTCTAGCCAAGCTTGAGGGCTATTTCTTCATCCTTAAAAAATTAAATATTTTTCTTGTTACCTTTAAAAGCAAGCTTAGATTTTTTCTTAGCTTGATTATTTAACTAGATCTAGAAGCATTTCTTTTTAACCATCATAAGCTTAGATCTAGTGAATCTCTTAGTATTTGAAGTGGTTTAAATTCCTTCAACTTTTGCAAATACTAAGGTGTAAAATTTTGATTGTATTTCTATGCTAATCCACTAATTTATAAAATATTAGCTTGTTGGTTCTTTGTATTTTGTTGACAGGTCAAGAGGAAATGCTGGCGAAATTTTCAATTTTTTAGCCTCCCAAAGCATCTCCAAATCCCCCCTCTTCAATCCCTTTCTTCCGGCAATTTATTGTAAGCCTTTTGGCCAAAGTATAAGCACCAAAGGCAGCCCTTTATTTAATTATCAGCAGTGTAACAATTTAATAAAAGAGCAAGTGGGATTACGGCTCCCACACCCCTCTTCCCCTATTTGGGGGAAGACTGTATCTGTCCTTGAAGTGGGTTGGATTTTCTTGTTCGTTTATATTAGATTTGATTACTTCAACTTTTAAATCAATCAAGTTTATTTCAAGATTTACAAATTTTATTCCAAGTAATCAAATACTAACCCGACATTTATTTGTCGTAGTAATTAGTGTCACAATTTTTTGTTCACACGAGCACACAATCCATCCTGAAGGGCTGTATCTTAGCCTTACTTTGATTTCGTAAATTGGAAAGAACATTTGCCTATTCCGTGTATGCTCTACTCCTCGCAGCTCAATCTGAATCTTGGGGATATCAAAAGCGGAATCGTGCACTTATTAATTTTCTCACATCTAATTAAATAACTCATTTTAATAAAAGTAACTACCCAAAACATTATGAAAATACGGCGCAAATGATTTTGGAGAAGTAGTGGGCAAATTCTTCAGGGAAAGCGGGAACCACTAGAAAGTGACCGTGGGGTCCCGTTAGGCTGTACCCTTGTGGTGTAGTGTTGAACACCCCCCCACGACTCCATCTAGCCCGCATTTTCCCATGCGGAGCCACTCTTCCCAAATTCCAGACATATTCCTAGTACCATTTGGTATATTGGGAATCCCCTTCCTTTAATTATTCATCATTCTAATAATTAAAATTGACCAAGTACAGGAGCAAAATATTTTCTTTTCAACAACATTCATTGTGTTGTGACTCCATATTGGCACTGGTTCAATTCTTGTACTCTCTATTTTGCTTATAGTCATATTGTGATTATTGATATATCTTGCAATGCTGTTGAATTTAGTTATATAATTTTGCAGAGTGTCGTGTCAACAATTTATTCATTTCTAACTCTTTAAACAACCCAATCAATTGAAACAATTAAAACACTTAAGAGCCTTAAAAACTCTTTTGGTAGGGACCTACCCCCTTGGCTTCGTTAGGAGTTAAGCCTAAACGGAGGAGTCAGGACCAGGTTACAATACCTGACTCGAGACTTGCCCCCAAGGATGCACCAAGCAACTTGAAGATTTTTGCTGCGTTAACCCAAGTGCGTAAGAGGCGGCAACACTTTGACATCAACATTTCCAAGCATCTCCATACTTTGACATTAATGACAACTATGTTTCCAACACAATATCCCTCCAAATGTGAGAGCGCTCCACAAGGTGTGGTCAATATCTTAAGAAACTCCATCAATAAGCTCTCAAACCCTAGAGTACTCTCCAGGAAAAGGTACACCCATGGTACAAATCATGCCCCAAGGTGCAACATCTAGGTAAATGGTCCAAGAAACTAGCGATAGAGACCTTATGAAGGAGGGTGCTCACCAAGAAATAGGTGATATATGGCTCCATGGTCCAATGAAGGGTCAAAACCCTAGAGTGCTCTCCTCAAACCTCAAGAAAAGTTCTCCCAAAGGCTACATGTGTGGTGCATCCCATCAATTAAGTGCTCCAACATGCCATAGGATCATCTAGAACTTATGCCAATGGTGCCATGTGCCAAGGAATGTTCCAAACATGTGCTAACTCATCCTATTTTCCAAGTAATATAGTCATCCATCACTTAGGAAGGGGATAGTCTCATCCAAAAAACACTAGTCACTAAGTGTACCTTCATGAATGTGTAAGCAAAGGGGCGGTGCTCATCATATATACCTAGGCATCATCAAAACGTGTCATAGTAAGTGTTATATCGTGTAAATACTAGAGCGCTCAAGAGCTAAAGGGGTCAACCCACATCTAACTTAGGAAATGCATCCAAATGTGCATCCAAATATGAAGATAATACATGAAATAAATATAATTACACCCTTTTAACAACTCAATGGCTAATTTCATTAAAACATTAAACATTGACGTTACCATGAACATTAAACCTTATTTCATGTGAAAATTCCTAAGCCAAGTTGAATTTCCTAGATTCCTAATTTAGGTGAATGTGATGGAATGAATGTAGTACTTACAAAAGAAATGTGGTCTTTGGTAGTTAGCTGTCATAATAACTGAGTGTAACAGGTCTACCCTTAACTTTCAAGAGCTAGGGGCTATGGATGTTTGTTCCACATGTGTGCGTTATGAAAATGGGTGCTTTTTTTTCATGGGTTACCCTTTCCTTGTGCCTCTTTTTTGCAATCCCTTTCTTTTCCTTTCTTTTTCATTTACTTCATTAGCCTTTTCATTGGCTTAGTCCCTTTACTTTAGATTTAACTTTGATAACTTGGGACGTAGGGAGCCTAGCTTTTAGCAAGGGGGTAATTCTTATGTTCTTTTCCATTTAATTTAGCATCCTTACCCTTAGAGTATTAGACTCTTTTAGCTTTTATTTAGGCATTGACCTTGAAGAATTACTAATGATGGATAACCTACAAAGGGAAAAATGATGAAATTGGATGAGAGGGCTAGAGAAATGAAAAATGGTTTGGCAGAATGTTGTGAAATGGATATAACACCAACTTAGTTCACTAGGGTACAACTCAACCTTAGGAATGACACATTCCTAAAGTAATATTATGAAAACACCATTGTATGCCTAAGTAACGAGTAACAATTTCAAGTGTTACGAGTCATTATCCATGCATAAAAGCAACATGCCATGGTCAAATCAACATAAAAGAAAATATCCCAAGTGTCAATGAGGGCAAGAAATATCACAGCACTAGCACATTTGACACTATCTCTACTTGGGACATCAAGGCACAAGAACCATCTGAGCATGCTGGAAGGATCTATGACCAATGATCTATGGGAAATCACAGATCTCATCTCAGGAACAATGTCTGTGATATGATCACAAGCCACAACTGATCAACAGATCATCCCTGCTGATTAAGGAGTAACACTTCCCATGTTTACAGGATGAAGAAACTTGGTGTGGGATGTTCCCCACGTTCCCTTCAATTAGTTTTATGTTCTAGTCTCGGCATTTGAGGACTCTAATTTGAACCACTACCCTTCATACAGATTGCTTTGTTTTGCATGATGTTTTGACTTTTTATATATTGAATTGCTCATCAGACATTAATGATTAAAGTGAATTTAAATCTATTGATTATTGCTGGTAGAAAATCTTGAAGCTTTTTGATGCATTCTAGACCTGCTTTTAACAAGTCCCAGCAATAAAATTAGTCAGTCTTATTCATCCTGCAAGTTTTGAATCTAATGAATGTGGTTGTAAATAACTTGTGTTTTACTCTCATTATAGGAATGCAGATGACCATATAGCATGGCTTCTTCAACATAACCAGCATGACAAAGCATTAGCTGCAATTGAAGCAGGACAAGCCCCGATTGAACTTCTTGATGAGGTGATCAATTTGTTGCTTTAATTTTGGCCAAGGAAATTTTCTTCTATAGTTAGATAATATGCCAAAAGCCTGTTTTTGGCTCTTTAGTTTTGAACCGACTTTCACTGTAGAGGATTCCAAGTGCTTGCATATGGACAGCGCTCTTTTAATAATAATACCACAACTTCTTAATTATAAAGTTTTTTTTAATAAAGGACCTTATGTCAAGATCAAAGGCTAGACCTTCTTAAGCTATTGTACTGCTGACTTAAACTAATCTGCCCTTGGTACAAAACTTGGATGAGTCGCTGAGTAATCCTGAATCAAAGTCAGCTTGGCACAGAAGACAAGCTGAACTGATTCGCTGACAACGACTTTGATTCAGCAGCAGGCAAATCTGACCCAAGAGTAATTGCTTACTTCTTTATGGGTCAGTGAGTTTAACTTGTGAGCCCGATGGAAAACCTGGTGGGTCCCTTTATAAGTTATATAACAAAAGAAAATTGTCTTTCTGCTCAGAAAAGTAGCCAAGTCTGAGTGCACGTTGATATTTACTCTGGCCTAGCTGAATTTTTTGCAAAGCCATATTTTGTAACAATGTTAATTCTGCCCATTGCTAATTGGAAGCCTTTGAAGTTTGAACAATGATTCTCATTCCAAAGTATAGCATAACTATCAAAAATCAATTAAAAGAATTGATACGTAGTCCAGCACAGGCTTGCCCATGCCTCAAACCTCAAGCTCCAATCACAAACTAGAAATAATTCTCTTTAACAAGTAAACATTTAACAACTCCTAGCCTTTGCTCAAACTATAGCAAAGAAGAGGAAATGCCTTGCACTGTGATCAATTTCTAGCTATCAATAAACGAGAAGAATGATTAGAGGTATGCAGCTTAATGGTGGTACACTATACCAAATATGTTACACATAGGATCAGAAGATTGCTCGAAACTATTCCTACTTAATAAAGCGTCGCAAAAGATGTTCTCTTGGACATTCTCAACACTGGATGGGGTTTCTCTTAACATATATGGCATATGTTTTAGAGTAGAAAATTTAGAGATGGCTTTTTGTAATATTTAACTTCAACAGAACAAATATTTTTCTAGTGCTTTTTCCCTTTTATTGTTTCTTCTTATACTTCTTTTTTGCCCCATCCCATTTTTATTCTGATGGTGCTTTAGCTTCCTCATTTTCATGTATTTTCCCTCCAAATCACATTGACTAACATCGTCATAAAACATGAGGTTTCTATATGGATCTTGGGCTCTAATTACACACAATTTGCATGGGTATAGCTATGATACTGAATGTTAAAAACCAATATCTTGTACAAGAGATACTGGTTTAGTGGTTCGCAACTAGGAGTTGTCCAAATCGACTTCTTGATGTTATTAACTGTATTTTTAAGTGTGACTGGCTCTCTTTATATCTCTCTGTAGAATACCTGGTGTTGTTTTCCAGCTATGTATGACATGACCATCCTCCCTTGAGTTTAAAGTTTATTCATTTCTCCATGGAAGTGTTAGAATCTGCAAGTTAGTTACTATTCAGGCAAGAACATTTTGTTATATCTCTGTGACATACTATTGAAAATTTCAAATCATGATAGGCAGATCTGAACTCAAAGTTCTAACCTAGAACTGAAAATGAAAATATCATGAAACACTGATCAAAACGTCTCCTTTCCAAGAAAGAAACATTGGAGAATTGCAGATTAGGAGCATGGATACAACATATCTGAATTTGGTATCAATGTGCTATGAAAATGGCAGAAGATCTGAGAAGCACTCCCGCTGAAAATCAAAACCAACAAGCTCAAAATTTGTAGCAGCAAACGATAACCTTCTCTTTGACCATGAAATAGTGATCACAATGATACAATACAGGAGAGAGACACCCTAGGAAGGTAGCCACACCACTTGCTTGAGTTTTCTCATGTTAACTCACACTTTAACTCACCACGTGCTCATCTCAAGCATCCAAGCAGTGGAAGAAGGAAACCAACAGATAAAGAAGATATTAAAAGTTACACTTAACTCTCATAAATTGACACAGGTTGCCCCACATGAGAGATGGTTTTACTGAAGTTACACTAACATGTGCTAAGTGAATTGGATTAGATCTGACTTTTTCTTTCTAGATAATGCATATTGTGCATGAGGAGTGAGGGACACTAGGAGAGAGAATATTCTCTCTAATTAAAATGCTCAACTCATTATTAAATGCAAACAATTCATTGATGACTAATCACTAGCCAAATAGTGAACAATAGTCAAAAACTAGAACTGCTAAAAATAGATAGTCTTGGCATAGAAAACCTAAAATTAAGGAAATAAAAGAAATGATGGCTAATCACTAGGCCATCAGTGGTCTAAAATAGAAGCTTCTAAAAGTAGGAAACCCAAATTTTTAGGAGATGAAGGAAATCATCTTGAGAACATGATAAGAGCAACAAAAACCAACACCCCGTCTTTGCGAGTAATGTGTTCTCCACCAAACCAAGCTTGTCTCTCAAGCTTCCACTTTGCCAGGTGATTCGCCAAAATATTGACAACTTGTGAATATTAGAATGTATTCCAGGACCATTGCTCTCCTTTTTACTTTGGCTCATAGAAATGATATCTAATGTTAATGTGCTTGGATTATCATGGAAGATTGGATTCTCAAAAAGCTTGATGCAACTTTGAATATCATGATAAATCACAATGAGCTCCAACATCTCACTAGTCAACTCCACTACCAACTTGTGAAGGCAAATTGCCTCCCAACTTGTTGAAAATGCTGCAATATACTCTACGAGACCTTGTATCTTTCTCGACTCACCCTCGATGATTTGATTGGCCTCCGTGAGGCTCCTCTTATGTTGTCGTTCCAGACCCTAAGACAGACACCACCATTCTAATACATGGATTAGTTCCATGAGATCCTTGAGTAGGCCCCCCAATAAACAATACTACTCGCCAGATTGGGTTGACTGGCTAGTCTTCCACTTGTAGTTTCTTCCCCATTGCCTTGGATGTTAGGGGAGATGTGATTCCTTGCCTTTGTGCCCCCCCATTATCATGCTGCCAGGATCCCTTGGCCTTGGTTACTCTCCAGATAACTTCACTTGCTAGGGCATTAAGACCTTTATAATGATTGATTACTCTAATGAGCACCCTGTGCATAACAACCCTGTTTACTATACATATTTCAAACCTAATTGAATGATAAATTTCTTGGTAAAAATTTCAGAGAAGAACTAGTCTATCAAGTGTATCTATGAATCAATAAGTCAGATAACTAACAAGAATTTAAAAACTGTAATCCAAGGAGAAGAATGTTTACTTACTTGATTGATGACCAACTCAACCAATTTGTATGTAAGCCTATCTTTAATCAGTTATCAACTCCTCTATCCTCAACAATAGTTGGGGGGCAACTCTCCACCCAATGAACCCCCAGCAGAAGTTGAGGCCCCCGAGCCCTCAATAATTAACACTGTGCTAGACTAGATAAGATCTTAACTTTTTTCTCTATCAACATCTATATAACCATCTTTACTTCCTTAGCCTCCTTCTCTACAGGTGCACAAACAAGAGAAAACCAACACAACAAGCAACAAACCCACAAAACAAACAACAAGACTCCATCCTCCACCTCTTAGTCTTTCCCTTTTTATTACTAAATTTTCTTATTTTACTAAATTTCTTAATTTTGCATGGGTTAAACACTTGTCACCCATGCACTTAAATTCAATTAGAAGTGCACATTTCATTTTTTATTTTTACATATTACTTGATCTTTTTGCTATTATTATACTTATACTAATGTCTAATGTTGGGGTGTTACATACTCCCCCCTTTAAGAAACTTCGTCTCGAAGTTACAACCCCATAGCAACAAATATAAAGACTTAATTAGTGATGTAGATAATAAGTAATAGATAGCTAGCAATATTGTGAAGGTGAGGGATCTCCCATGTGCACTAATACAATCACGTGTACTAATAAGTTTCAACATGCTCTTGATTAATTTTCTAGGAGTCTAATATGCAATTAGTCATACAATTATGCATCAATCTCATTACACAATCAAGCATCAATCAAGTCAATAAAGAAAAAAATAAAAACAAACATTTGTGAAACTTCCTCCTTCCTTACGCTCTCCTTGAGAATCATACCATCCACTACCTCTGAAATCCTTCACTCCCATACTTCGGATGGTCCCACTTGCCATGGCATGGGCCCTCTATTGTAACTTGTCTGCAGATCATGCAGTAGGCATCATAAATTATGGGAAGTTTCTATGGCTTAGCCACCCTCCCAATTTCTAGTAAATGTGCGGCCTCATCAAAATTAATTGGAATCTAGGCCTCATTGGTAATAATCGACATTTGGTTGCCGATACCCCAATCCTGATATCAAGATCATTATACCCCAGACACCTCGAAAGGCTGACCTATACTTCCTCCATATGCCTCTCCCTTGCGAAGATACCTCTAGCCGTGGACTTCCATTATAAGATTTAGGAACCACTGGCATAGAGTTAATTGTTGAGTTTGCCCCCCATCCCATAAGGTGTTTGTAGTAGCTATTCTCATCCGTGATTGTGGGCCCCCTGTTAAAAAGCAACAAGAAGGAAGGTATTCTAGCATTGCATGTGTCCTTGCATGCTAGAGAGACATCAAAACTAGAAGCCAAATCTATTAAAGTAGTTTTCCTACGTTTTGACTTAGGAAAATACTTTAATTATTCTAATTTGATTTTGACTTTAATGGAATCACTTTATTAAAGTGAAAAGTGAAACATTTAAGTAATGGCTAATTTAATCTTGGCGATTGATTCTCACAAATCTAATCTTGGATCTTATCCATAGATCCATAGTGAGGGTTAGGGTTTTCGCTTAGCTAGCAAAGTTAAAAGGAGATTTGGTGGAGAAGACACATACACATACATGATACAGACAGGGAGAAGTCAAACAGAGGAGTTTGTAGAAAAGACCAAGGAGCAACTACACGACAGGTTCACTAGGCC
Source organism: Pseudotsuga menziesii (assembly GCA_001517045.1). NCBI lineage: Eukaryota > Viridiplantae > Streptophyta > Pinopsida > Pinales > Pinaceae > Pseudotsuga > Pseudotsuga menziesii. Next base: position 644,132 of record LPNX010254630.1, on the reverse strand, counting down.
AAACCGAGACTATATAGATCGCGCAAAGGAGCAGCGTCACATGCAACTGGGGTGCCGTACAGTACCATATGGATCCGTACTGCTGATGCCAGCAACAGTACAGATTCCGTACAGTAGGCCGTATTACTGACGCAAGGCTGTACAACTGGTTCGTACAACTGCGCAGAGTAGCAGTGCTTTGCTGCTGGATTGCTCGGTGATTTTGCTGAGGTTTTCAGTTTGCTAGGTTGGGTGTATTTTACCTGCTGGTTGTAAAAGTTCCATATCTTGATAATATAAATTCCATATCTGACTGCTGCATTGGTTTTCCCATCTTGGGTTTTTTCGGGTGTTTCCACACCCAAAATAATAGTGTCTATACTGATGTTGTGAATGTTTCTCAGTTATTTATATTCCGCTGCATACTAGTAAAGAAGTTCATGTGTGGTTATTTCAATAAACAAATTAAATATATTATTTTAGCCCTAGTTTGAGCTTTGAAGGAAAATTTACATGGTATCAGAGCTCTGGTGAGCTTAACCTAAGAGATTTGCAACAACAGTGATAGATTAGGGGCAGATCTATTTGAAGACACAAACCTAGATTGCAGATCTAGGGTTTGACAGGTACACTTCAGTATGGCCGTACAGTTGAGAGTTGAGGATAGACTCCAGGGGCTCAAAACTTTCCTACATGGAAAGAAATGATCACAAGGATCCTGGATGTCAGTGATGCAGAGAAGCACATTGACTCCATGAAGATTGCACTCACAGATCCTACAGATTCGGTAGCTTGGAAGAAGATAGATTCCAGGGCCATGTTGATCATCTAAGATGGGGTGAAGGACCACATAGTCTCTCACCTTTCCGGGAAGAAGACCGCATCAGAGATGTGGAAGGCTTTGGAAAGTTTGTACCAAAGCAAGAACAAGAATTGGAAGATGGTGCTGCAAGAGTGAATGCATAGTACCAGGATGGCCAAGGGAGAAGGAGTGGTGCCTTATCTCACAAGGCTCACACAGATCAGAGACGAGCTTGGAGCTGTTGGATCTAAGACTGAGCATGAGGAGCTAGTTCGTATAGCCCTCAATGGCTTCTCTAAGCCATGGGACACCTTTGTGAAGGGTGTTGTAGCTAGGGAGAAGCTGCTCCCTGATTGACAGAGATTGTGGTATGACTTTGTGCAAAAGGAGACCCGCATGGGTCAAGGATTAGGCTCATCAAACAGTGTGCCACAGATTGTGGATGAGGAGGCTCTAGCCTTGACAAGGAAGAGCAAGGGTAAGGCAAAGAAGAAGAAGGGTGGTAAGAAGAACCTTGACATGTCAAAGGTCAAGTGTTTTATCTGCCACAAGCAGGGACACTGTAATATCCCAAATACTGATATTCTCTAATGTTCTATGATAGTGCTGACTCGCACACTCAATCTCATACAGATTTGCAAAATAACTGTGCATGCAAACTCGCCATGCAAAAATGTCCTCAAATATAGCTGGATTAGGGTTAGGGTTTTGCAAAGAGAAATTAACACTTACCACTGATATTCTGGTTGATAATGACTCCAGAGATAGCTGCATGCATAAGGATTCGGATGGGTGGTCTCATAATGCTCTTTTCCTCCAGTGTTATCGCCCCGTAGTACCGTAAAAACCCTCTAGACTGAAGGTGACGTTTTTGTAGGAGGAGAGGTCCGTTCGGGCTGAAACTTTCTGAGCTTGTCCGTCTGTTGATGTCGGAGAGATGGCCTGGCACATGCGGAGGTTTGGCTGCCTCTAAGTGCCCTAGCAAATTGATTAGCAGTTCTGTTGCTCATGCTTCCAACTGATCTGTTTGGCTGATAGTTGCTCCAGGTGAGCAAACTAATGGTTGATAATCACTGCATACCGTAGGATAGGCCTGCTAAGAAAGAGGAAGCTGACATGCGGAGGAAAGACTGGATTTTGTGGTCCCAACGAATCCTTTTGTGTTTTCCCTACTACTTCCGGCTGCAAAACGTGGATTTGCTAATAACCCTTCGGAATGTGCTGGATCTCTGAATACTATAGTATATGATGGATGCAATGGATAAACCTGAATGATCTATCCCAATAAGAGACTAGGGCAGATATCTCACTGTCGAACCCTCGCTAGCTGAAGACACCGTCTCCAACCCCAACTGTCGCGGCTGCACGCTGTGC
>LPNX010254630.1:619906-641818 GCA_001517045.1 Pseudotsuga menziesii | reverse complement strand
CGTATGCACTTTTAGGGTTTGCATGTCACTTTTAGGGTTTATGCTCAGTTTTGCATGCATGCAATTCTAATTTCAAGTTGACTTTAATACTGAATAAATAAGACTTGCTGCTGCTCGAAACTTCAAAATCAATCAACAGAAACAATAGATATCTCCTTTAGTCCCATAACCCTTCTTAAATAGATCCGTATGCACTTTTAGGGTTTGCATGTCACTTTTAGGGTTTATGCTCAGTTTTGCATGCATGCAATTCTAATTTCAAGTTGACTTTAATACTGAATAAATAAGACTTGCTGCTGCTCGAAACTTCAAAATCAATCAACAGAAACAATAGATATCTCCTTTAGTCCCATAACCCTTCTTAAATAGATCCGTATGCACTTTTAGGGTTTGCATGTCACTTTTAGGGTTTATGCTCAGTTTTGCATGCATGCAATTCTAATTTCAAGTTGACTTTAATACTGAATAAATAAGACTTGCTGCTGCTCGAAACTTCAAAATCAATCAACAGAAACAATAGATATCTCCTTTAGTCCCATAACCCTTCTTAAATAGATCCGTATGCACTTTTAGGGTTTGCATGTCACTTTTAGGGTTTATGCTCAGTTTTGCATGCATGCAATTCTAATTTCAAGTTGACTTTAATACTGAATAAATAAGACTTGCATGCTCCGCATGCTTTAGGATATGAACTCTGATGGCCTTCTTTCTACACTGATGACTTAATAATACTGAATTGATGTACCTTTCTGCTCCTAGTGCTATCAGTCCTCAGTTATTCCCTTTTTATCAAAAATGGAACATTATAGACACTTTGCCTCTAGTGCCTATACAGGAAGAAGAATAACAACACTCAGATGGTCGAATCTACAGAGGTGGAGGTTTTCAGTCGGAACTTTGATGAGGAGTTTTGCTTGATAGCTTGCATGGAAAGCACCACAGGGAGCAGTATCTGGTACATTGACAATGGAGAATCTAGTCATATGACTGGACAAAAAAGGTTCTTAAAGGACTTGCAGGATGGTTGAACAGGTATCAACGTTGAGTTGGGTGATGATGCGCGTTATCAGGCGCAAGGAGTTGGCACTGTTTCATTTCAGAGGGAGTTTGACAAACCCCTCAGTTTTGTTGATGTGTTATATGTTTCGGGGTTGATCAAGAACCTCATATTAGTCTCCACTTTGGAGGACAAGGGATTTCAGTTGAAATTCCGAGACCATAGAGTGTATATCACATCCAAGGGGCTAGTTAGGAGCTTGGATCGGGTGATTGGGATAAGGAGCAAACAGGTGTATAGACTACACTTTGAGCCTGCAAAGGCTCTAGTCAGTAGCAACAACAGTCAATGTGAGTTGTGGCATAGGAGGATGGCACACTCACACCATGGAGCGCTAAGGCACTTGAGACAAGTAGTCATTGGAGTTCCTCAGGTACAAGAGGAGAAGCATAATCACTGTAAGGGTTGTGCGTTGGGGAAGAACATCAGGAAACCTTTCCCACAGAGTAAGCACAAGTCTAAGGAGCCCTTGGACTTGGTGCATTCAGATGTTTGCAGACCTATGAGTGTCCATTCTTTCAGTGGTTACAGTTATTGTGTGACCTTCATTGATGACTATTCCAAGAAGACCTGGATCTATTTCTTGAAGGCCAAGTCAGAGGTCTCTGAGAGGTTTCGAGAGTTCAAGACTCTCGTTGAGAACCAGACTGGAAATAATATTCGTGTTTTGAGAACGGACAATGGGGGAGAGTACACCTCCAATGAGTTCTTGAAGTATTGTTTGGTAGAGGGGATCAAGAAGGAGCACATTGTGCCTCATACCCCACAGCAGAATGGAGTGGCATAGCAAAAGAACAAGACTATGGTAGGGGAAGCCAATGCCATGCTATTTGATCAGGGATTACCACTATTCCTTTGGGCCGAGGCATATAGGATTGCAATATACATTCAGAACAGATGTTCCCACACAACTTTGGGGAGGAAGACACCCGAGGAGGTCTTCACAGGCACTTGGCTAGATGTGAGTCACGTTCGCATATTTGGGAGTGTCTGCTATTGTCACATTCATGCTGACACTAGGAAGAAGCTAGAACCTTCTGGAGAGAAGGGGTTACTTGTGGGAAACAACGAGACTTCGAAGGCATACAGAGTATACATTCCTACTTGCAAGAGGATTATTGTGAGCAGGGATATCCAGTTTGATGAGGACAGGGCCTTGCAGAGATCTATGGACTTAACAACAGAGAAACAACCAACACAGGTTTTGGGGGTCAAGTTGGAGCCAGATGTACAGGTACAGGTTCAGACATAGGGCACAGGTTCTGGTAGTCAGAGGGAGTTAGGTGGACAGGATCGTTTAGTCATTGACTTGGAGAATGAGCTGCAACAAGAGACGGATATCCAACAGCTGCAATAGGTAGACACTAGGCGAAGGCCTAAGTGGTTTAGGTTCACAGTTCAGGATTCCAGGCAAGCTGATCCTCCACAGAGCTCCATGAGAAGGAGCAAACCACCAAAGAGACTTAGTTATATGGCATTGATGGCAGAGTTGATCAACTCTGAACCTTCTAGTTTCGAGGAGGCTGCACAACATGATGTGTGGCAGGAGGCCATGGTTGAGGAGTATGACTCAATCATGAAGAATCAGGTATGGGAGGTTGTGCCAAGGCTTGAAGGTAAAAAGGTGGTGGGATCCAGATGGATCTACAAGGTGAAGCATGCAACAAACGGAAGCGTGGAGAAGTATAAGGCAATCTTCGTGGCTAAAGGGTTTTCACAGAAGGAAGGTATTGACTATGAAGAGACATTCGCCCCTGTTGCCAGGTATTCTTCTATTCAGACCATTATCTCTTTAGCAGGAGAGATGGGTTGGTGAGTCTATCAAATGGACGTCAAGACTGTATTCCTCAATGGAGTGATAGAGGAGGAGGTATATATTGAGCATCCAGAGGGGTTTGAAGTGGAGAACAGGGAGACATGTAAGCATGCTGCTTAGAGCTCTCTATGGGCTCAAGTAGGCACTTCGAGCATGGTACTTGACGATAGAAAGCTATCTACGAGAGATGGGATTTCAGTGGAATGAGGTTGATCACAACCTGTATTTTTTGACAGGTGAGGTGCCTCTCATACTGGTCTTATATGTAGATGATCTCTTTCTTACAAGAGATGAGAGGCTGATTGGAGACTGCAAGTCCAACCTTGCAGTTGAGTTTGAGATGAAAGACCTTGGGTTGATGCATTACTTCCTAGGCTTGGAGGTTTGGCAGAGAGACGAGTGCTTCTTCATTGGATAGGGGAAGTATGCAGTAGAGATCTTGAAGAGATTTAGGATGGTGGACTGCAAGCCTATGGCCATACCTCTAGTTTCCAACTAGAAGAAGATTGATGCATCAGGGTTAGACAGATTTGATCTTACCTTGTATTGTTAGCTTATCGGATCGCTTATGTATTTGGTCAAAAGATGGCCATACATTAGCTTTGCAGTCAACTGTCTAAGCTAGTTCATGGTGGACCCTCAGAGAGTGCATTGGACAGTTGCGAAGCACATGCTTCGCTACATCAGAGGTACAGTAGAGTATGGAGTGGTTTATGAGCGCAGGGGGAGTGTACAGTTAGCAATCTTTACAGATGCTGACTGGGCAGGATGTGTAGAGGACCGGAAGAGTACTTCAGGTTGCTGTTTCAACATTGGATCAGGGGTTGTTTCTTTATTCAACAAGAAGCAAAAGTCAGTTGCATTGAGCTCGAAAAAGGCCGAGTGCATGGTAGTTAACATGGTTGCTTGTGAGGGTATGTGGCTGAGGAAGTTACTTTTAGGGTTGTTCGAGTGTGAGCTAGAGGCTACAGTAGTTCACTGTGACAATTAGAGTGGCATCAGGCTATATGAAAATCCAGTGTTCCATGGCCGAAGCAAATACATAGACATCGGGTACCACTTCTTGAGAGATTGTGTTCAGAGAGGAACCTTTCGGTTGGAGTGCATACAGACAGATGAGTAGGTGGCAGACATTTTCAACAAGGCACTTTGTAGACACAATTTTGTGAAGTTCAGGGATAAGTTGGGGTTGCTATCAAATCCCTTCCTTGATGAGAGGGAGTGTTAAAAAACAACAACAAGGAAGGTCTTCTGGCATTGCACATGTCCTTGCATGCTAGAGAGACATTAAACTGGAAGCCAAATCTATTAAAGTATTTTTCCTAAGTTTTGACTTGGGAAAATACTTTAATTATTCTAATTTGATTTTGACTTTAATGGAATCTATTTATGAAAATGAAAAGTGAAATTTTATGTAATGGCTAATCTAATCTATGCCATTGATTCTCACTGGAGGATCTCATCCATAGATCCATAGTGAGGGTTAGGGTTTTCGCTTAGCCAACAAAGTTAAAAGGACATTTGGTGGAGAGGACACGTATACATATAGGATACAGACAGGGAGAATTCAAATGGAGGAGTTTGCAGAAAAGACGAAGAAGCAACTACACAACAGGTTCACCAGGCCAGACCGAGACCATACATATCGCGTAGAGGAGCAATGTCACACGCAATAGGGGTTCTGTACAATTGTCGTACAGTACTGTACAGATCCGTACTTCCGACGTCAGCAACCATACAGATTCTGTACAGTAGGCCGTACTGCTGACACAAGGACATACAACTGGGCCGTACAACTGCGTAGAGCAACAATGCTTTGCTGTTGGATTGCTCAGTGATTTTGACGAGGTTTTCAGTTTGCCAGGTTGGGTGTATTTTATTTGCTAGTTGTAAAAGTTCCATATCTTAATAATATAAATTCCATATTTGACTGCTCGAAGGGGTTCTGTACAATTGTTATACAGTACTGTACGGATCCGTACTGTTGACGTTAACAACCATACGGATTCTGTACAGTAGGTCGTACTGTTGACGCAAGGCCATACAACTGGTCCGTACAATTGCGCAGAGCAACTGTGCTTTGTTGCTGGATTGCTCAGTGATTTTGATGAGGTTTTCATTTTGCCAGGTTAGGTGTATTTTACCTGCTAGGTGTAAAGTTCCATATCTTAATAATATAAATTCCATATTTGACTGCTGCACCGGTTTCCCATCTTGGGTTTTTTCGGGGGTTTCCATACCCAAAATAATAGTGTCTATATTGAGATGTGATGTTGTGAATGTTTCTCAGTTATTTATATTCCACTGCATACTAGTAGAGAAGTTCATTTGTGGCTATTTCAGTAAACAAATTAAATATAATATTTTAGCCCTAGTTTGAGCTTTGAAGGAAAAGTTACATGGTATCAGAGATTTGGTGAGCTAAAATTTGAGAGATTTGTAGCAGCAGTGATAGATCAGAGGCATATCGATTTGCAGACACAAACATAGATTGTAGATCTAGGGTTTGACAGGTACACTTCAGTATGGCCGTACAGTTGAGAGTTAAGGATATACTCCAGCGTGCCCAGAACTTTCCTACATGGAAAGAAAGGATCACAAGGATCCTGCATGTTAGTGATGCAAAGGAGCACATTGACTCCATGAAGGTTGCAGCTATAGATAAGCAGTTTTGGTAGCATGGAAGAAGATTGATTCTAGATCCATGTTGATCATCTTAGATGGGGTGAAGGACCACATAGTCTCTAACCTTTCCGGGAAAAAGACCGCATCAGAGAGGTGGACAGCTTTGGAAAGTCTGTACTAGAGCAAGAAGGAAAACCGGAAGATGGTGCTGCAAGAGAGGATGTGAAGCACTAAGATGGCCAAGGGAGAAGAAGTGGTGCCTTATCTCACAAGGCTCACACAAATTAAGGACGAGGTTGGAGCTGTTGGCTCTAAGACTGAGGATGAGGATCTAGTTCGTATAGCCCTCAATGGTTTCTCTAAGCCATGGGACACCTTTGTCAAGGGTGTTGTGGCTAGGGAGAAGCTCCTTGATTGGTAGAGACTATGGGATGACTTTGTGCAGCAGGAGACCCGCATGGGTCAAGGATCAGGTTCATCCAGCAGTTCCCTACAGATTGTGGATGAGGAGGCTCTAGCCTTGACAAGGAAGAGCAAGGGTAAGGAAAAGAGGAAGAAGGGTGGTAAGAAGAACCTTGACATGTCAAAGGTCAAGTGTTTTATCTGCCACAAGCAAGGACACTTTGCCTCCCAGTGCCCAGACAGGAAGAAGAAGAGCAACACTCAGATGGCTGGATCTGCAGAGGTGGAGGATTTCAGCAGGAACTTCGATAAGGAGTTTTGCTTGATAGCTTACATGGAAAGCACCACAGGTAGCGGTATTTGGTACGTCGTCAATGGAGCATGTCATGCTGCCCCTCTATGTGATCTGTACGGTCTCTTGCTCAGTCTCGGTGAACATGTTGTGCAACTGCTCCTCTGTCTTTTTTGCAAACTTCTCCGTTTGACTTCTCTCTGCTTGAATTCTGTCTGTGTACCTGTGTGGACGTGTGCTCTCCACCAAATTTTCTTTTAACTTTATTGGCTAAGCGAAAACCCTAACCCTCACTATGGATCTATGGATGAGATCCTTCGGTGAGAATCAATGGCCAAGATTAGATTAGCCATTCACTTAAATATTTCACTTTTCACTTGAATAAAGTGATTCCATTAAAGTCAAAATCAAATTAGAATAATTAAAGTGTTTTCCTAAGTTAAAACTTAGGAAAATTACTTTAATAGATTTGGCTTCCAGTTTAATGTCTCTCTAGCATGCAAGGACATATGCAATGCTAGAAAACCTTCCTTGTTGCTGCTTTTTAACATAAAGGACCTGTCTTGTAAGAGAGAGTGATGATCATGATGTGGTTTCCTATAGTAGTGATGTCGTAACTCAGTCTAGGATTGGTATGTCAGCTTGACAATGTTAGAAAGTGGCAACAAGGAAGGTCTTCTATCATTGCATGTGTCGTTGCATGCTTGAAGACATTAAACAGGAAGCCAAATATATTAATGTGATTTTCCTAAGTTTAGACTTAGGAAAATACATTAATTAATCTAATTTGATTTTGACTTAATGGAGTCACTTTTATAAAGAGAAAAGTGAAATAATTTAAGTGATGGCTAATCTAATCTTGGCCATTGATCTCACCGAAGGATCACATCCATTGATCCATAGTGAGGGCTAGGGTTTTCGCTTAGCCATTGAGTTAAAAGAAGATTTGATGGAGAAGACACGCACAGAGATAGACAAGGAAGTCAGTCAGAGAAGTTTGCAGAGAAGATGGAGGAGCACTGACCCAGAGGATTCGCCGTGTTACCAGGCAGAGCACAGGGCTGTACAAGATCACACGCAGGGACGTTCTACACAGTAGAGGGAGGTCGTACATCAGTCATACAGTTGACGCAGGAACCGTACGGATCTGTACAACTGGCACAGAGATTTGTATAGCTGACGCTGGAGGTCGTACAACTGTGCAGAGGGGCTATACTGTTTGCTGGGCTTGCTCAGTGATTTTGTTGAGGTTCTATCTTGCCAGGTTAGGTGTATTGAACCACTAGATTGTATTTGTTCTATATCTTCATAGTAAGATTTCATATCTGATTGCTGCACCGGTTTTCCGATGTTGGGTTTTATTTGGGGGTTTTTGTACCGAAAACACTGTCTATATTGATGTGATTGTTGTTGATGTTTCTCAGTATTTACTTTCCGCTAAATTACTAGTAAAAGAAACTCATGTGTGGTTATCAGTAAAAATGAAAGTATACTGTTTAGCCCTAGTTTGAGTTTTAAAGGAAATTTTACATGGTATCAGAGCTCTAGTGAGCTAAATTTGAGAAATTGTAGCAGTATTGATAGATCGGGGGCAGTTCTATTGAAGACACAGACCTAGAGTTTAGATCTAGAGTTTGATAGGTACACTTGACTATGGTCGTACAATTGAGAGTTGATGATAAACTCCAAGGGGCTCAGAACTTTCCTACAAGGAAAGAAAGGATCACAAGGATCTTGGATGCTAGTGATGTAGAGGATCACATTGACTCCACAAAGGTTGCATCCACAGATCCGATAGAGTTGGCGAGATGGAAGAAGTTAGACTCTAGAGCTGTGTTGATCATCTTGGATGGGGTGAAGGACCACATAGTCCCTCACCTTTCTGGGAAGAAGATCGCATTGGAAATGTGGAAGGTTTTGGAAGGACTTTACCATAGCAAGAACAAAGACCGGAAGATGGTGCTGCAAGAGAGGATGCGCAGTACCAAGATGGCCAAGGGCGAAGGAGTGGTGCCTTATCTCACAAGGCTCACACAGATCAAAGACGAGCTTGGAGCAGTTGGCTCTAAGACTGAGGATGAGGAGCTAGTTCTGATACTATATGGAGATGATCTCATACTGGTACTATATGTAGATGATCTCTATGTTATAGGAGATGAGAGGCTGATTGACGACTGCAAGTCCAACCTCGCAGTTGAGTTTGAGATGAAAGACCTTGGATTGATGCATTACTTCCTAGGGTTGGAGGTTTGGCAGAGAGACGAGTGCTTCTTCATTGGACATGGGAAGTATGCAGTGGAGATCTTGAAGAGATTCATGATGGTGGATTGCAAGCCTATGTCCATACCTCTAGTTTCCAACTAGACGAAGATTGCTGCATAAAGGTCAGATGGGTTTGATCCTACACTGTATCGCCAGCTTATCGGATCGCTCATGTATCTGGTCAACACACGACCAAACATTAGCTTTGCAGTCAACTCTTTGAGCCAATTCATGGTGGACCCTCCAAGAGTACATTGGACGGATGCGAAGCACGTGCTTCGCTACATCAGAGGTACGGTGCAGTATGGGTTGGTTTATGAGTGCAGTGGGAGTGTAGAGTTAGCAGGCTTCACAGATGCTGACTGGGAAGAATGTGTAGAATACCGAAAGAGCACTTCAGGTTGCTGCTTTAGCATCGGGTCAGGGGTTGTCTCTTGGTTTCGTAGGAAGTAGAACTCACTTGCATTGAGCTCGACAGGGGCTAAGTACATGGCAGCCAGTTTGGCTGCATGTGAGGCAATGTGGTTGAGGAAGTTGCTTTCAGTGTTATTCAAGTGTGAGCTAGAGGCTACAGTGGTTAACTATGATAATCAGAGTGGCATCAGCCTATCTGAAAATCTAGTGTTCCATGACCAAAGTAAACACATAGACATCCGGTACCACTTCTTGAGAAATTGTGTATAGAAAGGAACTATTCTGTTAGAGTACATTTAGACAGATGAGCAGGTGGAGGACATTTTCGCCAAGGCACTTTGCAGACACAATTTTGTGAAGTTCAGAGACAAGTTGGGGTTGCTACCGAATCCCTTCCTCGTTGAGAGGGAGTGTTAGAAAGTGGCAACAAGGAAGTACTTCTATCATTGCATGTGTCCTTGCATGCTAGAAGGCATTAAACATGAAGCCAAATGTATTAATGTGATTTTCCTAAGTTTAGACTTAGGAAAATACATTTTTTAATTTAATTTGATTTTGACTGAATGGAGTCACTTTTATAAAGAGGAAAGTGAAATAATTTAAATGACGACTAATCTAATATTGGCCATTGATCTCATCGGAGGATCACATCCATTGATCCATAGGGGGGGTTAGGGTTTTTGCTTGGCCATTGAGTTAAAAGAAGATTTGGTGGAGAGGACACACACATAGACAGACAGAGAAGACAAACATAGAAGTTTACAGAGAAGACGGAGGAGCACTCACCTAAAGGATTCGTCGTCTTACCAGGTAGAGCACAGGGTTGTACAGGATCACACGTAGGGAGGCCGTACATCAGCTGTATGGATTTCGTACAATTGACACAAAACCGTACGGATATGTACAGTTGATGCAGAGGGTCGTACAACTGATGCTGGAAGCTGTACAACTGCGCAGAGGGGCCATACTGTTTGCTGGGCTTGCTTAGTGATTTTGTTGAGGTTTTATCTTTCCAGGTTGGGTGTATTGAACCATTGGATTGTATTTGTTCTATATATTCATAATAAAATTTCATATCTGAGTGCTGCACCGGTTTTCCCATCTTGTGTTTTATCTGGGGGTTTCCATACCCAGAACACTATGTCTATATTGATGTGATTGTTGTTGATGTTTCTCTGTATTTACTTGATGCTGCATTACTAGTAAAAGAAACTCGTGTGGTTATCAGTAAAAATTAAAATATATTGTTTAGCCCTAGTTTGAGTTTTAAAGGAAATTTTACAGACAAGGCCTGATTGATCCCAATGAGATTGGTATGTCAGTGCTGACAAGACTTATTTGATCTTTAGAGGGATTGGTATGTTTGACTGGGCTTGGTTGGTTTGAAAGGATTAGTAAGTCAGACAAGGCCTATTTGGTCCCCAGGTAGATTGGTATGTCTGATTAGGCTTGGTTAGTCTGAAAGTATTAGTAAGTCAGACAAGGCATGTTCGATCTACCAGAGTGCGCATCGTAGTGCTGCTTCAGATGAAGTTGTTCCAACATTTTCATGATGATGATGATGATGTTCCAACATTCTCATGCTGATGATGTTGATGTTCCAACATTCTCAGGCTGCTAATGATGATGATGCTCCAACAGTCATACTGATAATGTTCCAAATGATGATGATGTTCCAGTACTCACATATTGTTGATGTTTCAAATGATGATGATGTTCCAGATAATGATGATACTGACGATGTTCCAGATGATGATGATACTCTAGTATTCAAATATTGATGATGATGCTCATGATGATGATGATGATGATCCATGATGATGATGATGATGATGATGATGATGTTTCATGATGATGATGGTCCATGACGATACTCCATGATGATGTTCCAGACACATGATGTTGTTGTTCAAAACTTCCTAAGACATAGATTCACCAATCAGTAGTTGTTGTTGTTGTTGATGATGTTGTAGAATGCCTTCCTTGTTGAGAGGAAGTGTTAAAGAAATGTAACTTCAGAAGATATTCTCTTGTACTTTTATTATATTCGTCTTCCGGGAGATGTCCTTGATGTAATTGGTCATGTAAGAGTCATGAGGTAAAACCTCTGTTGTAAGTTGAGGCAATAGTACCCACAAAAGTATTATATAAATGTTATTTTGAGTCTCCCTAGGTAAGTCGACCCTGTTTAGAGAAAACAAGCCAACCTAGTTAGTTTAAGTTGTCAGTCACTTGATGAGTTTAAATGGAAGAGTCGCTTCCCTCATTTGTACACACTTCACACTCAAGCATTTGCACAAGAGAGAGAGAGAGAGAGAGTAGTCTACTGGGGAGAGGAAGTTGCTAGTCTTGTTCTTGGGGTCTTACGTTGTATTTGGTTGGATTCTATATCGAGGAAAATGCTGGGTTTTCTCCCCCACAAGGGTTTCCGAGGAAAAATCTCTGTGTTTTTGTGCTGTCGTGCTTGTCTTTCTTTCAGTGATCCTATTGCATATGGTTATGATGTTATGATGCTAAATGTTTTAAGATCTTGTATAACCATTAAAATTCTAACATTGTAAAACAACTACTCAACGTGATTTATGTGGATTGGCGAGGAGGTTAGCCAAGGGTGATTTATGCAATCCAATTCAACGAATAGGTTGAATAGTTAGATTAGCTTAGAGTCTCGAGAAGCTACTGCTAGGGCCAAATTAGTTCCAAGTCACCTCCTTGAGAAAATAATCACTTGTTTGAAATGTGACAAGGATGGAGATGGATTGAGTGTAATACAAAACCCTAACACTGAGATGGCTTACTACCCATTCAAGGTCATTCATACAAAAACACAGTAGCAAGTGAAAACTTTTGTAACCCCAACCCGGTTTCAGTGTCAGTTCACTGCATATTGTTTTAATGCCCAAACCCTAGTATGCATATTCATAAAAATTAAAATGTCTAACTTGAAAACTTAAAACACATGAGATAATTTCAGCTTTTGCAAACTCAGAAATTTTCTAGCAGCCTAACTTTTTCAATTTCAGAAAAATATTTCAGCCACACATGAAATTTTTAGACTCGGACTTTTTGACCAATTTGGTCCAGGATAAAACCCCGAAGGGAAAACCTGTTTTCAGAGAGAATTTTATTTCTTGAGACAAACTAAATAAAATTTACAGCAGTACTTATCTCAACCAAAACACCTTGGAATTCGTGTCAAACAATCATTGAATGGCTTGTTGAAAATTTCCAAATCTCATCTCGAAATTTGTGCTCACAATCTGTTGTACGACCAACATGTGCAAACTGCTGTACAACTGCAATAAATGCACAGTACGGTCTGCAATTAATTCTGTACGACCCTCCAAATTCGTGCCAATCACAGTCTACGGTCTACAATTAATGCAACACCAGTCTGCCTTGAAATTCGTGCCTCTAAGGCCTGTTTACTGCTGTACCTGCTGCTGTACAGTCACCTTGGAATTTGTGCTATACGACCTCATTTATTGCTGCTGTATGGATTACCTGCAAAGTGTGCCCACAACTTGGGAATCGTGCCCTCTAAACCTTCTCGATTTCTATGCAAGGGTTTGTCTCCTGTCTCTCTCAAGAATGACTTTTCTCTCTTGCTCTTCTCTCTTTTCTCAAAAATCTCTCTTGTGAAAGTGAACAATGATTTAGGTTGAGCCTTTCTGTAGTCTTTTTGTTTGGACAACCACCATCTCAAAATCAAATGGTCAAGATTGAAAGAGCTTTAGATGAGATCTAGGGCCAAGATCAAATCTTGCTTTTCTCATTAAAAAGCATTTAATAAATTTATATAAATTTAATGTGAGACAGTAATTACACTTCCATCTTTTTAATCTCATTTTAGTCACAAATAAACTTTTATAACTCAACTTCATTTTATAAAGTGACTTTATAAACATAAAGTCAATCTCACTTTATAAAAATGCTAGGGACCACATTTAAAGTGTCCTTGTCCACCCCAAGGCACAAATGAATGCTAATGTATTTATACTATGGGAACTGCATCATATCTGCTCTGAATGATGAAGAATGGCTAACTCAGTCATCAACCTGGGGTCATGAGGCTCAGCCCTAACAAGGAGATACTGGATCAATGCATTGAATGGATTGGGATATAGCTCCCATCTGATCATAATGTATGCAGATCCATCATCTCGCAAGGGATTGGCTCATATCTTTGACAAAAAATGATCTGTATCCTTGTAGCTCCAGCTACAATACATGTGATAACACCCCCGTCTATTTCACAACGTTATAACTTTGCATTTCATTTGACTTTCGTTTTTCACTTTTATTTCTTTGGATATTTCTTTGGAGCACATTTCAATTTTGCATTCCTTTAGTTAGTTAATGACTAAAAGGTATCGGCCCTGGATAGCCTTCCTGGTTCCAATTATGACACGGCCTTAGCTCTACTGCCGGTGAGCGTCCATAGCCCCGACGGAGTTGTCTCAGTAATAACTTTTAACGGACAAATAAGTTCAACCTCATACAAAGGAGGAGTACTGACCCTTGCAGCCACTAACTAGTTTCAAAGATGGGAGCACTTGTTTCGAATCTAGGGGATACACTCCTGTGACTTAGCGTACCTTATTGCACTCAATCTACCTGAGCTACAAGCAGGAAAATATCAACGGGTCTATAGACTTTGTCACACACTTCAAAGCCGAGACACTAGGGGAAAACATGGAGGCCATCCAATCAAAGAGGTCACAGAAGGGGAATCAAGCAGATGAAACAGATAAGTGGATAAGGCTAAGCGTGGAATCAAAAGAGGGGAAATTGATCTATAAGGGATAATTTTAGGGGCGAATTTTAGCCCAGTGGGCTATTTTTCCATGTTTTTCTCCCAAAAAAGATTCGCCATTTTGCATTTTTTGAAGCCCTGTTTTGCCCAATTTTGATGGGGTAAAATTTTTTCACCCTAAAAATCGCCAAATTATTATAAAAACAATATAAAATCCTTGGAAATTAAAATATTTTTTGAAAAATATCGCCAATCATTTTATAGTTGGCGTTTTAAGAATTTGTAATATTCGTCAACATTTATACACTTTTAAATAAGTATGGTTCCTTAAAATCATCCCTGATCTGATTCTATATATTACATAGGTGATTAATTCAAACAAGTGCAAGTACATAAAACTACCACTAATGCATCTAATACTACACTTAGCACAAGCCCTACTGATAACAACCAGAAAATTCACATGATCACCAATGCTTAACAAAGTCTATCATAGTCAGTTTGTCAATAGAAATCATGAAATCCACACTATAACTCTTCCATATACTTGCTCTGAGCTGCAGCTGCAAATGTATTCACCTGTCCTAACTCTCCTGACTCTGAATGACAAGGAAACATAAGATCCAACTATATAGAACCGCTCCTGATTGCCCACTGAACCAAGGTTTGAAATGTATGACAAAGGACCAGGGTTATGCCTGAAGTCTGCTCTGACAAAATGTCAGATATGTCCCATCTTGTAAATGTATGATAACAGGTATCAATCTCTCCTGGAAGGCCGATCAGCCAGGTATTTGACATTGCAGAGATAAGAAACAATTTGAATGTAATAGCTGAGCATAACAGGTCAGTTCCAACTTCTTTGTAGGCAATTTTAAAGGGTACCATTCACTTACAAGTTACCTTATTAGAGCCTGTTGCTGTGAAGGAAGACTTTGTACTCATATCATGGCTTCATAGTGGTTGGGAAAGAGTATTAAAACGCCAATGTTTGGTGGGCATATCCAAAAAACGAGCTTCGAAGCATTGTGTGTCTAGGTGTGATAAAGAGGCATACCCCATCTGCAGCCTAAGCTCTTCTGCCGGAAATAGACTGAATCTTGGTCTACTTGGATGAGATGAAGACCATAGGAGGTTGAAACAACAGGGAGTAGGAGTCACTCTCAATTCTTGAGTGACTTTGAACATCTAAGGATCTTAAATACTATAGTCAAAAACTCGGAAGGTGCTAGAGTAAGGTTGCAGAAAAGGAGTTACAATTAGGGTTAAATGAAGACCAAAGAGACCACATGAGGTTACAGGTTTGGGAATTGGGGGATAAGGTGATTTGTGGGAATTTTTAGTGGTCTCTGGGCTACATAACTTTTATGACAAGTCAGGATCCAGATTTTGAGTACAGATTATTGTGGCTTGATGCATGAGCTTAGGTTGCAAATGATCCGATTTGACAAAATCTACATCTAGAAACGTTTACATTAGAATCATTTATAGACATACTATTATTGCTGCTTTAGGTAAATTTTGATTCTTACGCTTAATTTATTTATTCTCTTTATCTTTTAGTTATTCTTTTATGCATTTCCATTCTTGCAGGTAGGGTCATCATACCTTGATCGCTTAATTTTAACAGGGAAATATGCACAAGCAGCAGCTCTATGCCCAAAATTATTGCGTGGATCAGCCACTGCGTGGGAAAGGTATCTTACTTTCTATTCTATTATTTATGTTTGATATTTTATCATGTTAAGGTTTCTGAATATGACAGAAGTGTCATTTGTTGCAGATGGGTGTTTGACTTTGCTCGGCATCGGCAGTTATCAATTTTAGTTCCTTATATTCCTACCAACAACCCTCAACTCCGAGCTACTGCATATGAGGTATAGCACCCAAGAATATCAAGTCATAAATTGCTTTTTGTTTAAAGATCTGTTAAGATCTTTGGTTATCGTGGAAGCTTCTATGTAGATAAATTAATTATGTTATTTTTCTTTTTAATCTTTAGGCTGTATCTTATTGAATGGTAGTAGGTATTGATTTCTTTCCTTTCAGGTGGCTCTTCTAGCTCTAGTCACAAATCCAGCTTTTCACAAGCAACTCTTGTCAACACTTCACAGCTGGCCATCGTCTATATACAGTGCATCCACTGTAATATCTGCTATAGAACAACAGCTAAATATGAGTTTCATGACTCCAACTTTGAAGGAGGTAGCCTTATATAATCATTTGCTTTAATACCCTGTTTTTGGATTGATTATTTATTATGAGATTTATTTTGAATTTTTGCCAAGGAACACATCCCAAAGGCTTTCTTATCTTTTTTGTGTTATTGTTAGTTCAGGATTTGTCTAGGCAGTTTTCAAGAACTGGAAAAGGTTTAATTGTTGTTGTCTATATATTTGTATGTATCAATGTTAATGTATATATTAGTAGTCTATTTAAAAACTGTCCCCCCACTGTTCCCTAATTTTTGGTGTTTTTTGTGTCACCGTTTAATCAGATTGCTTATAATGAAAAGTTCTTGTTCCAAGCTACAATATTAGCAATTTCATCAAACTTCTTGGCACACACAAACCCCAAGAGTGGGGGGAAAATAAAAGTTATACTACAAACTATTATAATATTTTCCCTAGCACTCACACATACACATGCAGCACGACAGTTATAGTTATTGAACTCTTGTCTACTGATAAGACCACTGCCTACAACTAATGATGTCACAAATCTCACTTAATCAATGTACAAATAATTCTCATAATAAATTAGTTGATCAATATTGAACAATTGTCTCCCCTTTCATGATTACTCTAAACTTTTAAATTGGGAAAACAAAGGATTGAATATTAACATATGTTTATTTTCTCTATGCAGGCCCTAGCTGATTTGTATGTCATTGATAAACAGTATCAGAAAGCTTTTGCAATATATGCAGATGTATGTCTCGCTATATTTTGGATATCATTCAACTTTTAAATACAGTTTTTTTTATAATACTTTTTCTGAGTAATAACTGAGAGAGCATTTGAAAATGTTGCATGAGAATTTCTTTCATTTATATTTGTAACGAGTTTGCTGTAAGTTTATTTGGAACTTTTTTATTTTATTTCTTCTATAACTGCAGTGCTTGATCTAATATTTAGCTTAAACATGTAACCAGCTGAGGAAACCTGGCATATTTGAATTTATTGAGGAGCATAATCTACATGACGCTCTGCAAGATAAGGTATGCTTGTTGCATTGTAGATGTATTGCCTTTTTCTTTCTTATTTGGTAAGTGAACAAATTATATTGACAAGAATACAGTACAGAATGGGATTGTAGCATGGGAACCGCTCCCGCCTTTTAGGAAACTCGTTCCCGAAGTTCCGACGTTCCAGGGAACTTTGGAACTTGTAGGAAACTTTCCCAATCCAACGGAAACCGTTCCGGATGGTTGGGAACTTATTGGGAACTTTTACCCTCTAAAATCGGGAACTTGGGGACTTCTTTTTGCGTGTTTCCTTCATTCGGAACTTCCACGCATTCATGATCGCCATGTTGGTTCGTAACAACATTCCTATTTCCTTGCGACCGTACATATACATGGTTGACTCAAAAAACTTTCTCTAGAAAACTAAGTTGCAATAAAAGTCTTTTTCGTGCTACCTTCTCGAGTTGGTGCACTGATATCTATTTAATGTTCGTGCTAGAGTATTCACTCAGCCCTATGCTGATTTGCACTTATCGCTAATCAATAATAAATGTAAATCTATTTTGATTTTTTATATATTATTAAATAAAAGAAAATAAATTTATTTATTTTACTATTTACTTTAAGAATAAAAAGTAAACTTTTAACTAATTGGAAATGGTTTTAAATCTTACTTTAAAACTAAATTCATATATTACATTTAAATAAAAAATATTTTGATTTTTATTTTATAATAATTTAAATTTGAATAATTATATACCTTTGCAAATACCTTGGCATAGAATGTTTTGTAAACATATAATATTCTAATACATTTTAATCATAGTTGACACAAAACTAAAAACATACTCTATACATATAGCCACAAATATAGGGACTATAACTTCTAAAAGTCCTCACTTTAGAAAGAGTCTACCTTATATAATCAATGATGTGGATGGTAATCTTGATTTTATTGCCATTTCCATCTGCTAAGAGGTTCTAGTTACAACAGTGATACAAGGGATAAGTTAAGTCTTCTGATTTGTGTTAATGTTTCTTTTTTTCTCTATGTTTCTTCTCTTCTCATGTTTTTTTAATTATTTTTTTTTATATTTTTTTAAAATATATTATTGACGTTCCCAACCTGTCGTTTCCTGCAAATTTGGAGGAAACTTCTAGACATATCCGACACTCGTACCTACATTCCCTAAGTTTCCGCGTTCCAGAAACTTGTGCAACTTATCCATCCCCTGAAGTCTTACAAACTGGCCTAATTTGAAAATGCTGAATTAGGCCATTGTATTTCTCAACTGATAACAAATAGCCTGTTTAAATCTAAAGATTGTACAAGGTGAAATCAGATTACTGAAAAACGTCACCAAGATTTTCATCAATGGGGGTTGGATATCCTGAATCAATTAAAAACTGTTGTATTATTTGTAAGGAAGCTGCCCTTGATTTCAAGCCTCTCTTCCTTTATGGGGAGGTCTTAATAATGTTTGAATTTTATGTGCATTGTTGTCAGTGCATGTTCAATTAAAAAATTCTCTTGCATCATCTAAAGGCTATTTTGAATCGAGGAACAATTTCATAAGCTGTTAATGTAATATTTACAGAAATATCATTGAATAATAACAGAAACACTTTACTTGTGTGTCGTTGAAATCTAGGGCTTTCAAATTCTTTCCAAGATAAACCTTAAAACTGTTGAGCTGTCCTAGATAAAACTGAGATGTTCTATTATTTTAATAAAGATAGTTTCCTGGCAAAGAGACTGGAATTGCCTCACTTTTGGAATTCCTGGTTCTGAGTTGGCCTGGGATTGGTACTGGAATGGATAAACTACAAGTCTCAATTTGTAATTCCAGAGTCCAGCCAATTCATCTGACTGGGTCACTTCTGATCTATCACAGGTGACTAGATTACCTAGAAAAAAGAAAATGATCAAATAAAATGTATGATTTCTAGATAAATGCAGTTGTCAGAAATCAATGGAGCAAATTTGCTGGAGGCTCATTACGATATCAATCAGGCTTGTCTTAAATTTGTTACATTTTGAGGTGTATCGTCTCAGATGGAATCAGAAATATTCCATGTATCCTTTCCATATATATATATATATATATATATATATATAACCATAAATAAAATTTTACTTTATTATTTAATAACGGAAGTACATCCAGAAGCAGAACTGCTTCAATCGTCAAAGGGACAATAATGATCAGTTTAACTGGATACATGTTTGCCACAGGAATTCTCTTACTGTGGCTGACTGGGATACTGCAGGACAATTTGCTGGATGTGGCAAAAAGTTAAAACTTCTTCAGTAACAAAGACTCTAACTGTCCCATAGAGGTCATTTTGGTCGATAAATTTGATTTCAGGAAGGCACGCAAACATGCACCGCTATCGGTGAACTGTCAAAACAAAATATCATGTATGATATTCATATTATGACCAAGAGTCCTTGCTTATGTCCAGGATATAAAATAACTAAGAAAGCCAAATGGTCATGGACAGAGACAATGAAATTAAAGGAATCATACTGCCAGAAAGATACGTTGAATAGATTTGTCACTGATGTTACACAGTGGGCAAAATCCCAGCCCATGCCAGCTTCAACATTCCAGGTTCATCCAAGTCAACACCCTGTGTGAAGCAGAAATCAGCAAAAACACATGGTTTTAGGTTGAGCATGAGAATGCCATGTAGCATTCCCATCTGTCATTCTGACCATAGTAGGAGGTAATCACGAATTTCATGTTTATAAATTTTGCCCTGTGGGTCATTATGTGAATTCATAACCCAGAAATGCATGTGCAAGTCTATAAATGTGAAACACATCGGAATTTAAAACCATATCCACACACACGTCATGCATGACCAATCGTATATTGCACAGAAAGTAAATAAAATTCACATTCATTCATTTATATTTTAACAGATAAGATCCAAGAAACTGACTGTAATGAACGAAGTGAATAATAAATAAGCATTAATAAATATTAATAATAATGATAAATTAATTAAATAATTAAATGAAAAGGAAAATGAAGAGGCACCTTCTCATCACCAAGGAAACCCTTGCATGGGTATTTATACAAGCATAATTTTCTAATTGTAAATCATCTCTTGTCTTATCAATCATATATTTTATTATATTCATGGATTCCTGTAATCTGGCATATTTGGGCATATTTGTGCTGGTTATTTCATTAAAGAAATGATTTTGTCATTTCAGTGGTATCAGAGCTAGTTTTTGATTCCGGCTGTTGGCTACACCTTTATCTGACATCGAGTTCAGGGTTTCTGTGAAATTAGGTCATTGACCACCAATCAAAGCAGATTCTTCCCATTCCAAGAAAAATAAAAAAATAAAAAAATTCAGAGGTTCACGGTTGTCCTGATACAGTTCGCCGACCATCTGTACATTGCTCGCCACCACCATTTAATCCCCTACTGTTACCGGATGAACTAGCAATGCTAGTCAACGGCAAACATATGAAGGAGGAAGTGACCACTGTCACCTTAGCCACTTCTTTAAACTTCTTTGGAAGTCGAAACCTCCCAGGGGAGAGCCCTATGTAACTCTGTAAGGACACTAAGACATCAAATAATATCTTCTTTGAAATGAGGTTAGAGACTAGTGCCTTATTGGAGTCAATGTAAGGGTGGAGAATACATACTATATGACTGAATATAAATCAGGTGAATGCATTTAATACATCAATCTTCAATAGTGCATTCATCAAGATATAAGTGAATAAACAACTTTAGTCCTAGATCATCAATATGGCTAGGCAACGAGTATGATATGTCATATAACAAGTGTAATCAAGTGTCATAGATCAGCCTTTAGCACAGTGTATTCAAAGTTAATAACCATGTGGACATTAAGACCATTCACCAGTGAGCATATGTTCATGTATTAAATCCAAACTTTGTATGTGCAGCAGCGTATAAAACGGTTAGTATGCCTTGAATTAGGTCTGAAACAAAGTATTAGTAGCAGTACCACATCTTTTCAGAGCTAAAGCAATGATTATATTCCAATCAAAGTGTACATTTACAGCCTTGTATCAGTAGTTAAGACAGCAGTAATCATTTATAAACTCACTCAAAACATTTAGTAACAAAGTCCATTCATTTAATGCCATTCCCTAATGATGTCAAATAATAGGTGACATTAGTTTTAACCAATCATTTATGACTGTTTCAGGGATTTAGGTTGTTCCTTTTTGTAGCAGGTTTATGGCATATAGGGACGAGGAGATTAGCAATCAAATCAAACTTTTCACACCAATAGTTGTCACAGTAACCAAAGCTATTTAAGACGGTGAAAAAGACAGTCTTAGGCCAGTACTAAAAGGACAATAAAAAGGCTTCAAAGAGACTCTCCCTAGGTATAATACACACCCTTTACCTAGGCTGAAATTGTTCTACCATTTGAATTTGGCAACTAGCAGACCCTAACTCTTTACACCAGTCAACTGAAGGTTTGCTGCCCTAAACTGTAATATCCCAAATCCCGATATTTTCTATTTCTAAACAATTATGCGGATACAACTGGGCTGCCTGGCAAAAATCCCTATTTTATAGGAAAAATTAGGGTTAGGGTTTGTGAGATAGAATGCACACTTACCACTGATAACTGGTTGGCCGCTGGACTGCTGCAGATAAAGTTTGCAAGTATTGAGATCTGGATTGGAGAGGAACTGATCTCTCCTGCCTCCGGTGAATGCCCCAGCAGCAAGACGCCCAATCAGAGAAAAAGGTGACGCCCTCAAAGAAGGAGGTGTCCGATGGATCCGTCGATTTGCAGAGCTGATAGCCTTGCTATGCCGGAGAGATTGGCTGAAAAACGCTGAAGATCTGACACCTCTAAGTAGGAAGGCGTCTAGGTTCAGTGAGGCAGCTGCTCACGCCCCTGAGAGTCCGGAGATGCTGATAACGGCTTTGGATGAGCTCAGATGGAGCTGATAATCACTGGGTACCGGAGTATGAAGCTGCTGGTAAGAATGATGCCTGAGTTTCGGAAGGAAACTGAGATCTGAAGGCCCAATAGCTGATTAGGGCTTTCTGGTTGAAAACCCCCTCTTACGGCTACACCGTGCCA
>LPNX010254630.1:547629-615732 GCA_001517045.1 Pseudotsuga menziesii | reverse complement strand
CAGTCTACTGATTGGATTGAGGACTTCTTTTTGTCCTTTCGCTAAGTCTTGCAATGCAGAGACCAAGTTGCGAAAGTCCATCCGATCCTCCTCATCTCCCGTTCCTTTACCCCTATCCTCATGAATACCTGTCTGTTCCATGTCTGAATTGGTATCCTCTAGCTGGATATCTTCAAATTCTTCTGTGTATCTACTCTTCCTCCTATATGTTACAAAAGGATCTCCTTCTGTATTCATCTACTTTTGATCTCTTAAGCCCACAGCTGGCCAAGAAAACAGCTCCGATACCACTGTAATATCCCAAATCCCGATATTTTCTATTTCTAAACAATTATGCGGATACAACTGGGCTTACAAGCTGCCAGGCAAAAATCCCTATTTTATAGGAAAAATTAGGGTTAGGGTTTGTGAGATAGAATGCACACTTACCACTGATAACTGGCTGGACTGCTGCAGATAAAGTTTGCAAGTACTGAGATCTGGATCGGAGAGGAACTGATCTCTCCTGCCTCCGGTGAATGCCCCAGCAGTAAGACGCCCAATCAGAGAAAAAGGTGACGCCCTCAAGGAACGAGGTGTCCGATGGATCCGCCAATTTGCAGAGCTGATAGCCTTGCTATGCCGGAGAGATTGGCTGAAAAATGCTGAAGATTTGACACCTCTAAGTAGGAAGGCGTCTAGGTTCAGTGAGGCAGCTGCTCACGCCCTTGAGAGTCTGGAGATGCTGATAACGGCTTCAAATGAGCTCAGATGGAGCTGATAATCACTGGGTACCGGAGTATGAAGCTGCTGGTAAGAATGATGCCTGAGTTTCGGAAGGAAACTGAGATCTGAAGGCCCAATAGCTGATTAGGGCTTTATGGTTGAAAACCCCCTCTTACGGCTGCACCGTGCCACTGCAACAATCTATACCCTGTGCTATATAACTGATGAATGAATTGAAGAACAAGTGGTGAACCAGTATGGCTTACCCGGAATAAGACTAGGACAGATGTTTCACTGCCGAAATCCTGTTAGCTGAAGACTCCGTCTCCAACCCCAACTGCTGTGATGCACGCTGTGCTGCTATCCAAGTGCTCCCAAAATAATAATAATCATCCGTGAGTCTCCTCTTGCTTTACCCTCTATTTATAAAGTTCAACTGCGCAAAACCTAATCTTTGACCTAATTAGGTCACTTTATCTTCTAATTTGCCGTTGACTTGCATGCATGCTAATGGAGACCTAAAAAGAGCATGGTCATGCATGAAGGTGGCCTTTGGCCCAGGGGGCCCTTCTTGACCAAGTGAGGATGCCCTAGATCTTCTATGGATGGCATCAGTCCTGATCTGATTCCCTAGCTATCAATAACCGCTCGAACCCACAGGAATCACATAGGTTAGCGGTATGGTCCTCAAGGCCTAAAAGGAAGAGGACATTACATAAACAGAGGACAGTCAAATAACTTCGTTTTAGCCTTTAGGGTTTGGTTGGTCCAAATGTGTCGCCTTTAAAGATTTATGGGGAAAACACCTAGGGCGCAGCCTTTTGTGGGCTTAGGTTTTGGAAAACTTGATTTTTTTTGGATTTTAAAATTTTGGAAAATTTTAGGGTTTCGGATTTTTTACTATTTTTAGGGTTTTAGGACCCTTTAGAAATTCGGTTTAGGGTTTATAGGGATTTAAAGAGCAGGCCAAGATTTTAGGAAGGTAGGTTGAGATTTTAGGGAAGCCCTAAAATTGTCAAAATTTTGGAGTTTTTGAAAATTTAAATTTGTTAGGGTTTTTCTGATATAAAAATACAGACCTAAGAAAAACCCTAATCTAACATGCAAATGCAACTAACTAACCCTAAAAACAAGGTTTTGGAAAATAAAAGATGTGAAAACAAAGGGAGGTTAACCCTAGCAAGAGCCCCACCTCAACCTAGGGCATCTAGGGAGGATGACTAACCTAGAGAGGAAGAGACCCTAGGTCAAATAACTTTATCCTAGAAAACTAAGGGAAAATCCTAGACGACTCTCACAAGGAGACGTGCCTCGACTTGCTAAAGGCTGGAAATGGCCTATTCTAGGTCATGAACATGGATCATATACCAACATTTAAACAAAGAGATAAGAATCCAAACCTCAATGTACTCATGTTTAACCAACAAATCCAAGCATCACTTTGCAACAAAATTTCACCAAAGAACACCAAAAAAAGCTTGCATTAACCCAAAAAATCTCCCTCAAGAGGGGCGCATCTGGTGCAGGTGGGGATAGACCTTAGCCAACCCAACCAGCACTTCCAGGATCTAGTGGCTCCTACACTTACCAGGACTGCCAAATTCGGCCTAACAACCAAATTTTTGCGCTAAAATAGCCTTCCTGCAATTTTTATCTCCGCAACAGGGATTCCACAATTTTCAATCCCGCAATAGGCTTTCCGATTGCGGGATGTCAACTTTCCAAATTTGTCCCTACGCAATTTCTCCCCCGAAACTTTCATTCCAAAACGACATTCCCGAAATCGGGTTGCAGGATGCGGGATGTCAACTTCCCAAAATTGCTCCCTCGGAACTTCATCCTCGAAATTCTTCCCTCGCAGTTTTCGTAGCCGTCCGATCTTTGTGGCCTTCACTCCGACTGTCGATCTTCTTCTTGATTTGGAATTCTTAGATCTCTGCGGATTTGTTAACTTCCTCGCAACTTCTGTTGCGGGATTCTTCTGGACCGTTAGATCTTGATCTGCAGACTCAATCTCCACCGTTTGTTCTCTGCAAAAACTTGTTAAGGCAGAAAACCTGCGGGTTGCGTCGATCTATCATGAAATTGATCAATCCAGCTTGCAATCATCCCGATTCTTTAGCCTATCACTCTTATGCATGCATTCACACTCTACTTCAACTATTCAAGCAAGAAATTGATGCGTGAAATCAACACTTCACTGAAATACACAAATGTTTAGGAAAACGCCGAAGTTGGCTCTACCAAAATACACCATTCAACATAGCACAATGAACGCCTCCTTGGGCTATTGTCTAGACCTTAGGGTCTGACTAGAAATTTTTTAGTTGGCCTTGAGAGCTAATGCTCCTGCATCAGACTCCCAAAGTAGAAAGAAATCATGACCTCCTGGTCATATGTCTTCAGCTTCTGTTCTCCTGGATCCCAAACTTTTGTCTGCTGCTGTCCAGAAGCTCCACTATCTTCATTTTTCTTTCGCTATAACCTTCCAGGCTTCCAAACCTTATGCTGTAGTACTCCACTTTCTTTACCTTCATCATTCTTCTCTTTCCAAATAATTCCATAATGGACTGCTTTCTTCATTTTGCTGTAACTCTGCTTAGGTATTTGCATTAACTCCCATAGTTCATCTATGGCACTTTTCAATTAAGTCTGCTGCTGCAAACAACTCTTGTTCTTTTCACCATGCCACTGCACTTGGCTGTACTTTTCCCATTCATCTCTAAACTGTTGAGCATTTTCTTCAACTCTTCTTAACCCAATTCCTGTTTTTACTTTCAGAATTGCTTCGAATACTGCTCTTGATATTCGTCCACCCTTACTTCCTTTATGCTTTTATAAGGATCTCCCTTTGCAATATCCCTCTCATGCTCTTTGTCTGCAAATTTACTTTCAAAAAGTAATTTGTTTCTCAGTTTTCTGATTGCAGTCATATACTCAATCACTCCTCTTTGTATACTAGTAAACACATCACAGAACTGTGAACCAATATCTTCTCCTGTTTCTTTTATAACAAGAAACATGTCTTCCTCATTGACTACAATTTCTTCCTCTTGTTCAAACGCTTTCAGCAAGCATTTCAGCCATCCATTGATTACTTGATTCTCTTCAAGCACTTCTGCCGTATGCTGAATCTTTGTGTCAGCACAACTCTTCTCTGTCTCCGTCTTGACAATCTTCAGTAATTGTCCTTCAATTCCTTGACCACTTCTGTCAGTCAATTCAGTCTTGCTCAGTCCCAAGATTGCTTCTTCTTCCACCTGAGACACAGTAGCCTCATCTTCATCCTTATGATATTCTTCTTCCTTGTCACTGAATAAAATTCTTTGTGACACTATCTCATCCATCTCTGTCAGAATAGAATTCTGATTTCTCACTTCTGTGACAGTCCCAAAGGTCTGTCTATTACCCTTTGGCTCTCTGAGTAAACCCAAATCTTCTTTGTCCACAGCAGGAACAAATTCTCTCTCATAAGACATGACTGTCTCTTCTCCAATAAGATTGTCGTCTTCATTAATCAAGGACTCTGTAGACTCCTTCTGCTGCAATAACTCATCTCTGCTTTTGTCATTGCTTGACAACAACTCCATCTGTCCATCTAGACTGACTAGATCTTTCACACTTTCATCCTTGCCTATGCACTCCTCAAGGTACTTTATCTCTTCATCAAAACTATTGAAACACAACTTGTTTACCTGAGGTTTCCATTCACAATTTGACTCAGATTTCTCTAACAGGTTCTCCAGCAATAACATCTCCCTGTCAGCTTCTTCAAGCACAGTATCTTCATGCTTGACATCTTCCTCATCTTTATGCCTTTCTTGGTAACCTCCAGTTTTCTTCAGTTCTAGGACTGATCCCTCTTTAGTCTGAGACATAACTGTCTCCATAGTGGAAAAAATCGCGATATTTTCTGGCTGCCGATTTTTCGGCCCAAAAAAATCACGATTTTTTCAAAAAATTGGACATTGCGAAAAATCGGCAAACATCGGGAAAAATCGAGAAAAAATTGGAAACAATCGGGAAAAAATTGGGAAAGATTAGGAAAAATCGGGAAAAATCGGCAAATAGGGGAAAAAATCGGTAAGGAAATTTTGACCCTATTGAAGTACAAAATTTGCATTTTTTAATGCTTGCTGCGGTTTGCCGATTTTTGCCGATTTTTTCGCCGTTGTTGCCGAGAAGATGTTTTCTGGACCCTCGCCAATTTTTTGCCAATGCCAATTTTTTCCACTATGACTGTCTCACTTTCATCTTCACTGCTATCTCCTGCTTTGTCACAAGCCTAATCTCTTCGTGACACTGCTGCTTCATCTTCTATTAGAAAAAAATTCTAATCCTTCATTATTGTGACAGCTCTGGATGTCTGTCCAACCATCTTTTCTTGACCATGCAGACAGGTCAACTCCTCTTTATCTTCGTTAATATCAGGTTTCATCATAGGAAGCATAACTGCTTCATCTTCATTGGTGTTACCTTCATCACTTGACAAGGAATTTTCAATTTCC
Organism: Pseudotsuga menziesii; assembly: GCA_001517045.1. Classification (NCBI taxonomy): domain Eukaryota; kingdom Viridiplantae; phylum Streptophyta; class Pinopsida; order Pinales; family Pinaceae; genus Pseudotsuga; species Pseudotsuga menziesii. The sequence goes on along the minus strand of LPNX010254630.1, from coordinate 610,519 downwards.
TTCTGCTGTAACACTTCATCTTTGTCTTTTCCTGCAAGACACTCTTCATCACATCTTGCTTGCCAACCTCCAACTTCACTCAAGACAACTTCAGAAGATAGATTGTCTTCTGCATAACCTGCAAGCACATTTGCATTGTCAGCTTTAAAATCACAAGACCTAATGGTCTTATTTGATGACTCAATCACCAAATCTTCATGCTATTCCAAGTCTGCTACAGGACTCAGCAAATCCTCAATACCCTTCTTTTCAGACTCCTCACGCATAACATATGAATGCTTGTCATCATCTTTTGCCTCTTTCTGTTCTTGGTCATCATCATATGCCAAGTCTTCTTTGTTCTCAGCTTTCACAGCAAGCTGGAAATCATTACTTTCACTCAGCTGTGTATGTGCATGTACATGAGACTCAACTGTCTCATCTTCTCCGAGAACAGAATTCAGATTCTGTCCTCTTCCTTCATCCTTTATGTCAACATTAGCAAACTGTCCTTCTTCATTCTTTGTACCTGTAGACACACACAGAATATTAGTTTCAAAACATTGAGACCTCTTGGCCTCTCTTGAAGCTTCGGTCTTCAAGACTTCCTTTAGACAGTCTCTTGCCTTGAGTATCTCTTCTTCATATTGAGCATTCATTAGTTGCTCTCTTCTCCTCTGTAGCTTATGCCACTTCATCTTTCTCTTCAGAAGGAAACCACATCTTTGGTCTTCCTCCTCCTTTTGTAACAGCTCCATCGGTACTTTCAGACGAACTTCTATCTCAACCTTCTCTCTCTCATACTCTTCATCACTCAACTTCCTCCATATGCCATTTGCCTTGGCATTTTCTTTCCTTCCTTTGTGGCTGCCTCCTAAACCTCTGCTATGACTCTCAATAGTCATCTTCTAGAGTTTCTTTCACTCTCTATGAGTTGCTCTAGCCTCTGCAGTAACAGTTCTCCTTGCTACACCTCACCTCACCAAACCTCCTCTGTCCTTGGTCTTTTGGCAAGTACTGGTCCTCTTTTTAGAACCCTTATGAGGAAATCTCTATGCTCCTTGTAGGCTTTCTCTCACAACTCATCTGCATGAGAATATAACTGTCCTCTTTCACTTTAATCTTCACTTGAAATACTAGGTCCTTGGCCATACTTCACTTCCACTCAGAAACCCTCACTAGTTTCCCTCATCACTATCTTCAAGACTGTGATCTTCTTGCTGAGATGTCTTCTCTTTTGCTGCTACCCCTTTGCATGCATACACTCCTCACAAAGTAGATATATATGCCTATAACTTACTGCTCAGGCTACAAGCCTCTTCTCCACTTGCATGCAAACTCTTCTTCTTTTCAGACCATCGCTGGTCTGTCTTCTCATCTTCACAAAACATTCCCTTGTTCTCGTGTTCTTTCTCTTTTCACCAGAGTAAACTTACCCTCTTTCCTTGGACTTTACACGTGGTCCTAAACTTCTGCGTTCACTGCTGGTCGACCTTTGTCACGACCTCTTGCTCTTTCTATGCATGCAACCATCCTCTTACACTAAGCCTTTGCATCGCCTCACTCTTTTAGAAATTCTACCCACAATCGCAACTGTGGAACTTCTCAACAACTTCTACCCAGCCATACCTAGAAGTTGCTCTACTTTCCAACACGCAAGAAATCTTTTCCTGCTCTGATACCAAAATTGGTGTTGGTGGGGATAGACCTCAGCCAACCCAACCAACACTTCCAGGATATAGTGGCTCCTACACTTAGTAGGACTGCCAAATTCGGCCTAACAGCCAAACTTCTCCGCTAAAATAGCCTTCCCGCAATTTTTACCTCCGCAACAGGGATTCCACAATTTCAATCCCGCAACAGGCTTTCCGACTGCAGGTTGCAGGATGTCAATTTTCCAAAGTTGATCCCGCGCAATTTCTCCCCCGAAACTTTCGTTCCGAAACGGCATTCCCGAAATCGAGTTGCGGGATGTAGGATGCGGGATGTCAACTTCCCAAAGTTGCTCCCCCGAAACTTCCTCCCCGAAATTCTTCCCCCGCAATTTTCCTAGCCGTCTGATCTTTGCTGCCTTCACTCCGACTGTCGATCTTCTTCTTGATTCGGACTTCTCAGATCTCTGTGGATTTGTTAACTTCTTCGCAACTTCCGTTGCGGGATTCTTCTGGACCGTCAAATCTTGATCTGTGGACTCAATCTCCACCGTTCGTTCTCTGCAAAAACTTGTTAAGGCAGAAAACCTGCGGGTTGCATTGATCGATCATGAAATTGATCAATCCAGCCTGCAATCGTCCTGATTCTTTAGCCTATCACTCTTATGCATGCATTCACACTCTACTTCAACTATTCAAGCAAGAAATTGTTGCGTGAAATCAACACTTCAATGAAATACACAATTGTTCAAGAAAACGCAAAAGCCGGCTCTGCGAAAATACACCCTTCAACACAGCACATGCATAAAGGCTAACAACCCTACAAACACACGGTAAATCCTTCTATTAAGCAGTAAAGGAAAATGCACACAACTTGGATCTCTCTTCTTCCGATTCTTCAAAATATTTACAAGTAGGAACCAGACACAAGTCTGTCCTCTTCTCTGCAACTCAGAATTCAAAATGCTGAAGAGTAGAACCCCCTCTACATGTCTAAACTGTCTATTTAACCTAAAACTACTACCGCCTCTGTTAAGTGGTCCTGCAACCAAAACAAACCACTATTGCGCATGCTGAGAAACGTCCCTATCACTTGTGGTTTGATCTCCACGCAGGGAGTCAGGATCAGCCATCATGCCTATCACTGCTAATAAACTATGACTCATCAAACAACCAAAAGATTCCTCAGCATGACTCATCTAGCACTGACACCTATCAGATTAGATCTGTTATCCTATCTAGACTTGCTAGGAAATAAAATACTTTACATGAAAGTTTAAAATGGTTTTACAATGAACCCCTCCTTGGGCTAATGTCTAGACCTCAGGGTCTGACCATAAATATAGTAGTTGGCCTTGAGAGTTAATGCTCCTGCATCAACATCTCTCCAAAGAGCCTTAAGAAGGGTAGAACAAGTGCATAATGTTTTATCCTGTGAGTCTTGTCTTTAAAATGAAAGTGAGGAGATCTATTTATATGATCTCACAGTCACTTTTTAAAATATCCAGGCCTACATGCCTTAAAATAAGCCAATTTGAAATTATAAATGTGAATTGAAAAAAATAATAATGATAAAATATAGCTTAAGGTAGGCTACCTGGGGTATTTGTACCCCCAAGTGCCAAAACACGCTCAAATAAGCGAATCGCTCTGAATGAAAGGCCAGAGTGAATCGGAGGGAGGGTGTTATACCCCATCTAACCCCTAGAAAGTTGTAAAATCTCTCAACGCTCTCCTCAAACCATGAAAAGGCCTGGCATGGAGGGTGTCTTTCCTCTGAGGAGATAAGGCCAAGGAGAGTAGGTGCCCACTGACTGAAGGCCAGGGGGGTGTCCAAAGTGGCTGCGAATGAAGACGAGTGTCTCGTAGCTAACGCAGAGGCCACCAGAGCTCGTAAATAGCTATGTTGCACTGGTCTTGGGGACGGGAGGATGCAGGGGATGCGGGGACGAGTTTTCGGGACAGCTAGACCACACCCCCAGTTTTTCAGGGGACGACAGGTTGGGGACTGTTGCCCACCTATTTCGACTAGGTGGCAACTCCATGTACATGAAGATGTACACAATTGTACAAGTTGTACCTTGGAAAAATCTGAGGATTTTTTCACTTCTGCAGGGCAATTTGCCCCTTTGTAAAACGAAATGTCCACTCCCCTGCGTGGGAAAATTAATGTAATTATATGTGCTAGTGTGGGTCATATGATATGGATGCCACACCATGGAACTGGTTGTTAGGGAAGTCCCCTCATCGAGTGTTTTTTTTCCTTTTCCAATTAATCTTGTTGAATAAACGATTTTAATTGGTTTGGTTTTTCACTCAAAATCCTCCAAAGTGGTGACGGACGTTCTACCAATCAAGTCCATGAGGTGGCTAAGGGTTCAAAATGATATTCATGACCATGCTAGACATTTGTATAGAGTCTTGCGGAGTTTCGTAATGTTGTTGTGTTTTTATTTATATTTTCTAGTTAATTAATGTCACCCCTTGGTGGTTAATTAACGAAGTTTTGATGTAATAATGTAATTGCTCAAGCACTGGCACTTTGTAATAGGGGCTATGAATGTAAGGTAAATTGCTATGAAACCCCCTAAGCCACTGCTTCGAGTCCCATGTCATTCTGATAAGGGGTTAAGGAGATAGACCATTTTTGGCTAAGCAAGGTCTATTTTTCCTGGGGAATTAATTAATTTCCCTAAGTCAAAAATTTAAATTATTTTATTTTGAAGGAAAAAATCAAATAAGGCCATGGTAATTAAGTTTGGGGGATGGCTAAGCATAGTCAAAATTTCATTTAAATAAACCCTCCATGGTCAAAATAAATGTCTGATGATCTCCTAAGTGGGGCGTCCCTTTTGTCTTAATAAAATAAAAAGATTAAAAAATTAAAGATCAAAAGTTAAAAATTAAAAAATAAAACATTAAAAATAAAAATATAAGATTAAAACTTGAAAATAAAAGATTAAAAGATTAAAAAATAAAAAGATAAAAATAAAAAATTAAAGATTCAAAATTAAAAATAAAAGATAAAAGATTAAAGATTATATAAAAGATTAAAAAATTAAAGATAAAATTAAAGATAAAAACTAAAATAATAAAAATTAAAATTTGAGTCAAAGGGGGCCCCCACTTGGTCAAAAAACCTAGATCTAAGGGTGGAGAATGATTAAGACATGGATCAAGCACTCAAGCCATGGATTAAAAAACAATCTAAGGGTGTAGATTGGTTGAGAGTGGTAAAAAGTCAAATATATAGATCTAGTGGTGAAGATCTAATCTAGATCTATATCTAATCTTGGCCATTGATCTTCAAGGGGTTGGGGTCTTCCTCAACTATATAATGGGGGTCTCACTCCCTCATTTGACATGATCTCTCATGCTATTGTTATGCTGCCGGAATATTTCTTCTTACTTTCTCATATTTTCTTGCCACATATTTGTATTGAAGCTTTTGCGCCCTAGTTGGGCCATTTAATAGAAAAATTCTTTGGAGGGACACTGTGCGGCAATATTTTCATGATCCATTTCTTGTGAGGTAACATGTATTTTTCTTAGTTTGCATTTTTGTAATATTCTAGTTAGCTCTCCACAAAGTGTTTTGTGGAGAGATTAGAGAGTAAAAGTGTTTTTATTCTCTTTTATGAATGTTTTAACATTTTTCTTTCAAAGTCTTTTGCAGGAACTGTTAGACATTCATCACTAGGTTTACGATTTTGCAGATCTAGATTTATTTGCAGGTTGTCCAAGCAAGGAGATCTCTCCAAGGGCTTCATTTCGGCAAATTTTAAATTCGGCCATTGACTTCCAGCCTTCCTGAAATTGGGTTTTATTTACTGTATAGTGAATATAACCCTTGTTTTAGGGCCCCAACCTATTATATATTAGTATAGGCTTTTATTTCTGCTATTTAAACATCATTTAGGTGGCTGGAAACTCATTTTCCAGCCCTCTAAATCTCATATTTCTGCCATTTTTACATTCAGATTTTTACTGTAAATTTTGTACTAAATTTTTCTGATAAATCTCTTTAGTGTTTTCTGTGATTTCCAGCGAAGATAGCTTGCTGGTTTATGACAGGTTATGCACAAGTGAAGGAGAGGTGCTGCCCAAATCAGGCCCAGAAATACCTCAACCTTCAACCGGTCCAAAAGGGGTTCAAACCCTCACCTCTCTCTCTCATTTTTTTTGATTATTGTAAACCCCAACGAGAGTTTCTCTTGGGGTATTCTTCAAAGCTTATAAGCATTTGTAATCCATAAGTAAATAGATTAGGAGGTAGAGTAGGAAGTAGGATACTGTTTACTTAGATTTCTGTTTATGCAAATTTTATTTTCCTGTTAAAAAGTAATCATACAACCCATCTAATCCTGTGTATCCTCTATCCACTTGTCATCTCCCTTTAGGGACTTCAAGCTGGATATGAAAAGCAGGAGAAGTGGGGGCTTAGGTAATTAAAACAACTTTCTTTTCTTGTACTACAATCAAACACACTTTATTTTCCAAGTCCAAGATCAAATACCGGCACATCCCATAAGGGATACAGCTTGGTTGATCTTGTTGATCGTTTTAAAATAAACATTGCATGCTAATCACCCAGATAAAATTTACCTCTAAAACTTACCAACAACAACTTCCCATCTTCTGCTCCTCTACTCGGTTATCACCCTTTGGGGTACTCACGAGATACGACCAGGGGACAGGGAAGTCTTAGTTTAATAGGCATCCATCTAGTAATTTTCTGGTTGATTAAAAACAGTGACCTTGGAGGCGACTTGGGGTAGTAGACCGTGGGGGGTCTCTAGGCGCTTTGACGTCCTCCTTGTTGAGCACCAGGCCATTGGGGTTTGACCTGTGAGCTACGGGTGGGCTTAGTTCCCACTTTGTTGAGCGCAACAGCACTCCCTCTTCGACTTGAGAAGAACTAGATCGGGGTAGTCACACCACCGGTTCCAAAACTTAACTTCAAGAAGAAAAACTTTAATAAAATTAACTAAAATAAACCAAGAGACATTGCAAAACCGGTTCTACAACACTTTTCCATTTCAGCACTCTTTCACTCCAGCATTGCACTGCAATTCTTTACTTTCAGTTTTATTTACTTTTCAGTTACATTTACTTTCAGCTATACAATCGTTATGTGGTGAATGCTTAAATGCTTAAAGTCTTTCCATTGTTTAATTTACGGTTGGTTTAATAATCTTCACTCAAAGCATTTTTCTGTTATATTGTAAATCTGGTTCATTGTCCATATTGGTAAATCATCTGTGTATTGCTTAATATTTTGACTGCAAATTCACCCAAACCTAGCAAATGCAGCACTCGACAGAATCACTGGGCAAATCCCAGCTAAACCTCAACACCCTCCTGTGTAAGTGTACGGCCCAGCTGTATGAAGCTCGATGATCCTGCTACTCGCTCCTCTGTCTTCCCAGTTAAATCCTCTGTCTGACTTTCTCTCTCTGTTTGTATCCCGTCTCTGTTAGAATACAATTGTGTGTGTCCTCTCCACCAATTGATCTCTCTTTTATAATTTTAGGTAAAGCGAAAACCCTAATTTCACTTTCACCTAAAGTCAATAAACAATTATTAGATCACTTTAGTTATTTTCCAAAGTAAACTTAGGAAAAATAATTAAATACAATGGCTTCCTAATTTAAGTCTTTTGCAGGCTAGAACACATGCATACAGGAATACCTTCCTTGTTGCTGCTAGTTTAACAGATCTTTTGTGTGTCTGGTGCAACCCCAAAGCTAAAAAGGTAGCAAATACTTTATTATTCGATCCCCTGCCTTGTAAAATATAGTCTATTCTTGCACTTCACTAAGGTTTGATTAATTATGCGACCTTTCCCCCTTGGTGACATATGAAACAAGGCCCTCTTAGATTGTACTTCTTTGACTCCATTTGCTCTTGGTGGATTGACACTAGTCTCTTGTTGGTATCTCTCTATTTTTCATCACCTTTTCCTTTACTTTCTCTGCTACAGCTGTTTTGCTAGGGCAACCTCCTTGTCTCACCTTGCTCCTCATTGTCTTTGCCCAAGTAATCCTATCTTAGGGAATCCCCCCTTCAGTTGGAGAATTTACAACATAAAGTGAAAAGAGGAATGGTGTGGTGACATTGACCTTTCCTTTTGAGGCCCCCCTTATCTAGCTTGCTTCTTTTGGACTTTAATCACACATGTGAGTTTGGGAGGTAACATTTTTGGCGTCGTTGCTAGGAATAAAGTCCACTTTCCTAGAAATTTGAATACTATGCTTCATGATATTTTGGGAGAGATTGTTATTGTAGATTTTTCTTCTTACATGGTGACTCCATGAAAGGATGAAGCCCTTGTTCCTTCGTAGATTTTGAAGGATTTGTTCTATGTAGAGATGAGTGCATGCAACATCTTGAAGGCACTTTGAAGGTTCATCTTGGTGACTCGACACATTGTTCTTGGTTTGAGGTATGATCCGTGATATCATTTTGAGGATGTTGAAGGGAAATGGACTTGGAAATTGAGGATGATGGTTCTTTGGTTGGGAAATGCTTTCCTCAAATGATGGCTATGATCCAGATGTATTGTTTGATTCTCCTCCATTTTATTGATATGGTGTTTCAACTATCCTTCACATTGCATCTTTCATTGAAGTTGTGGTTGATTTCAATATTTTTCATGAGGATGGTTTTACGAGAGCATTTGTTTGCATGTTATAACTTATAAGATGGCATTAGATTGGTATGGTGGTTTTGGTTGCAAAGAAATTTCTACTATTGTAGATTTCTTCAAGAAGTTTCTTGATCATTGGTATGATGAAGAAGAGAGTAAGATTGAGAAGGTTATTGAAGATGTTATTGTCCTCCTTCCTACTAGAGCACATCTTGATACAAAATAAGCTAATGAAGATGCTCTTGAAGAAGCAAATGAAGAAGTACATGAAGTCTATGAAGAAGATCAAGCAGCCTCTTTTGAAGATCTGTTGAAGAGCCTCATGTTCCTGTTGAAGCACAATTTAAGAAGATGATGCTTTGGTAAACTCTTAATGCACCTATATTTTCTCCTCGTGAAGATGATGGTTTGGTAAACTCTAGTTTCTCTCAAATTTATGAATTTAATGAGTTATAATTGGATGATGTTGAGAGTGAAATAATTGAAGAATTGGGAACACTTTTGCTTCTGTGTTTGAGGATGATACAGACAATCAACAGCATGGCTTATTTGATGAGCATGTTTAGCATATCTGTCATAGTAGGGTTGATTTATGGAGATCTTGTAGTGACCCTGTCTATGATATATCTAGTATAAGTTCTCAAGGAAAAAATGTAGGTTTTGAAGTTTTGGACTGCCATCTGTGGTAGGAGAAACTACAAAAATAATCTATGATCACTTCAAGCCATTAATGCTCACTAACATTGCAGATATTGAGCATCTTAATGAATATTTTCCTACAGATTTGCGACAGCCATGTGCCCCCTCTTTTTTGGGTCATTTCCAGCCATGTCCCTCATCATTGGTTGCTGATTTTTTATAGCATCTGGAGCATATTTGTGAGGGCACACATTCAGAAAAAATCCAGCCCCATAATCCTCTTATTTTTTGTGATTATCTAGGTAAAAATTCAGATATTGATGATATTTTTGAGGCTGGAGATTACACAGGACAACCACATGGTTCTTGCAGAGTTATTCAGCCCCCTCCTTCACTTTCTTTTGATGATCATATGCATGAATTGGAGCAGCCTAAGTTCTATTTGTTTGAGAGTAATCATGATGCTATTATAAATTTGGATGGGTTGCCCCATGATAGAGCTGCTTATGTAAGTGCTGTCCAATATTTGATAGAGGCATCTTGTGGAGATTTTTGCTTTGATTGGCATGATTTTTATGATATCTTATGTGCTACTAATATCTCATGTATTTTCAACCATACTATTTGAGAGATTCCACCATATATTTATGCATCTATAAACGGCATCTTGTTTTGGATCATGACCGAATACAAAGGAAAGATCCATGGCATTGATGAGATGTTAAGGTGGCTATATTGGATTTATGATTTCATCTAGCATTTGCTTTCTCTCGTATTTAGAGTAGGAAGAATAAGCTTTTAAGAACATTAGGAGGAATCAAACTCATGTAAGCATTGATTTTGTTAGCATTGTTGGCTTATGCCTTGCCATTTGAAAGTTGTTTGTGATATTCAAGTATGTAATAAGCATGTGGGGTTTGGGATGTTAATTGAGCCATCCCACCACATAGTTTCTCTATATTTCATCCTCTTAAGCAAGTCCAACCAAGATATTTCGAGGTTCTCACGCATTCCCGAGATGAGCATATATCCCGTAGTTGGAGCCAGTTGTTACCTCTCATATTTTATGAAAGTAATCCAACAAATAACTATAATGACTTCATTCAGATTCCACATCCCGACATGGCCTGGAGTCCCCTAGAGCAAATTTATCATGATGTATTATTGTATAAATATATATTGATGGATGTATTTACTATGTGGAACGACCTCCTTAAAAAATGGTGGTTGCACTCCATTTAGACATACAAAGCCCTGCAAACTATGTTAGGTGCACTCTATTAGGAACATAATCCCTAATTTGTGGATTTTGGAGATAGGATCCTTTGACTTTTGGGATTTATGTCTGGAATTCCTTGATTTATGGTGGGCACACCTCTTGGAGACATAATCCCTTGATTTTGGGAGCCAAAATCCCCGATTTTTGGATCTTTGTTTGTGGGGTTCCTCATTCTATGTTGGTGCATTCTCTTGGAGACACAATCCTTTGATTTGGGGATGATATGCTCCTCCTGTTTCCTATTCAATTGTGGGCGCACCTCTACTTCTCTTGAGTTCTAACAAGTGTCGCCCAAGAGCTCACACACTTATCTCTCCTCTCCTAGAAGTGGCACACTCATGCATAATTTCAACACTTGGCTAGGTGCTCCTCTTGCTTCATAAGGCGCTATAAGGAGGCCTCTTCTGTCGTCCCCTCTCACATGAGAGGACGCGACTACGACACTTCTGCTATCATTTAAACAGGGGAACTAGGCCCCATGAACTTTGACATAATAAAAATGCATTGAACATAAACATATACAGATGCATAATGCAATCTACAGCGGAAGAAAAATTCATTCATTCAAAGCATTCAACATGTTCATATGATTCATTAAAACAATTACAGTTGCAGAGATTTAAACACAAGAAACACTTATCTTGAGAAGAAGCTTGTCCCGCAACCAACTATGTCGTTGCAACGTTCCACCCAACCATAGGTCAGTGTGCTCATCAATCTCTCAGCACCACTGCCACCCTCGAGTTGGGCATGATTCCCACAAGGAATAAGGAACACTAGCAAGCTCACACATAGCCAAAGATATATCAAAATTCAGCCAAGCCAAACTACAATTGGGTTTATCACGCTGCCAAGGAGGTGGGAAGCTTGAACTGCTAAGCTAGTGAGCTCAACCACAGAGCTATGGAAACCCGCACCAGTCCGAGCTTGGCTTCTAAAACATCTACACACCCAACACAAGGAAGCATCCCCTTCTCTGCTACACAGTCCCTCAGGCTATGCCTTCCATTCCAGTGCTATTCAGGGTGTGCAAAGAAAAAAACCAACCCCTCTAGATCTGTCTGTGAGGTTCTTTCCTACACTAGGTTTATCAAGCTAGTTCAGACTCAATTCCACTCCAAACCAGTTTAGACCAAAACAAAAGATGCATACACAGCAAAATACAAGTTCTGGGATTGATGAAAAACGTCATGGAAGCCAAAAACGAAAATGACAATTGTGAAAAAAAACGACCCAACATGAGCATTTCGTTTCAGAAACGTTCTATTATGGCTTTACGTGGGCAAAAACGGCCCCCTCAGTCCCTAAATTCGTGGATCTGTCCCCCATTGGCTGTGCAACACTGAAAACACGAAATTCCCAATCGTGGAAATGTGGAAACAACATAAAAACGACCAGGAGAGATCCCAGCCACTGTACATTAACAAAACCACTTCCCAGCTCTTGCAAAAATGAAGAACACTGCAAAAACATGAATGGAGAATGCCTAGGAGCTCCAAAAACGCGAGGAAGAGAAAAACGTGGATGCATGGTAGAATGGGCATACGTTTTTGGGTTTTTACTTGCCCCAGAAGTCAAAACACTTTTTTCCAAAATGGGTGCTCTGCCCAATTCGAATTTTTGCCCATACTCTTCCCATTCCCATGTAATAACTACCTCAACCAATTTCTGGCAGAAATAAATGATTGGAAAAAAAGACAAGAAATGGGTAGTTGACAGTTTTGATGGGTTCTCCGTTAACATTTAGCTTTTCCCCATTGGCTCAAAGGTTTGAATATTCCCCCCCCCCCCCCCCCTTATCCTTAGGAAATCATGCCCCCATCTCTTCAATGTTGCATTGACATAGCTGGTTGTGGGTATTTTAATTAAATTTCATATTTACATGATGTCCAAAATTATATTGTGCTTGGCTAGCACGAAATACCATCGGCACCGATTTCAATCGCCAAAACCTAAAATGCTAAATCGATGGTGGGGCTTTTGCTTTTAGCTCCTCACCATGATTAATTACATTATATACATCATATATATTTTTAATGCAAACAGGGTCAAAACTGGGGTGTTACATTCCCCTCCCCTTTCAACAACACTGTCCTCAGTGCTTTACAAAATTGAACAAAAATGCTACATTGGCACCGCCTTCAGTGCTTCGCAGAATCGAACAAAAATGGACGTGCCAATCGCATGGCACCCTCCATCTCCCACGTAGCTTCTTCAGGACCATAGTGCTCCCATTGCACCTTTACTTGTCCTATGGCTCGATTCCGGAGCATTGTGACCTTCCTGTCGAGGATATGCATTGGCTCGATTCCGGAGCATTGTGACCTTCCTGTCGAGGATATGCATTGGCTCGATTTGGAACTCTCCCTCAGGTTCCACCTGAATTACATCCCAATTTATCACATGGTTAGGATCATGTACATATTTTTTAAGCAAAGAAACATGAAAAACATTATGAGCTGTAGTGCTAGCAGGCAATGCAAGTCTATATGCAACTGGTCCTATTCTTTCAAGCATCTTAAACAATCCACATTATCTAGGTGACAACTTGGCACAACTTCCAAGCTTCAAGGAACTCTTCCTTGCCCTTGCTCTGAGGTAACCATGATACCCAACATTGAACTCTCTGTGCACTCTATGCTTATCAGTATAGCTTTTGTGTCTATCCTGGGATTCTTTTAGATTCTGCCTGATCTTTGCAACCACCTGCTCCATCTCCTTGAGCGATTTTGTCCCAAGCACAATCCTGTTCACTGGATTATCCCAAGTCACTAGTTTCCTACACCTCCTGCCATACAAAGCTTCATATGGGCTCATCGCCAAGGATGCTTGTTGTCCATTGTTATATGCAAATTCTACCAAGTGTAAATAATCATCCCACTTGGTTGGTTTGTCCATCACATACATGCGAAGCATGTCTTCAAGCATTTGATTCACTCTCTCTGTCTGTCCATCAGTCTAAGGATAGTAGGCAGTGCTGAAGTTCAACTTTGTACCCAAGTCCGCAAACAAACCCTTCCAGAAATTGGAAGTGAACTTGACATCTCTGTCGGAGACTATTGCCTTAGGAAATCCATGCAATTTGAAAATCTCCTTCATGAAAATTTTCTTAATGTCGTCAGTTTTATGTGTGGACTTAACCGGTATAAAATGTGTTTCCTTTGTCAACTTGTCCACCACAACCATGATGGAATCATGTTGTCTCTAAGTCATTGACAATCCTGTAATAAAATCCATGGAAATAACATCCCATTTCCATTCTGGAACTGGCAAAGGATGCAACAAACCTGCTGGTTGTTGATGCTCAACCTTCACCTGCTGACATTTCATGCACCTTGAAATATATTTAGCCATGTCCTTTTTCATTCCTGGCCAAAAATACTGCTTTCTGGCTGTAGCAGTTGTCTTTTGATATCCTGGGTAACCAGAATATGGAGCTTGATGGATCTCATCCATAACAACTCTCCTCAAATCTGCTACATTTGGAATATAGATCTTGTTTTTATAGGTAAGAAGTCCATCTTCTTCCAATTTATATCCCTCATACTTCTTTTCAAGGCTTTGCTGCTGCAACTTGTCCTTGACTTGTGCATATAATTCATCCTCAACAACATGATTAACAATATGTTGCCTCAAATCTGATTGGAAAATACTAAGAGATGCCACATGCATTTCTTGCACCTTCCTGCTGAGTGCATCAACTACTTTATTCTCTTTTCCTTTTATGTGTTTGATTTCAAAATCAAACTCACATAAAAACTCCAGCCATCTAGCTTGCCTAGCATTTAATGTAGGCTAATCAAATAAATACTTTAGACCACAATGGTTTGTCCTTAGCTCCAACCTTCTTCCCATCAAGTAATGCCTCCACATCTTGAGAGCATGTACTATGGCTGCAAGTTCTAAATCATGAGTGGCATAGTTCTTCTCATGCTCCTTCAACTTTCTTGACTCATAACATATCACGTGGTTGTCTTGCATAAAGACTCCTCCAAGCCCTTGACCGCATGCATCAGTACACACCACAAAATCTTTTTCTGGGTTTGCAATCTTCAAGACTGGTGCACTTGTGAGAAGATTCTTCAACTGCTGGAAGCTTTCTTCACACCTTAGTGTCCATTCAAACTTTATTCCCTTATTTGCAAAGAAGTGACCGTATGTGCAACATTGGAGAATCCTTCAATGAATCTCTTGTAGTATCCTGCAACTCCCATAAAAGATCTTACATCTGTCACATTTCTTGGAGTAGGCCAATTCATAATGGCCTCAATCTTCTCAGGGTCTACAGGTATGCCCTCATCTGAGATAATGTGACCCAAATAATGAATCCTATCTCTATAGAAGTCACACTTGCTTAACTTTGCATACAGCTTATGCTCCCTGAGCAATTGCAATGTCAATCTCAGATGTTCTTCATGCTCTTCCTCATTCTTAGAGTAAATAAGAATGTCATCAAGGAAAACAAGAACAAACTTGTCCAAATACCTGCTGAAGACACTATTCATAAGGCACATAAATGTAGCTGGTGCATTTGTGAGACCAAATGGTACCACTACAAACTCATAATGTCCATACCTTGTTCTGAAGGCTGTCTTATGAATGTCTTTATCAATGATTCTTACCTGATGGTAACCAGACCTCAAGTCAATCTTGGAAAATACCTTTGCTCCTCTCATTTGATCAAAAGAGGTCATCCATCCTAGGAAAATGATATTTGTTCTTCATAGTGACTTTGTTCAACTGCCTGTAATTAATACACAACCCGAGTGTACCATCTTTCTTCTTCACAAATAGAACTGGTGCTCCCCAAGGAGACACACTCGGCCTGATATACTTCTTCTCCAACAACTCTTGTAGTTGCATCTTCAGCTCTAGCATTTCTGGTGTAATCATTCTGTAGGGTGTCTTGGAAACTGGTGCTGCTCTTGGCACAAGTTCAATTGTGAAATCATTGTCCCTCTTTAGTGGAAGCCCTGGAATCTCATCAGGAAACACATCCCTGAATTCCCGCAACACATGAAAGTCCTCCAACCTAGGAGTTTCAATCTCTATTGCCTCCAAAACATGGGTTGCATACAACTGACAACCTTTCCTATAGAACTTCTTCAGCTGCATTGCTAAAATCTGCCTAACAGAAATCACCTTTGGAATGTCTCTTACAATTCTTGGGTTCCCTTCTTCATCCATTCATTCAAAAGTCTTATTATAACAATCAAGCTTTACTCTATGAGCTTCTAAGTTCTAACCAATCCATTCCAATAAGAACATCATAGGAACCAAGTGGTAGAACATTCAGATCTACACAAGTGACCAATCCATTCATAACCAATGGACATTGCTCTACCACTTCACTAACCTTTCTCTTTGTTTCAGTGGCTATTTAAACTAACCATGATTTACCATGCTTTTACTTCTTCAAAGCACAAATCTCAACTACTCTAGGAGTAATGTAACTGTGAGTAGATCCAGGGTCAGTTAAAATAGAAACAGATTGCTCAGCAATCTTACCTGCAACTTCAACTACAATTGACTGGTGATTTGCCTGGCGATCCTCCAATGCTGCATAAATCCTAGGGACAACCCTTGGTACTTGACCCATTGTTTTAGCTTCTTAAACGTTGTAAGCTAGCCTTGCATTCCCATCCTCTAGTGGACAATTCCTGCGCAGGTGGGGTCCTCCACATTTCCAACATTGGAGTGGTTCTTTGTTCTGTTGTGGATCTCTAGGCTTTTCTCCCACCACTCCAGCTGGCTTACTCGCAGCTTGGGATGGTTGCTTCTGCTGATTCCTGAAGTTAGAAGGTTTGAAACCTTCTTCTTTTGGTCAGACTTCTCATTCTTTTTGTCCTTCCATGCCTTATGGTAATCAAGTTTGCCTTTGCTTTGCTCATAGCAATACTTAGCTTTCCTTATTGCTTCTTCCAGAGTTCTAGGTTTATAAAACTCAATTCTATCTTTGTAAGACTGAGGTAATCCACTCAGAAAATGTTGGATCTTCACCTTCTCATCTTTGATGTACCTGACATACCTCAATAGTTCCAAGAACTTGTTTGCATACTCTTCCATAGTCTGCTGTCCCAATCTCAGCTCATGGAACTCTTTAATCTTGTCATCATAGTACCTGTCAATGAAGTACTTCTGCTTGAAATACTTCTGGAACTGTTTCCACACAATCTTCCTTTCATTAATCTTTTTCACTTGCTTGAAGTGCTCCCACCATATGGATGCTCTTCCAGTCAAATTGAAGATGGCTACCCTAGCCTTCATATTTTCGGAGTAGTCTTGGACTTGGAAATATTTTCTCATCCCAAGAAGCCAAGCTTCAGCGTCTTGACCGTTCTTTACCTCACCATTAAAGGTAGGCGGCCTTGCCTTCTTAAATTCATCACGTGAACGGTTTTGGTAGCGCCTCTTTTTCTTATTCTTGTGAGAAGAACTTGAATCACTGAGGGATCCTTCAGAGTCAGATGACCCACTAGGAGATCTCTTTCTTCTTCTAGTAGTTGTTTTACTTCCTTCTGGTCTTACTGTCCGGTCATAGTTCATCCGCCTCTGGATGTCTGTCAAACTTTGTAGCATGGCTGCATTCAACTGATTCTGCTCCTCCTAAGCCTTAACCAATCTTTCATTATCTGCCCTATAACTTTGCATCTCCACCTTTAGGCTTCTCATGGTGGCTGCAAAATTTGGGGGAGTATCTTGAAATCTTCTCCCATTAGACTCCGTCTCGGCATTTCCCACACGGATGTTTTTCCCCATAACATCTTCTTCGTACTCATTGGGGTTCTGTGCATCATCATACATGTCGTAGGTTCTCCTGGCTCAGCCAAACCCACTTTACCGAACTGCACTATCTAGAATGCTGCCTTTAAAGGTGACTATAATTCTACAAAATGTGTTAATAACACAATTGATAAATTATAAATTTATAGCATTCTCAGAAATTCATAACTACTTACCTTCATTTGGAAAAATCTCATATTGACAACTTTGTGACATCATAGAATTTTTCTTTTCACAAAGAACGACTGTCTCAGGGGGACAATGGGGGTCAAGGGGGCTTGCCCCCTTGTGGCTCCCTTGCAAACTTCACCATTTTCATCCGATCGGCAAACTTGCCAAACCTGCCGTCGTTTCGGAAAATTTCCGAACTTTCTTCCGATCGGTAAACTTGCCAAAACTGCCGCCATTTCGGAAAAATTCTGAACTTTCTTCCGATTGGCAAACTTACCGAGCGTTCCACCGTTTCGGGAAAACTTTCAACATTCCACCCGACACGTTTTGGCTGAAACTTCCAAAATTTTCCGATGTGCATCGACGAAACTTAGCCGACATATCAGCAAAATCTATCTTTTCTTGTCGACGTGGAAATTTTGACACTTAGAAAAAATTTGAAAATTTTTTCTTCCTTATTTTCGTCTACGAAAATTCAACTTGTCGCCCGACACGCATCAGCGAAATTCCTCCATTTCTCCCGACATGTCCATACTTAGAAAATTTTTCAAAATTTTATGTCTTTTCTTTGTTGTCCGTGAAAATCTCGACTTCCACCCGACATGCGTCGGCTCAAATCTCCCTTTCACGCCGACACACATTGGCTCCGCTTCGGCTAACTTAGCCAACATGTGTCAGTTCACTTCGGCTAACGCAACCGACACAAGCAACACTCAACACTTAGAAAACTTTAAATTTTTTTTGTCTGCTTCTCTTTCCTGCTAAACACAAAGGTTGATTCTTCCTCTGTCAACTGCTCTTCTTGGGCCATTGTGGCCCAATGTTGCAACACAGCCTCTAATACCACACTGTCACATCCCCTCCCACCCGAGAGGACGCGACTACAACACTTCTGCTATCATTTAAATGGCGGAACTAGGCCCCATGAACATTGACATAATAAAAATGCATTGAACATAAACATATACAAATGCATAATGCAATCTACAGCGGAAGCAAAATTCATTCATTCAAAGTATTCAGCATGTTCATATAATTCATTAAAACAATTACAGTTGTAGAGATTTAAAGTTTAAACACAAGAAACACTTATCTTGAGAAGAAGCTTGTCCCGCAAACAACTATGTCTTTGTAACGTTCCACCCAACCATAGGCCAGTGTGCTTATCAATCTCTCAGCACCACTACCACCCCTGAGATGGGCATGATTCCGACAAGGAATAAGGGAACACTAGCAGGCTCACACATAGCCAAAGATATATCAAAATTCAGCCAAGCCAAACTACAATTGGGTTTATTAGGCTACCAAGGAGGTGGGAAGCTTGAACTGCTGAGCTAGTGAGCTCTACCATAGAGCTATGGACACCTGCACCAGATCGGGCTTGGCTCCTAAAACATCTACACACCCAACACAAGGAAGCATCATCTTCTCTGCTACACAGTCCCTCAGGTTATGCCTTCCATTCCAGTGCTATTCATGGTGTGCAAAGAAGAAAACCAACCCTTCTAGATCTGTCTGTGAGGTTCATTTCTACACTATGTTTATCAAGCTAGTTCAGACCTAATTCCTCTCCAAACCAGTTCAGACCAAAACAAAAGATGCATACACAACAAAATACAAGTTCTGGGATTGATGAAAAACGTCATGGGAGCCAAAAACGGAAATAAAAATTGGGAAAAAAATGACTTAGCATGAGCAATTCGTTTCAGAAACGTTCTATGGCTTTACGTGGGGAAAAACAACTCCCTCAATTCCTAAATTTGTGGATTTGTCTCCCATTGGTTGTGCAACACTGGAAACACGAAATTCCCAACTGTGGAAATGTAGAAACAACATAAAAACGCCCAGGAGAGATCCCAACCACTGTACATTAACAAAACCACTTCCTAGCCCTGGGAAAAATGAAGAACACTGCAAAAACGTGAATGGAGAATGCCCAGGAGCTCCAAAAACGTGAGGAAGAGAAAAATGTGGATGCATGGTAGAATGGGCATACGTTTTTGGGTTTTTACTTGCCCAGGAAGTCAAAACACGTTTTTCCAAAATGGGTGCTCTGCCCAATTCGAATTTTTGTCCATACTCCTCCCATTCCCATGCAATAACTACCTCAACCAATTTCTGGCAGAAATAAATGATTGGGGAAAAAGACAAGAAATGGGTAGTTGACAGTTTTGATGGGTTCTCCCTTGACATTTGGCTTTTCCCCATTGGCTCAAAGGTTTGAATACCCCCCCCTTATCCTTAGGAAATCATGCCCCCATCTCTTCAATGTTGCATTGACATAGCTGGTTGTGGGTATTTTAATTAAATTGCATATTTACATGATGTCCAAAATTATAATGTGCCTAGCTAGCACGAAATACCATTGGCATCGATTTTAATCGCCGAAACATAAAACGCTAAATAGATGGTGGGGCTTTTGCCTTTAGCTCCTCACCATGATTAATTACAATATATACATCACATATATTTTTAATGCAAACGGGGTCAAAACCGGGGTGTTACATCTTCATTGTAAAACATGGTTGGAATTTTGGAGTTTCCTCTTTGAGCCAAATTGATATATTATTCTTTGAGCTTTTGTGACATGTATTTGAGGTACACTCTTATTGATGTGTGGCGTTTAATGTTGTTTGGATCTCTCAAAGGTTGTAAGTGTTGCTAGCTCTTTTACATTGGAATTTTTATGTTTTGGTTTGGAGGCTATAGAAGGGTATTAATATCACATTGGCAGGAGAAGGGTTTATGTTAATCTCTATCCTTTTTTCTTTTGTATCTGTGCACAATCGGGTAATGATTTTTGCTTTCATTCTTGATTCGAAGGGTGTAATGTTGATCTTTTGTGTGTATGGTGCACCCCCAAAGCTAGAAAGGAAGTGGATACTTATTTGATCCCTTCCCTTGTAAAACCTAGTATATTCTTGTACTGCACTAAGTAGGGTTTGATCAATCATGCAACCTTTCACCCTTAGTGACATATGAAACAAGGTCCTCTTAGATTGTATTTCTTTGACTCCATTTTCCCTTGGGGATTGACATTATTCTCTTGATTGGTTTCTTTCTATCCTCCCATTACTTTTCCCTTTACTTTCTATGCTAAAATTGTTTTACTATGGCAACCTCTTCAGCTCACCTTACTTCCCATCGTCTTTGCCCTAGTAATCCTAGTTTAGGGAGTCCCTCCTTAGGTTGGAGAAGATCCAATCAGCAGTGTAGAGGGGATTGGTGTGGTGGCATTGGCCTTTTCCTCTTGGTTCCCCTCAGGTAGCTTTCTTCTTTGGAACTTTAATAACACATGCTAGTTTTGGAGGTAACAAATTGCATCGTATGTTTAATAGGTAAACTGCTATTTTCATAAGCTTGCATCCCCCATAAACATTCTCTCTCTCTCTCTCTGTTAATATATATATACTTTTTTTAAAGGAAGTCACATTTTTCATTTGAATGGCAAACCTAGAAAATCTTAGTCCCATCCCATGTGATTGTAGTAAGCTATCGGGGAGGTTGTTGGTACTAAGCCAACTCAAGTTACATTAGTTTTGGCCAACACCGCTCATAAGGATATAGATGTGTATGCAAGTCAATATAATTAGCACTTATAATAAGGTTGGATTTGAACCTTAAGGCCAGGAAAAACCGTACAAGGGAGAAGCATACTTGTCAGGATTTGAACCTGGGTCTTCATCATCACTCCAAGTTGCCACTAGGCCACAATGTGATGGATATATATATATATATATATAGAGAGAGAGAGAGAGAGAGAGAGAGAGAGAGAGAGAGAGATTTTCCACACCCTCATACATATTAAGCATTTACAATGATGAAGTTGGTACCTTGCTAGTGCCCCACATATTGGTAACTTGCAATAGTGATTGGTAACCTTGTGGGACTCAATGAGAATAGATCTCGAGACCTCCTTATGCATTACACCTTATTGGAAGGGGTCAAACCAATTGAGTTGTCCCCTGGGTTTATATATTTCTTACCAAGGAAAATCTTATGGGATCCCCTTTTTTCCTAGATTATCTAGATGGAGTGTGGGTCAACCTATACCCACAATATCGATTGGTAGCCTAGTAAGACTTAGTTGGCCAGAGACTAGAACTTGAGACCTCATGATGAAGTTCACCTTGAAACAATCCACTAGGCTTTAGGGCTATATATATATATATATATATATATATATTTCAAAGGGAAACAACCCAATAGATTGAAATCCCAAGAACAACCTGGCACATCTCGGGCCTTTTTTTATTAGAGAGATTGAGGGAGCTAGTGGTACTGGTAAGTTTCACTGGCATATTTCTGTTCCCTACCAGGAAGCATTACCAGGTTTATGTATGATCTGTTAGGTGGGTTTTGTGGTCTGGGTTTGTGACTCGTTTAGTAGCTCAACCTTGATCTCTTAAAATCAGCTTGGGCATCTTCGTTTCCTCAATGGGTTTGTTGCAGCAATTTATGAACTCTTTTGGTGTGCCCTTTCCTTTTGTGCATCAATATCTTTAGAGAAAGCATGGATATGCACATTAGAAGTCTGAGTTGTTGCATGGTGCAAATTTAGCTACCTGTGCTCATGTATGGGAATGTGAACTTACGATCGTGTATTTCAGTGCTGAAGCATGTAGGACTTGCTCATGTGGAGATTTACATAGCTTCGAGGAAAATTCGTAGTAGTTGTTAGTCATAACCATTTTGTTGGCTATCTTGATTGCATGATCTTTCTTTGTATGGTGGAGTGCGGCATTTGGTCGATCAAAGCTGATTGAGAGGTTGATGCCTCTGGTAAGAAGTAATGCAAAAAATTTGCTGCTGCCTGTGGATCACCTTGCTGCCCTGTTTTTTGTAGGTTGGCATCATTATTCTTGTATTATGGTTCATCTACAAGTCATTTCATTTGTCCACGTTCTACTGATGGAGAGATGGTCTATCAGGGTGGACCTTTGCTCTGGTTGTGTGAACAAATGTTATCGGAAGCAGTCAGTCCAGGCAGGTTCGTCTCCTGCAGGGTTTGGACTGGTTGGTTGTTTCCATCCCTAACTGGTCGGTTCTGAGCCATATTGGCCCAGTGAATATGGATTCAAGGTTTTATACATGCCCTGACCGAGCTTGTGTTGGTGCTTTTGGTACTGTTCTCTTCTCCTTGAAGCACACAATCTCAGCTACAATGAGCCTGCTTTTTTGGCTCTTCTCATTTTGCTGGCCGAGCCTCCTTCACCTGAGTTGACCTTTATAGCGTTCATGTTTGTGCCACTCTTGTTGTTGTAAATATGATTCTCTTGGTTATGGTGGGAGAGTTGGTAAGTTGTTTGTATATGAAGGAAACAATGGATCTATTCCCTTTGGCTACCATGTAAAAAAAAACTCCTTTGCATTTGAAAGAGCTTGGATAGTTTGGAAGGGATATACTTTATTTCCCAATCTTAATTCCACGGGAAATGCTTTATTTTCCAATCCTAATTTCAATTTAAATGTAATTGCACCGAGTGTAGTAAGGTGCTCTACAACCCAGTATGGGGGAGATGTTGTAACCTTATTTTACCAAAAATAAAATCTAATAAAAAAAGTTAGTGTCGGCTGATAAAATAAAAAAAATTAAAACCAGCATAGATTCTTAAACTCAGATCTATCAAGCATCGAGACGGATCAAATTTCTTGAGGTGTAGAAAATTTAAGAGAAGAAAAAATTTACACCTCAAGAAATTGCATCCCTCTTGGTGCTTGATAGATCCAGGTTTAAGATGGAACTATGCTGGTCTAGGTATTTGCAGTTTTTTAACCATATATGCCACATACAAATTCTTGACTCTTTTAGATGCCGTCTCATTCAGTGCGGAGAGTGTTCACCTTTTGAGATCTCTCTTTGTCCTTGGGGGTGGAAACTTGTATCATTAGATGATCTTTTCCAGTGACTTTCATGAGGTTTTTGCACACTTTTGGCCATATAATTGGCATACAGATTTCAGTTTTGGTTCCATTTGTCACATTGCGAAACTTTTTTTGTAAGCTTTCCAATGCTTGGTTGCATGGCTTCTTGAGATCTAATTTTACATAAGAGATTTTTCCGAGTAACCTTGATGATGACCTTTGTTAGTTGTTCTGGTGGGGCCCTCATAGGCTCACACACATTGTGCCTGCTTGAACTTTTTCTGTATTTTTAATTGACCATTATGCAGTATGTTAACAGTGACGCTGGCAGTCTGTGTTGCTTCTATAATGATCAAATGTGGACAAAAAATTGGTTCCTTGGAGCACTTTTGTGGATCCTTGGCCCCTGCCTAAAGTTTTATTGAATCCCTCTCAGCTTCAGCATTGTCATCTTCTATGTCATCATTTTGTAACTTCTAGTTGGCAGCCTTTTGAGATTTCTTACTACTCCCGATTGCTTGTGCCTTTGCTCAATTATGGAAACCCTTGTCTTCCTTTCCCAATACCAGTTCGTATGAAGCTCCTTTTTGGTTTCTTCAATCTTGGATCCTTCGATTTTGAAGGACTCTACTTCAAGCATTATTTTGCACCTTATTATGGTCAAGTTGATGTTGTTAAGACGAATCATTTGTAAATTTTAGTCCCTAGCTAATTTTTAAGGGGGGTAATTTTTGTAATATTTGGCCAATTTCTTTGTACCTCATCTTTCCCAAGTGCATATTAAGGGGGGGTGTTGGGATACTATTCACTCGTCAAATATCTGAGTTTACATTTAATTTGTTCTTGTCCCCTAAGTTAAGTGTATGGGGGGATGTTGGTGTGAATGTGTCCCTGTGTTTGTCCTAAGTTCTAAGTTCTAACCTTATCTTCTCCTTATTAATGATGTTGTTAGAAGGTTAATGGTCCTCCATATCGAGGTGTTTAGTGGATCTCCTCTATGAAGTGGTTAGTGGCGTTAATGAGTTAGTTATATCTAATCCCTATAGAGTGGGGTCTGGAACCATTGCATTGTGAGGTGCACCTAATACAATGAAGTTTTTCCCTTTGGGGTTTTCTAAACTATACATGTATCGCTTCCATTGTTTTTTCTTGCATCTAGTTTGTGGCTTTGTCGATATTTTGCTACATAGTCCGATAATGCAAAATCTTACAATATATATTATTGTGTGGTGATAATTGAATTCTAAGTTGAAAATAGAGTATGGAATGACTTAGATAACATCCACATCGAGTTGAGTGTATGGAAGCACATGGAAATTCATAGTTATGAAGAATGTGGGGAAGTGTTAAGAATCAACTTGATCTAACTACAAAAAGGTTCAAAGGGGGAACTATTCCTAGACAGAGTTCCTTTTGGCACACTTTTTGCAAAATCTATCAGAGCAGTGTTCAGTGTGAAGATTGATGAAGCTACTGAAATCGTAAGTTGCTGGAATTACATGCACCTAAAATAAAGATTTCTGGCAGATCACCAGTTTATATATATGCTCTCATAATTCTTCAAGAAATCTGGAAATATGAAACTAGAAAGCAACAACTGTTACTGTATATATTTCAAAGGTAACAAACATTGATATATTTATTTAAATATAAATGTATCTTTTAATGTATATACTATAAACATGTTTGAAAATATATATATTGCCAAATATCAATCCCTAATGTTTGGCAGGGTGCAGGCAGCAGCACCAGTACCTGGTCTGCGCCCACTTCAGGGACCATACCCAAACTTCTGGTGACTTTGCTTCTTGGCATAAGTGCTTCTAAGTATATTTATGATACTATTATTCTTTGGTTCCAGTTACCCTTGCACAAAATATAGCACTGAAACTCAGTGTTACAAATGTCTCTGATTTCTCTTGATATTTCCAATTTCTCCTTAGTTTTCCGTGTTGCCGATTTGTCCGATATTTTCATTACTCTTCATGTCTAAGTTTATTTTGTTAATATTTTCCAATATATCTCAGTATTTTCCCCAATATTTCCGATAATTTTCTTTCCAGACCCTCGGTAATATATTCCCCGACATGATACTTGCAACATTGCTGAAACTGCACATAATTCTAGAAAGAATTTAATTGAATACATGTTGAAAACCCTTGTTTCACAGCAAGCTGGTTTAATGAACAATTTCTTGAATTTCACTTCAGCCGGTTATGCAAAGGCTTGAAGTTACTTATGAAATTTATCTTGAACAATTCAAACACGCTGAAAACAACTAACAGGCTGTAATTAAACACATGCACACCATAAAATTTGACACAGTGATTTTTGGCAAATTTGCCCTGGATAAAACCCCCACGGGGAAAACCAGTTTTGAGATGAGAGCTTTTATTATTTCTTCAGTAAAATGTAGGACAGAAAATGAAAGATGAAAATACAACTTATCTCCACCAGAAATTCTCTCAGCAATAAATGCACATGTGCAGCAAACCCTAGCCGTACATCTCCTCGAATTTCGTGCCAAATCAGACAGCAGGCCGTACAGCAGATCAGCCGTACAATCTCCTCGAAATTCGTGCCCTAATTATTGCAGTCTGTACATCTGTCCGTACAGCATTTAATGCAGCCGTACATACCTCGAAATCTGTGCCGATTTGCTCAGCCGTACACCTGTCCGTACTCCTCGATAATTGTGCAGCATTTAATTCGGCCGTACACCTCGGGAACCGTGCAGACCTGGCCGTACTTCCTCCTCGAAACCCGAGCCAATAAATGCAGCCGTACTCAGCATTAAATGTGGCCGTACTCCAGCAATTAATGCAACCGTACGATCTAGGGAACTGTGCAAGCAATTTGCTGAAATCTTCAGCTTCAAACCCTAACCTGGAAATTTGACCTCCTTGAGCAATTAGACCTCCTTGAGCTCTCTCTTCTCCTTCATCTGAAAAATGAAAAGTCAACTCACTTTTGCCTCCCTCACTCCTTTTTATAATTTCACAGTGAGAGTGAAATTCTCATTTATTTATTTCCCATAAATAAATTCACTCACTTACTCACTTTATCAAAATGTGACTTTTGTCTTAAAATCACATTTAAGTGACTTTAATGTGAGGGTCACATTTTTCCCTCTTAAGTGACTTAGGCAAAATAAAGCCACTTAGGGAACACCTGACTAGGTACAAAAATCAACAATACATAGAAAACTTTTTTTCCCAGCTAACTATCCAAGGGAAAACCCACATGCACTTCCTCTCATTTCAAGGATGGTACCCAAGGTAAACCCTAGATTCTTGAGGGCACAAGGCCAGGTCAACAACAGGGCTCAAAGCCATTACACCAATATAATTATTATGAGCTCAACATGTCACTTACGAGAATAGAACCTGGGTGGGGAGGATAACACTCCCTTCCACAACCACTCGGGATAGACTTAATTGACACATAATTAGAAAACTGATTATTTGAAAGCACCTTTGAATTATATTCCAATCATCATTCGCATACTATCGCTGTTCACTCAGGCTGTTCTTAGTAAAGTGAGTTTGAGATTAACACTTCTCCAAAAGCCTTCTTATTTGAAAGTACCTTTGGGTAACAGTCCAGTTATCATTTACATCATATTGACCTTCACTAAGACCCCTGAAAGGATATATAATCAGAGAGCTTCAAAATCACTTTTCAAATTTCAGTTATATTGCAACAGCATTTCATCCTAATTAATATTTTAAAAACCTCATATTCCATGAAGTGGGTAGAAGGTTACTATATGAATTGTCTGTACATGACCAATATTTAAATAAATGGAAGAACTGATCTACTTACTATAATACATCATAAATAGCAAGGCATAATTTTGACATTTGCAAATGATTATTGTAAGGGAGAGAGGAGGACAAGCCAAGTACAGGCATGCAGAAACTAACTTGAAACTAGTTGCAGCCCAAATCAGTCTTGAAAACAGGATTCAAGTAAAACAAGTGATTCCCTAATGCTTTCCAGCTTGGGGCTAAAGAAAAGAGTAGCAAAACCTCAGTAACCTCCATCTATAATCAAGTGCTAAATTCAACAATATTCCCTTGATTTATCTGTGAGAATTTAAGAGAAAAACCAGATCTTAAATTGACTGAAAAGAAGCCCTAACCCCTATTCCAAGAAGCACAGACAAAATAAATATCCAAGCAAAGAGAGGCAAACAACCGACTAACAGCCTCTTCTCTAAAGGAAAAATAACATGTGTACTTGTGCATAGATTTGCCTAAATGTAGCAGGTGTGAATGTCCTTGAATGTTGCCTGGTATGGATCTGAAAGGATCCTCACATTGCCTTCATTAGTCCAGTTGCTGTGGGTGGACGTGGTAGGGTTTCCAAGCACAGGACACCTTACAAGTCGGATGGATGGAGCAAGGAATTCTAATCTAAGCAAGGAAAACATTAGATCAGACACAAATGCTTAGTAAAGTCCCCAAGATGGCAGAGAAGAGACCCTCCAATAGATTGCTAGAGGGAAAACCAGTGTTAAAGAAAAACATGAGAGTGGTGGTATGATGACATATTGACATGATCTAACTAACTCCCATAGCTAAAATGACCATTAGAACATGTGCATGACAATGTGCCCCGAAAGAAATATGCTGACATCCTGCAATGCCTGAAAGTGATTTCTCTTGGTCCCCAAAGCTGATGAGAAATGCCTCATTTTATAGAAAGCCCCAAAGGAATGCGCAATCTGGTCAGTGAGGGCTCTATCATCCATGTAACAGTGTTAGGATCATAGATCCCCCTTTGAGACAGAGGCGACTTCACAAGGAAGCAATTTGGTTTGACTGGGTCTGCAAGCACATGAAACGAGGAATGCCGAAGTGGCAAAAAAGACTCCCGCAAAGGGTGATGGAATGGATCCAAACAACCACATGAATTGCAAATGGGCTCCCTAAAGACAGATTCAAAGGACCTAAACAGGGAAAACAAAGGAAAATAAGAACGTTATGGCAAATAATCTCTGGGCTAAGTGAGGACAGGGGCCAGGTACAACATTATCATTGGGAAAAAGTGCACATCAAGCCATGTTTTTCTGTTTATAGTTATGACATCAAACAAATTTGACTTTATAACAACATTCAAATGAGAGTTTTATATATGTTGACTGTCTGTTATGTGTAAATATATTCAAATGGTTTCCCATTCGCAAGCTGCCATACACGAGTGTTTGCTTGAAAATAGACTTGCAAGAAATTGTACTTGCATGTAGGCATGAGTCAAATAGACTCTTATGTTATGCATGGATTGAAAGAAATGTAGTGTGAATGGCTTCCTGGTTTGATGGTTAATTGGGGTTGGTAATACTCCCCAAACCAAGGTTCAAAATCCTTTAGAGACATGTTCCCCCCTCATGGGTCGTTTCCCCTATGCAAATAGGCTACTTCAAGTGGCAGGGGCAATCTGCAAGTCCTTGACGAATTTGGTGGAAAAGATGCACCGCACTTGTGGCTTTGTATCCAAAAGTATTTTTCAAGAGTGTTGTATCATGCATGTTGACCACATCCATTGTAAATTCTCTAAGATTGGGAAAAGGTTCACTTGCCACAAAAGGATATTTGAAAGCATCTTGTCAAAGAAAACCTAGAAGTGACATTAATATGATATGAGGATGATGGTAGAAACTCATCTATTATTTGATAGTATCCATCAAGATGCGTATGTATGTACCTGTATATGTAAGTATTTTGCATGGGTCTATTCTATGATAATTTGTTCCCTTTGGGGTAGCGCACTCCAAAGGACAAGGTTGACTTTACAAAGAAGCAATTGGGGTTGATTGGGTCCATAGGCACAAGAAACAAGGGAATTTGAAGTTGCAACAAGAATCCAAGGAAGAGGGTTATGGAACAGACCCAAACGATCACATGAATGGCAAAAGGCCTTGCCAATGACAGCTTCAAAGGACCTAAACAGACAAATAAAGGAAAATATGTAAGGTATGACAAAAGAACTTTGGCCTAAGTGAGGACAGTTGCCAGGTAGAACATCATATATACACATACAAATACAAGCCAAGTGGCAAATACTTGCCACACTAGCATTCTTGTTGATAATAATTGAAATGAATGTAATGTTTATAAATTAGTAGCATATCATCTTGAATTTTTACTCTTTAAAAATCAGACAGTTGTTTATGGAAGTGCTGGGTGAATGTATGGATTGGTGCACTCACTAGTCACGTGCATATATGCTCACAAGCAAACATACACGTATGTATGCTTGCAAGCAAGTAATTGCACTTAGTTGCATTATTCTGGATGGGAACAGTGCAACAGCAATAAATGCAAGGGTATTTACTTCCATGATCTCCTGTTTTTTATTTTGTTAAAAAACAGCTTGAGATTTGATCTCATAGAGATGAATCTTTCAAAATCCATGAAATAAATGCAATTGATAAAATTGGCCCAAAGAAATCATCTTCCTAGAAAGACCATTGGTTTCTCAAAGGGTTTATATTGCATTGGATATTTTATAGAAAATTGAGATCTTCCTATTTGTTTTTCTTTAAATGATTCGATCTGATATGAAGATCCCAATGATTGGCTCTTTTTGTATGATCAAATCAATTCTAGTCCCCATTCTAGGTGTATATTCTGATAGTAGAGATTTGCGAGGGTAGGTAAGTCGTTCAAAACCTTTTTGGCAGTATAAGATTCTTTAAATGGTTTGTATCTACATTTCATGGATAGGGTTGTCTTGTCCTTTCTTTTTAAATTGAAATGTTTCCAATGAACACCCGCAACTAGGGGATATATATTCTGCTAAATTTGCCCAAAACTTGTGCTTGGCCCTATCCACAACTACAAGTACTAGCACCAAGTTCCAACACAAGCACAAGCACAAGCAACCCACAAGAGGAAAACATGTCAATGGGGAGACTTGGGCCCTGGTGGGGGTGTTAACAATGCCCTGCTTTCACCAACCTGGCAAGGCCATTTGACAGTGCTGCCTTTGTTTGAGCTCTTCAATTTTGAACAGTGTAGTGGTGCTAAAGAATATTGTCGTTGAACTCTTCTGGGGGATCTCAGCAGAAGCAACCTCTTTTCCTAATCAGTTTGTTCTCAATTGAGACACTAATAATGAACAGTTACACAATTGCTCCCTGGAAGGAATCCTGATGCAAAACTTACAATGGTTCCCTTCATTGGATGTCTGGTTAGTGGTTAGTACTCGTAAAATTTTGAAAACAAAGGATTTTCAATGATTGTTTCTGAAAATTGATTACTCCCATGCAGATTATCTTGTTTCTTGTAACATATGATTTGAAGATGGTTTGGAACATTGCCATAATTATCCCACTCTTGACTAGATGCTTGATTTATAAAAGGATGCAAATGTAATTTTTTCTTTAATATTCAAACTAGGGCTAAACAGTGTCTTCAATAGATCTACTGATAACCACACATGAATATCTTTTACTAGTATGCAACGGAATATAAAGCATTGAGAAATAATTCACAACATCATATCACAGTATAGACACTATTATTTTTGGGTATGGAAACCCTCGGAAAAACCCAAGATGGGAAAATCGGTGCAACAGTCAGATATAAATTTTATTATTGAGAAAATATGGAACTTTACAATCAACTGCTAATCACCCAAACCTAGCGAAATAGCAGCCAGCAGAATCACTGGACAACTCAAGCTAAAACCCAACACACCTCTGCGTGACTGTACGACCTCCCACACGTGGTTGTATGGATCCGTATGGCTGTACGGAATCCATACGGTCTGTACGACACTCCTCTGCAGCTGCTCCCTGTCGATCTGTATGGCCCCTGCCCTGCCCAGTAGCTCAGTGATTCTGTTTGCGTGATCCTCCGTCTTCTCAGCTAAATCCGCTTTCTGACTTTCTCTCTCTGTCTGTATCCTGTCTCTGTCGGAATACAAGTGTGTGTCTGTCCTCTCCACCAATTGGCCTTTCCTTTATAACTTTAGGTAAAGCGAAAACTCTAATTTCACTTTCACTTAAAGTCAATAAATAATTACATTACTTTAATTTATTTACAACTGGTGTCCTGATTTAAGTCTTCTGCATGCAAGGGCACATGCATGCAGGAAGACCTTCCTTGTTGCTGCTATTTTAACAACAAACAATAGACTTTTAAGGGTTCTTTCTTCAATTTTCTTGAGACTGGTAAATTTTCTAGTTTGTAGCAGTTTGTATCTGCTTTAGGCTATTGCTCAGAACATGATTACTTGTATCTTCAACTTTTATATTCTATTTTTATTGTGCATGGGATGGCTGTGCATTTATATTTTCATGTCGCCTTAGTCTGGAAATTATTTGACAGTTTTTTATACTTCATGTCATGACCTTCACTTGTTTTTTAGAGTGACCATTGACTTTGATCTTCTTTTATAGGCGTTGCCACTCATGACTTTAGATCCGAAAAGGGCAGTTGCCCTACTAGTCCACCAAAGAGAGTTTATGAAACCATCTGAAGTGGTCTCACAGTTGCGGAAGGCTGAGAATGATAGCACTTACAGATATTTATTGCACGAATATTTGCATGCACTATTTGAAACAGATCCTCATGCAGGGAAAGACTTTCACGGCCTCCAGGTAATATATTTTGTTGGTAAGTTGAATATTTTGATCAAAATTTTAATACATAGAATTGCTTTCTTGGCCAATGTATATGATGAGTGTTTTACTCAACTTAACTATATGAACTTCTGAACAATTGTTTTTTTTCCTTTTTAAGTCTTGTTGATTTATATCATATAATGTAGACTTTTCATGTTGGTTTACCATTGGACCACACAGTAAGTTGTTTTTGGATCATAAAGCAAGTTGCCTACATAAAGTCTGACAGTATCTTGGGGTTCAGTTGTTTAGAGATTAATCCTAGTTCCTTGCCTTTATAAACAGTATTTAGAAACATTGTATAATCCTTTCCAATTGGATATCATTCAGTCAAACTACATGTTGTTCTCAAAGCGTAGTTGACATCTTGCTGAACATTCTTAGTTCAAAAGGACATTTTACCATGTCTGTCTTTAAGGGCTTGGCTAAGGGTTCTTGAGTCGTTTCCTTTCCCCCACCCAAGAAGGCACTTGAATTTTTTCTCTGGGCTTCCTCAAGGAACTTCTTCAGCTTGTCAATTTCTGTAACTAACTTAATTGTGATCATAATTTAATTATCATTAGATTGCCAAATTTATGCTTGATACATTGCATTTGTTCTGTTTACAAGAAATCTTTGGGTTTTCTTATAGCTTGGTTGCAATTGACTTGACTCAACATTTTGTTGATGTCATTAGATAATGAAATGCAACAGACTTGATTCATCTGCTTTCTTTAACATTAACAATATGTATGGATGTATGTTGCTTGATCCAACTGACGTTATTTCTCAGGGACTTTTACCTGTGATTGCTTGTAGTCATCTTCATTGGTGATATCCGACACAATAATTCTTTAGCAACTTTATGCTCAAATCACCCATCACCATCTTATCATTGTTCCTAATGCAAGTGAATCTCTCCTTAGAATAGAGATTCATAGAGCTAGTTGTCATGGATACAACAGGGTTGATGCCCTCTTCCATCTATATGTAGTTGTCACTCTCGTATGATCAGGTAGATTGGAATGTCTGTAATATTTATATGATGTATGGATGCTATTATCCTTGGAAAAGAGCTCTCAGCACATACAATTTTATCATTTGGCACTTAAGCTTATATTGTTATTTAGGCAGAATATAAGCATTGATATGGATATTTATTCTATTATTTTTATTAAATTTTTTTGAGAAGCCCGTGGATTTGCTCTCACTAGGATGACCTATCGAGGCCTATCTCCTCTTATGCTCTGGAAGAAACAACTACATCAAATTCACTCTGGGATGCAATTTGATTAGCCCAATCGATTTTTGCAGGCCTACTAGAGAATGGTGAAAGGGCTGTGCATGCTTGTCTACATGTGATCAGTTATTGCCTTAGTTTTTTATAGCCTCAATCAATTCATTACTGCTTATATGGTTTCTAAAATTTATCTTGTTCGACTGAGAGGCTGATACGAAAGGATTTTAGTCTTAGAACCAAATAAAGTTGCTAAGTCTAAGAAATACTGTTTTTATGTTTTAATCAAACAATTCTATTTCCATCGGATATGTTCTGTCTAGGTGGAGCTTTATGCAGAATATGAACCCAGACTGCTTCTGCCTTTTCTACGCAGCAGCCAACATTACTCTCTAGACAAGGTGGAGTTCCTTTTGTGCAGAATGCTTAGTTGAAAGTTGAAACAGGGAATGTTAGTTCTTTGTTTGGAATGCTGACTAAAGTTCCAAGTTTCAACAATGCAGGCATATGAGATTTGTACCAGAAGAGGCCTTATAAAAGAAGAAGTTTTCATCCTTGGAAGGATGGGGAATTCAAGAGAAGCTCTGGCACTTATCATAAATAAGTTGGGGGATATGGAGCAGGTAGCCTTATATTGTTTTCTTAATACAGTTGATTCTTATAGATATGCCATGGTCATCCACACAGTTTTCTAGTATAAAAATGTTTTAAAATTTACTGTTTGGATTTCAAGCTGGCCTGCTGATCAGTGCCTATTTAGTCCAGGTGCAAATTTTAGGATTGAGATGCATGAGTCACACCTTCGTATTCAACCAAAAAAAATGTGTTGTTTTTGTAGGCAATAGAGTTTGTGACAATGCAACATGACGATGAACTATGGGAGGAGCTGATTAAGCAAAGCCTGAGCAACCCTGAAATGGTAAAGGGATAAATATTGTTTTTTCTGTCTATATCTGTGATTAATAGCAGTTTCCTTCTCCCTTTATTTGATGCTTTAATGTTCTGGAAAGAAATATAATTTTCATTATCTTATTTTCTTTTGGTGATAAGTAGGTTGGTATGTTGCTGGAGCACACAGTTGGAAATCTGGATCCATTGCATATAGTCAATATGATCCCAAATGGTTTGCAAATTCCAAGGCCAGTATCCTGCTGATGTTTCATCTTTATCTTGATTCATGCTGTGGTATAGTTTAGTAAAGAGTGGTGAACTATTTTGCCATTCCAGATTGAGGGACCGGCTGGTTAAAATCGTCACAGATTATCGCACGGAAACTTCACTTCGGCATGGCTGCAATGATATTCTAAAGGTAATAATTTGTATATGTGTTCATACATCTGTATACCAGAAAAGTAGTCTCAAATGATTATTCTATCCAGAATGCATTTCTTTGCAAGACACTTAATTCAACTTTGTGAATAACAGGCTGACTGTGTGAACTTGCTGGTAAAATATTTTTACGAGGCTCGTCATGCTATCTACATTGGTAGTAGGGAAGATGAATTGAATGTAAATCAACATGGGAGAGAAAATGCATTGATTCGTAGAGATGACAGACGATTGAGCACTGAAAAGAACACAACAAAAACTTCAAACTCAAGGGCTACTGGAAGGTGTTGCATATGCTTAGATCCTCTCTCAATCCAGCATGTTTCAGTTATAGCTTTCTTTTGCACTCATACGTATCACATCACATGTCTTACGGACACAACTACATCAGTCACAAAGGACTCAAGCAAAAAGAGTGTCTCAAAGTTTATCGGAGGTTTTGGAGATACAGAGGAAAGCTCCTTCCAAGACGAATCGGATGATGACTCTAGTACTGATTCTAATGGGGCGCGAATGCGCTGTATTCTTTGCACTACTGCTGCAGTATCATCAAAACGAAAAGCATGGAAATGATTGTGATCTTTGGTTTGCCATGGCTTTAATTGGGTGTTGCCTTGATTTTTTATAACATGATTCTGGTTTTGGGTTTTGTGTTTGTCT
The DNA here is from genome assembly GCA_001517045.1 of Pseudotsuga menziesii. Classification (NCBI taxonomy): domain Eukaryota; kingdom Viridiplantae; phylum Streptophyta; class Pinopsida; order Pinales; family Pinaceae; genus Pseudotsuga; species Pseudotsuga menziesii. The sequence goes on along the minus strand of LPNX010254630.1, from coordinate 575,662 downwards.
TGTAAATGACCCTAGCAAGTATTTGTTTACCATATTATCTCCTCCCACTTCCAGGGGTTTTGTTAGAAGTGATTCTTCTATGCAAGAATCGATTTATATTGATCGGTTTATTTTTCACAGGCGTGTTTTCAGGTTGCAGGCATTTTGTTATTACAATGCAAGCCTGAGATTTGGTGTACTACTAAATCCTAATGTAACTGATATCTCAGAAAAGTTGTTTCCTTGTACAGCTAAGAATGCTTGAAATTCTTTAGCAGAACTGTATTTTGAATACCACAAATGGCTCTGCTGCTGGAAGGCTGTGTAAGGTACTAGGGCTTGATCCCTCGATGTTGGAAGGCGTTATGGCTTGTAAGGTAGTCCCAGATATGAATGCCCTGTAAAGTATAGCCCTGAGCAGCAGTGTCCGGCGATTTCTTCATGTCATGACTAATCAAAATTGTTGTCGTGAGAAAGTTCCGAGTATTTAAGTTCCACTGTGGTCTTACCTGGAACTCTGTTCTTTTAAGTTATTTAATGTGAGCCAATTTTCATTTCCCTTTCTCTTATTTAGTCTGATCTGTTTGGTTCCGAATTAGGAACTCTGGTTGACATTGTTTCACTCTTGTTTAGTGTTTTCATATTTGGTTCGCTCATTTACCAGAATGTCATTTATGACATGAATTTACATGAAAATGTTCATTTAACTCAGAAATGCACAATATATACATATTAATTATATGATTATGATTAATATTGTCAGTATTATGGAATTTCTTCCCTGGTTATCAATATAGTTGATATGGTGGAGTTTCATATTGTAATAAAATGATGAATAATATACATGTAAGATGAAAATTCTTTTAATAAATGGAATTATTGTAATAAAATGCAATTATGAATAATATTGTTAAGGTGAAATTTATTTTAATGAATAATATTACTGGAATGTTATTGTAATAAAATGTATATGCAAGATGAAATTTCTTTTAATAAATGGAATTATTGTAATAAAATGTAATTATGAATAATATAGTTAAGGTGATATTTATTTTAATGAATAATATTATTGGAACGTTATTATGATGACATGGAATTACATTAAAATGAATATAATGTCTGAATAGGTAATATATGCATGTAATTACTATGTAGATTTATATAAATAATATGGACACCATAGTTAGAGATTATAGAAGCATAAATTCACCTAGCATAGATTTATAGATTTATTAAGTATGGAGAAAAAATTAATATACATGAAAATGTTAATATAATGTGTGAATGGATAATATGCATATAATGTGTAGATTTATATGAATATTATGAACACTACAGTTTGAGTTTGAGATTATAGAAGCATAGATTCACTTAAATTAGCATAGATTTATCAAGGATTGAAATGGATCTAATATCTCAAGTACAAACCTTTTTAAATTTCATTGACACGAATTTACATGAAAATGCTAATATATTGCGTGAATGGATAATATGTGGATATAATTAATATGTAGATATATATATATAATATGATTACTATAGTCATAGAACCCATGAACATGTCTTTGGCTTGATAAAGAAGGCATTGAAGAAACCTTTTGACCCACACACTAGATGGTTTAATTGTCTTGAAGAAATGAAGATGATGTGGGCATTTGGGGTCTTGGAACCTTTGGGGATGGCCCAAGGGAAAAAGGAAGATAAAGGCACCCACACACATTGGCTTGATGTTGAAGCCCATGATGGCGCCTTGCACATGGCATGGGAGGCCCTATGCAACCCCATGATGATGACATGGTTTGTAGACACACTCTTATAATGATATGCTGACCTTGAGGTTTGAATTGGAGGTTAGCCTTTAATACAAAATAATAAAATAATAAAAATACATATAACAAGCCCTATTGACTCCAAGGTTGACCATTTGAGGTGGTAACAAGTTTAGATGACAAATCAAAGTCAAAATAAACATTTTAAATTTAAATTAAATTACCATCCTCACCTTGTTGAAGTCGGCTCCAATAAAAATTAAAAAAGAATAATAATAATAAAAATTTACATGTCGGCTCCAATTTTTGGGGGGGAAATTAGTATAAATACCTAGTCGAAAGTTTCATTTTGCAAGTGAAAAATTTGGACAACTCTAACGAATTTCATTTGTGCTATTGAGGCAGCCGCAACAAAGGATGACTGTGTTTTTGGGTAAAGGAACAGTGGTAGCAACAAGAATTTTTTGGTTTTTGACTGAGGTTCGGATGGTAGGAGCAGCAAAGTTTTTGTGTTGAACAATCCCGAATTCTTTGGAGCAGTAGATAAGTTTTTTTGTTTTTGTTTTTGGATCTTGATATTTGGCAATCCAACGAAAGTGCAAAAGAATAATTCGTTGGTTGTTTGACTATAAGGTGAACTGAGGTCAACTGTTGAAATTCGGATATAATTTGTAGCAGCAGTCAAGGTTCATTGACAGTCCCATCTTGGACATATTTGGGATCTTCCTCTAACTGTCTGAATTTACAGAGAAAGATTTTTTGTTTTGTTTTGGAGCAGCAGTGACCTGAATCTTTTTTTTACAGAGATGGTTGTTTGAAGATGAGGATAGACAGTTCAGAGTCTCTCATTTGCATTTACAGCAGTGTTGGAGGCATTCTACACTTGCATGGGGTCCTTTTCACAAGCATTCAAACATGCCCTAACAGTCCAAGCTTGGAGGCCTTTTTGTGTACATGAAACAATCATCATTTTGATCGTCACTTAGGGTCTAATAATGGAACGATGATGAGGTTCATGGTGCTTGAAGTTTTGGTGACATACAAACCTGATTTTGAACAGTTTGTGAAGTATAGCAGCAGTTATAATACAATGACAGAAAGCAAGGTCTTCTACAAGGTCTTATATAGTAAGGTCTTCAATGATAGAATGAAACAACCCAAGTATGAAGTGTGGAATCCTTATATGCACAACTTATGAAGGTATGCTAACATGCACAAGGACAATGGTGAAGCATGACTACTCTAGAAGATGATGTGTGCACAGTATCACACCCTTTTGTTGATGATTGTTTTGGCCAACAAATGAACCAGCAAACAGTGGACTTCTCCTCGACATACAGTTTTGTCACCCCTTTGACAGACATCAAGAACATACATTATCAAGCTTGGAAGCTATTGTAATGTACACACAGTTCAAGGTCAAGTGCATACACCAGTAATGATGCACTCCTAAAAGATGCAGGCCTTGATGTGATGATAAAAGTTTAAATGATGATAGTAGACCTTCATAAGTTGAGTAAAGATGAGAAGAGAAAGTTCATGCTTGAACTGAGGTAAGTGAAAGATAAAGGTATATGTCCTAGCAAGAAGAGGAAACTCAGACTTGGCATTCTTCAAGTGCACCCAAGGTATGTAACTCTAGAGTTGACTGATATTGAGTTAGGAATGTGTTAAGTCTGGCAGCATAAAGTATGAAGTTATCCACAGTCAAGGTATGAGTTTCGACATGTACTACTTGCTAAGGTAAGTTTACTATGATGCAAACCCTATTGTGATGATGAACACTTATATATGTGGATGATGACACTCTATTTGATGCCTACCTATTGATGATGAGTTGTTGATGAAGATGATGCTTGAGCAGCATAAGAGCAGACTAGATGTGATTGGCATGATCCTTGAGCAGTAGAGTTGATGATCAATATGAGCAATACGGTTGATGAGTTGATTTACCAACAGTATTGGACCAACAATGTTGATGAGCATCAAAGAGTGAAGAGCGGAGGAGGTTGACCATCTGTGATTGATGGTTGACGTGTAGAGATACTTGAGCAGAGATTGAGAAGAGTGTTGCAGCAGTGTTGATGAGAGTGATCAGCAGAAGACCAACAGTATTGAGCAGAATACTAGCAACATTGATGAGCAGATAGAGTGATGAGCAGCTGATTGATGACAATCAAATATTGGCATCAAGCTTGCATGTAGAATCTTGCACTTGAGGATTGGACTCCTCAAACCTTTCTTAGTTGGAGCTAAGAAAACTAGGCTAGGTCCTGTTATGAGGGTCCGTGCTCTTTTCATCAGTTGGTGCTGATTGTAATCGAGAATATTGTTGTCTTCCATGTACAATAAATAAATATCAAAATTCCATATATTCTTGTGTCTCTTTTGATGTGATGTTGTGCTTATGACTCATGATGAATTTGATTATATAATGACCGATATACTCTGATTGATTAAAATAAGGTAAAAGTTTATAATTGCTCTCACTTATTCACCCCCCCTCTCAGTGTGGCCATTGTGTCTAACAATCTCCATCTTTTAAATGAAATGCATCACTTTCAACATATAATATTCCATAATATATTATACTTTTAACATATCTCCTTTTTTATTTTGCTACCCCGATGTTGTACTTTAGGATTTGCCATGAATCTAGATGTGTAGTTGATTACAAAGATAAGGCTTGGCATATTTGTTGTAAGATAGACAATATTTCCAACTAGTTGATTGAAAATCAACTTATTTGAGTTAAATTTCACATAAAGTTTCAGCCCTTTTTCTATATGTGTAGATGGACTCTTACAATCAACCATTCTATATTTATGTAACAAACATTTCTTATATTAGTTTTCAAAGCAAAGACACATGTTAGTTTACCAAAGTTCTACACCTATTCAATAATACAAGAGGCTTAAATTTGTCATGTCAAAAGTGGAACATAATTCAAATTTACCCTACTAATTGCTCCAACCTCACTATTTGTGATGATGATGTTATCTACATACCAATAATACCAGGTCACCATCGTCATTTTTGACATAGAGATTGGAATTGGAAAAGAATTCGTCCAAATACATGATCTTGCAAATGCTTGTCAATTTAATGTACGAAGTACTTGGTCCACAAAAGGATTTTTAGATTGCTTCTTTGCAAGACATGCACCACAAATAATGTCTTGTTATTCCAAAGAATTTGGGAGGCCATCCACCATTTTCTTAGTAGTAAAAAAAAGAAAGATGACACAAATTGAAATGGCCATATCTTTGATGCCAAAGTAAACATATGTCTTGTCTATTGTTCAACTAATTTGTTATTGAGTTTATGAACAATATGGCACTTGTTGCTAAAGATCACATCAAGATGAGGATATGATTCATAATATTATTGAGAGAAACATGATTCTTATCCAAATTGGGGATAAAGAATACATTAAGGAAGAACAACTTGTTACCTTGCATTTTGATGTACACATTTCCTTTTCTAGTAGTTCTATATTCTTCCTCTCTATAGAAAATCACATAATTGCACCTAATTTATCTACCTTACAATCAAGACACCAATCCTTTTTGTTGGTGAAATGATGAGAGGCATTTAAATCAATATACCAGTCAGTGATGTTTAAATGAGCCTCCTTATTCCCAGCGGCATGAAAACATAACACTCATCTTCATTATGTTCAACCACCTTGGCTTGATTATTAACGGTTTGGCTAGCCCATGATCTATACTTTTCATCCCATATTTTATTTAGACAAAATTTACTTTTATGACCATGCTTGCCACAATAAAAACATTTTAAAATATTTTTAGTTTCAGATTACCTAGATCATTGATCTTCTCACTTTCTTTTTGCCCACTTGTAGTCTTGCTACCCTTGCCTTTTTTTCTTTAAAATTTGCTACTTGGGCTAACATACCCAAAATCCATTAAGTCTTTAACATATATGAATCATCATCATATAGTAATATGTTAATACTTTTCCAAAACAATCATTGTACTATGGGTATATAGAAGCTACCTCATTTATCGCTTTCCATTAATTTCACCTCATTTTGACAAAGCTTCATGTATTCATTTGTATCTGCATATTACACTTGCAACTACTTGCAATGAATTACTCACATCATTATTATTTCAACAAAATAATTTAGAAAATAAAAATTGTGATGCTAAATTTTCACCTTGATGCATTCAAACATCATTGTTATGCATAATGCACTCACCTTATAAGAATCATGATCACTTCTATTTCCAAATTACTCTCTTTCTACAATAACTTATTGCTAAGTTGGTTAAATGATAGTTCATCATTTGAAGTGATAATGTCTCAATAAAATATTCGGAGGGTGAACTCTTCAAAATTATGAGAACAATATCTTCCTCTTCCATCTTCCCATTAACTTTTTGTTGATTTCTAATATCCTTAATCCACAATAAATGATTTGGAAGAGAATCATGTTCATCCATCTAAATAGAAAACAAAATATTTAAAAAAAAGCTCTACCTTGAGGTCTCATGCAAATTTTGAATAGTTTTCCCGATTGTGAATGTATATTTTGAACTTTGCAAGCAGCATCTCATCCATGACAGAGTTTAATGAGCAAGATGACTTCTCTATTCTTGGCATCATATTTGGCTTGGGCATTTCATCGGTTTCGGCTTTTTCTTCTAGAAATCAACTTGTCCAAACACATGTGTTTAAATATCACAAACATTCATTGTTTCCATGTTTTGAAATTATGACCATTAAATTTTCGACTACCTTCAAACACAATATTGGACAAAGTGGCCATGACATTAAACAAATTGTTTAATTACAACGAGAAACTAAGGAAATCTGTACAATTTCAAAAATCCATATAGTAGTTTGAAAAATCTATGCTCATAAATCTGTGAGGAATAGTACAAAAAATTCAAAAAATGTACGACCAAGCCTGGAATTTCAAGTCCTCTTTTCCTGGAAAATTGAAATTTGATGACGGTTACATGTTTTCATTGCGTGTCATTTTACATTTTAGACAACTTCATGGTGTCAATATTTTATGCTAATCCATCCTAAATTCGTGGAGGTTCTTGGTGGTTGTTTTTTTGCTGAAAGAAGAGGGTACAGAGTCTTTTCAATGATTATGTACTGTGGGTTTTATAGCCTATACCCTCCTCTCATCCACGGATCCAACAACTCAATCATACTCAATCCCAAAACTATGAGCAAAATACACTCAAGGTTTGAGACAATCCTTCCATAACCCACAAATTCATTAATTAGTACACTCAACAATACACTAAAATTTATGACAGGTAATATAAGTTGCAAGTACTGCACAAGTAGACAATGAAATTTATGGCAGGTAATATAAATCACAAGTACTACACGATGTGTAATATAAAGAGATAGACGCCAATTTGACGATTTAAATATTGTGTACCCGTCATGTTGAAGTGTCACTTTTAAATCCACCTATCAAATACGTTTTAAAAAACAAGAAATGTTCTACATGTTGTCAAATTCCAGGCCTGGCAATTGCTCTCAAACTCATACAATAGCTCTGCAAATCCATGGAACAATTGACCAAAACAATACAATGATTCTCTAAATTTGTATGTTGGTTGATGATGGACTGCAAATTTGTACTATAGTTGTTGGTATGATGCAAATCTATATGACGACGTTGCGGTGGCTTAATTTTTCAAATCGTACGACTCTTCTAATTTTGAAATCTTTTAATTCTATACAACTTGCTTGCAAATTGTACAACAACTTAAAGTTCGTATGACCCTTTAAAACACGTACAAGTCTTTTAAAAAATGGTATGACTTGTGCAATTTACAACTTCCTTCTCTTCTCTTTGATCTTAAATGTAGTTCTTTGAACCATCATTGCAAAAGTCAATCCTTGGGGCCTTCACTTGCTTTCAACCTAAGTTTATTCACAACCAGGATCTGTTACACTATCAAAGAAATTAACTCAAGAAAGACAAAACTGTACACAAAGAAAAGAGAGAACCGTAAACTATTCAATTAGATAAAATAGGTTTTCTTACATTTATGCAAGCAAAGAGGAGAAGACATACATAATGTATTTCCGTTAACGTAATGTATTGGCTTGCCTTTGGGGCAGCCAATCAATGCACTGATCGCTGGATTTTATCTTTTAAAACAGAAAACAGAAATCTAATGCATGCAAACTACGGATTCTCTTTAAATTGCCATGCAAAACAGACGATTTTCCTAGACTACATCTAGAATGCTCTATGAAACTTTTTAGGAATGAGATCTAGATTATGAGCCTTGAGACAATAAATCTATATTAAGTTTTACTTTAAGATAATAGATCTGAATAATATCAAAGCTTGTAAACAAAGTAGCCAGGGAAAATTTTGATTTTTAGGAGGAGGAAGAGAGAGAAAGAGTGTTGAAAGCCTCTGTTCGAAAGTGGCTTTTGGGCCATCTGAATCCCCCAAGGGGTCTCCCTTTTTCGCTGTAATATTTAATTTTGGCATTTTGTAAAGCCTCGGTTTCATTCTGTATAAGAATCAAGAGGAATCATATCAGTTTGTTGATATTGTAACCGTTGATAATAAAAATTATTTTCGAATACGCTCTTTCGAGCCCATTCCCCATCCCCCTGGGGGGATTCGCGTCTTTTTTTTTCGTTTTGGCATTTTCTTAAATTTTCGCTCTCGATTAGTTTCATTTATGCAAAATAATATACTTTGATTACTTTGTCATATTTTCCATTTTGCAGTATCAAAGTAACTTTAATACTTACCCCATGACTTCCCGATTGACCTGAAAGGGGAAAGAGATGTGTGGTAGGACTAATTAGAAAACCCGTGGTTTGATTCTTTTTTGTTGCTTGTCTTTAATTTCTGCAAACAATCTTTCTAAAATCAACCCCCTCCTTGATTCCCCGATTGAGGTCCACTTGGATCGAAAGAGGTCCCTGGAGGGTTTTTCTTTCTAAAAACACATCCTTTAAAAATTTACTAATATTTACTAAAATTTACAAAGACTTCGGTGTGTATGCTTTGCATTTGGCTGCGGTTCGTTCGATCAGTCAAGCAACATCAAAAGAAACGTGAGCGAATAGATTAATTAGGTCTCACCTTCCCCAATTAACCAACATCAGGCGAAAATCCAACGCCTCGATCAAATCGTAAACGGTGGCAAAATACCCAAATGAAGTGGGAACTCCTGGACAGTGACCTCGAAGCGCCGATCTCTGTTACACCTTCGTGTGTATTATGAACACAGTTTCAGAGACTCCATTCAGCGCACACATTCCTTACGGATAGCCGTGAAGGTTTATTTTTGGACATACTTCAAGTACCCCTCGGATATATTTGGAGTCCCCCCTCGCCTAATTTAATCCACTCATATTCCATATTAACTTAAAACGTACCAAGAGGCAATTGTAAAACATTCATTCCAAGCACATGCAAGTACATTTGATTATNGTTTAAGTCTTTTGATATATATATATATATATATATATATATATATATATATTGTGTGTGTCAACATTGTGCTTTGTTGTGCTCATTTTTCATCTTGTCATCTATGGTTATGTATGGTTAATTTCAAACTTCTAATCAACTATCTCAATTTAACATCATCATACTAAAGTAATTTGGCTTAGTAACTTAATAGGGTCTACCTCCCTTGGCTTCATTAGGAGTTGAGCCTAAACGGAGGAGCCAAGAACAAGGTGACAACCTTGACTCGAGATTTGCCCCCAAGAACACGTCGAGTGGCTTGAAGATTTCTGCCACGTCCCCCCCCTAGGTGTGTGATGGATTGTTGGTTGGAATGTGATGGATTGTTATTTGAAGCAATAAACGGAACTTGGTTACGGAAGTTGTTTCTTGAAAGGTGATAAAGTCTTACTCAAAGTAATCATAGATGTTTAAAATTTTTACAAGTTTACTTCAATGGTTTGAGACATCAAGACATTAGGATTTGTGAATAGCTACATCCTTCACTTTATGTGTTAGTATAATATTAGAAGACAACTTTACATGTACCTATAAATATTGCATATATTTGGGAACTAGTTATTTGTTGGAGTGTGATGGACTCTTACTTGAAGCAACAAAGGGAACTTCGTTATGGAGGTTGTTTGTTGAAAGGTGATAAAGTCTTACTCAAACTAATCATAGATGTTTAATGTTTTAACACATTCACTGCGATGCTTTGAGGCATCAAGACATTGGGATTTGTGATTAGTTGCATCCTTCACGTTATGTTTTAGTATAATATTAGATGACAACTTTCCATGTACCTATAAATATTGTGTACATTTGAGAACTAGTTGTTTGTTGGAATATGATGGAATCTTACTTGAAGCAACAACGGGACTGTCGCCTATCTCTTCCATTTTCTCTTTACGAGTTATATGGGCTCTTGGCTGGATCGGGGTGTGCACAGCGATGCCGACTTAATATAGGTCTAACAAGAGCACAGGAAGCAGAGGTACGGACAGTTCCAGCTATGGTCAAACCAATGGTATTATAGCCAGCATTCTTTCTGTTTGTTTTAGATTTATCTTTTTACCTAGGAGAAACTCCTTAGCTATGACTTATGTAACGAATACCTCACTTAGAACTACCTCGAACGATAAAGCGAAATATCTTATGTAATGTAATACAATCCTCCTAACAAAATATCTCCGAGTTACCTGGCTTTAACAAATAGTAGGCAGGAAAAGGGAACTTAGCTATGGAGGTTATTTGTTGAAAGGTGATAAAGTCTTACTCAATGCAATAATAGAAGTTGTTGTTATTAGATTTTTAAGAGTTTTATTGCAAAAACATAAGGATCATTGAGAGAATGATAAGCACAGTAGCACAAAGAGAACAAAAAGATTTATCCTAAGAAACCCTTGCGGGGGAGAAAACCTAACAAAACTTCCTCAATATAGAATCCAACCAAGTATAGTGTAAAATCCCAAGAATAAGACTAGTTGCTTCCTCTCTCTCAGATGGACTGCTTCTCTCTCTAGCGAGCTTGCCTAAGTGTTGAGTGTGTCCAAATGAGGGAGGCGCCTCACGTATTTATACTCATCAAGTGAGGGACCTAATGACCCAACAGGGCCGACTTGTCTCTCCAACCAGGTACAACTTGCCTAGGGAGACTCAAAACAACATTTATAGAATACTTTTGTGGGTACTATTGACCCCACTTACAACGAAGGTTTTACCTCAAGACTTTTACATGACCAAGTACATCAATGACATCTCTGAAAGGAGGAACAATAATAATACAATAAAAGTACAATAGAATATCTTCCGAAGTTACTTTTCTTTAACACTCCCTCTTAACAAGGAATGCATCCTACAACATTAACAACAACAACAACAACAACAACAAAAAATGTACAACTGACTAGTGAATATATATGTCATAGGAAGTTTTGGAACAACAACATCATGTTTATGGAACCTCAACATCAGCATATAGCACCACCATCATCATGGGGTATAGTCATGGACCATCATCATCATCATCATCATCATCATCGTCGTCATCATCATCATCACGTAACATCATCATCGTGGAACATCATCATCATCATCATCAATATGAGCAGCATCATTGGTATGTGAATACTAGAACATCATCATCATCTGGAACATCATTAGTATGTGAATACTAGAACATCATCAGTATGTGAATACTGAAACATCATCATCATCTGGAACATCATCAATATTTGAATACTTGAACATCATCATCATCATGTTTGTGCTGGAACATTATGATCAACATGTAAATGTTGGAACATCATCCACATCATCAACATGTAGATGGAACATCGTCCGCAAGTGAATGCTGGAACACCATCATCATCATTATCATGAGAATGGTGGAACATCATCAATAGCAGCATGAGAATGTTGGAGCATCATCATCTTCATCATCTGAAGCAGCACTATGATGGGAACATTGGTAGATCAAACAGGCTTTGTCTGATTTAATAATCCTTTTGGACCAACCAAGCCTAGTCAAACATACCAATTTACCTAGGGACCAAACATGCATTTTCTGACTTAGTAATCCTTTTGGACCAATCAAGCCTAGTCAGACATAGAAAATAACTCAAAAGAAACAGAGATGCATTCAAGAAATAATGCAACTTGTACCTAGTAGAAATGGCTATGCTAACAAAATTTTCACCTTTAAGATCCACAATACAGTGTTGGTTCCTTGAAGAGCAGCAAACATTTTCAAAAGTCTTGAACATGGTGAAATATTCTCCAAATTTAGTTGATTGACTTCCCCATCGAGGAACATCCGCATCTTCAGTATTGTTCTACCTTCACGGCCTTCCACCATTGCAAAAGCATGTGTACTTCAAAGTTCTAAACCCTCTTGGAACTGGAAAAAACATCATTATTAATCCATTTGTAAGAATTTGTGGATTTCAATCAAAATCGTAGAACATTAGACAATGGATATAACTTAAAAAATATATAATAGATTATACGAGCAGCATTTGCCTGTTTGATGGATGAGATTACAGAAAAAAAAATTCAGTAAATGTCAACCCCTCCAGAACAAAGCTTTTAAACCCAAATTAGTGAGATGAGGCTTGAAAAACGTGATTATGAAGAGTCAAGTGAGTTATTGATATGGCCTCACTTGACTATGCTAAAATAGTATAACAGAATCAATGTTATTTCTTTTCATATTAAATAATGAAATTTTAATAGCAATTACTAGAGTGTAAACCCCTTTGGAAGTATTCAAAGATACCTAACCTTAATCTAATAGACGTAATTTTAGGTATGTTGAGTGTCATTGTGCGCAACTATTTTCAAAAAGAGTTTGGTATTTGGACTCTGGAGGCTTTTCTATTGGAGTGCTCTAGCTCATTGGATGTGGTGAACACTTATGGATGACTTTTGTACTACATGCTAGTTGAGTGGGGTATACCTTAACAAGAATGGAACCTTGGTACACAAGTTATTACTTTGTTGATATTTTCCACTTAGGCCCCATTGACGTTTCTCTATGTCTCCAACAAAATCCTAGTGAATTGGCCAAGAGGATTAAGTGGTTAGTTGCCTTGATAATTAGAAAAGAGCAAATTGGCTCAATTGTCTCAAGTGATAGTCATCAAATGCTCTCTTTTTTTAAATTGATTTTGAAAAGGATTATGATAGGATTGAATGCAAATTCATACTTAGCATGTGGTATGACTCATTCTATTACATATTTGTGGAGATTCTTTGAGCCTCAACAATAATATGTGGTAATGGAAGGAATATAACCCTGATAATTTTCAATTTGGGTTTGTCATCATGGGATTTGGGGAAATCTACCTTGATCCCCTCCCTTCTCCGTTTGGAATAAAAATAGTTATTTCAATATTGATATTCATATGTAAACCTGGATCTAGTCTTAAGTGCAGTTGATGGTTGTAATTGATACCCATAGGATGTTCTTTTAGAAAAATAAACTATATATGCCATGTGCATGGGCTTGAGTAAGGGTTCGACATCCACTGAACAATGATAGATTACAACAATGACTTCCATTCAGTAGGATGGTTTGTATATGAGGGTGCATCACAATTTGTATGATTATAGTTATGAGGAAACATGCATGCATCCATATGTGATATACCATCCATAGATATGAAGGGATAATGTTATCCTCAGCAGTTTGCATGTGCATGCATTAGTCATTTTGAATGTCTATGTATTAGACACTTTGCAAGTGCATGTGTTAGATAGGTTGCATGTAAAGGAATGCATTAGGTGTATAATTTAAATTTTCATTCATTATTTAAGTAAGGGATATGCAACCTTGTTTATTTAAGTATAGAGCATGAAACCTAGTAGTTATAACTTATAACATTATCATCAAACGATCAACCATAACATATTTAATGTAACACCCCGATTTTGACCCTGTTTGCATTAAATGTATACGATGTATATATTGTAATGGATCATGGTGTGGAGCTATAGGAAAATTCCCCACCATTTATTATCGTATTGTGTTTTGGCGATGCCGATGGTATTTTGTGCTAACCAGGCACGTTATAATGTTGGACACCATGTACATATGCAAAATTAATTAAAATACCCACAACCAACTATATCGATGCAACAAAAAAAAAATGAAAAGGGCATGATTTCCTAAGGTTAAGGGGGGGGATGTATAACCCTTGGGAGACATTGGGGAATAGCCAAGTGTCAATTGATAAACCCATATAGATGTCAAACATCTTGTTTTTCATACTCATTCTTTTTCCTTTGTCTCATCCACCAACCATTTTAATTCTACAGGAGTTGGTTGGGTAGTTATTACCCTTGGGGGAACGTGTGCATGGGCAGTCGTGTGGTTGGCAGGACTGTCAATCCTTTGACCACACACATACTCCACCAAGGGAGGTCATTCCACACTCACGCAGGAACTCGTTTTTCCTCACGGGGATAGGAATTCATGACGGTTCTTCTTCCTTGATTTTGTTGTGTGTAGTTTCTCTTCACATTATGGGTCTCGGTGTGTGAATCCACCTTCACGGAGGTCGTATTCTTCCCCTCATGCAGCTAAGAGATCATTGCTGGATTTCGCACAAATTTTGGTTGTTGTGGGTTGGTTGTGGAGTCGTTTTGGCCACGTTAGTGCCATAAATGACCCTAGAGTCGAATTGCTTAGTTGGAGTTCTGTATTACCCAATTGTCATTCCAGTATTGCACTGTGGAGTTTCCTTTCAATCCAAGTGCTGTTGTTTTTTTGAGTGGGTAGAGTGGTTGGTATTTGGACTATGTAGGAGTGGAAATGGAGCCTAGGTGTGCTTGATAAACCTAGTGTGTGCAGGATCCTCACAGACAGAGCTAGAGGGCTGACTTTCTTCTCTACAACCCCTGAATAGCACTGGAAGGGAAATCATGGCCTGAGGGAATGCGCAGTAGAGAAGGGGATGATTCCTTGTGTTGGGTGTGTGTGGATGTCTTAGAATTCAGGATAGCTCTGGTGCAGGTGTCCTTAGCTCTTCAGTGAGCCACTAGCTTAGCAACCAACGTTTCCATCTCCTGGTAGCCTGATAAACCCAACTCTGTTGGCTTGGCTATGTATTGTTGTGTGTCCTTGGCTACGCGTGAGCCTGCTAGTTTCCCCTTACTCCTTATGGAATCATGCCCATCTCGGGGGTGGTAGTGCTGCTAAGAGATTGATGAGCACACTGGCCTATGGTTGGGTGGAACGTTGCAGCGACGTAGCTGGTTGTGGGAAAGACTTCACATAAGATAAGTATCTCTTGTTTATCTTGTCTCAGCAATTAAATTACCATGAACATGTGAAATGCTTGAATGTGAATGAATGAATTTGCTTCTGATGTATGTTTGATGAATTACACATATGCACACGTATGTTTTTATTTCACTGCATTTTTCTATTATGTTGTTCATGGGGCGTAGTAGTAGTTTTCCAGGGGTTATGTATGTCAGTCGCGTCCTCTTCGCCGATCGAAGAGTTCGGGACGTGACATTTAATAGGAGCTCGACAAAGAAGGGATGTACCATAACTTAGTGATAAGATTATCAATGTCATAGTATAGGAACTTATAGTATAGGAGAGGTAGGGAGTGCCTTCGAAGCACACTCCCAAAACTGGGAATGTTCTGGGAGCGAGCTTCGAGACGGGGAGCGAAGAGGGCGCACTCCACTGGTACCGTGTTTGTTACATATTTTTTTACAATATGTATTTATAGATTCTAGCATTAATTTCCCTCAAAGTAGTTTAAAGTGATTTTTTGTTTTTGTAAGAATTGAGAATTATTTTAGTGCATAATTTGTTCCACTATGGTTTAGGAAATCAAATTAGAATCCATAAAGTTCGTAGTGTGATGGAAACTTGATAGAAAGTTCATCATTTTTTGTATTTGTAGTGTCATTTTTTAGTAAAAAAGAGCAAGGCATACTTCTTACCCTCTAGTAGGATATTTGCAGGGCTTTTTTTCAACCCTACCTTCTTCTAGAGTTGTCATGTATGAGTTGTTGGAATGTTGTATCCATGTGATGTTTGATGCAGTTGGAACCACTATCAAAACCCTAGGTCCTTCTCAGATGGACTCAAACCCTAGCACTTCAATTATCCTCTATGTTTTGTCTTTCAAAAAGCCCAACCCTTCAAGTATCTTCTAGGTTATGTCTTTCACAAACCCTAGCACCTTCCTTCCTTGCATAAAGACAAGTATAAAGACTCCAGGAAAGGTTTTCTTCAAGTTACAATTCATCCAATCAACTCTACATGAAATGGCCCTTTACTCACATGTGGCGTCATTTAAGAAGAGGAGCACTCCACATTTGAGGCTCTTTGTGCACGCATCTCTAGGTCACACCACTCCAAGAAGCCTTGCAAGTCATCTAAGAAAGAGTTCTCGTGTTAGGAGATGACAAGTTGCATGTTGGTGAATATGTCAAGCACATTTGAACTCTTCAAGACTAACATCCTAAGGTTTTGGCCTCATTTTATTAATTTTTTTGTTGTTGGTAATTCGATGGAAACCTACAAAAGAATAGCAGATCCTCATTTGCAATGTGTTTCTTCCATTGTGGAGAAATGTCCTCGCCTATAGGGTTGAATGCTGAAGATATATTTGCAGATTTGGAACTAGATTTTGTGATATTCAAGGCTATCATTTTGCATTATCATGGCTGTTGTCATGTACTATTTTTTTCTTTTCCTACCTGAAAAGTACTTCTGATAATATAGTGTTTATTAGCCATCATAGGGGGTTTGTGAAGAGTAATATGTTTTTCCTCTTAAGATTGTGCAATGTATGGACTGATTATTGAATGGAATCTTGTCTCTTTATTGGATATACTAAACTTTAATGTTATAAAAAGTGTTGTCTACCGAATTCATACTATCAATGGATGTTTGATGAAGTTGGAACCACTATCAAAACCCTAGGTCCTTCTCAGATGGACTCAAACCCTTGCACTTCAATTATCCTCTAGGTTTTGTCTTTCAAAAACCCCAACCTTTCAAGTATCTTCTAGGTTTTGTCTTTCACAAACCCTAGCACCTTCCTTCCTTGCATAAAGACAAGTATAAAGACTCCATGCAAGGTTTTATTCAAGTTACAATTCATCCAATCAACTCTCACATGATTCTACATGAATACTAGAACTAAATACACTCTCCTTAGGGATTAAGTCCCAATATATTACATATCTGAAATTTACTTATTAACAACAAAATTGTTACAGCCACAAATCCGCCCTCTTAGCTTCTATAAACTTGTCAAATCACTCGACAAAATTAGCTAACTGTTTATGATAAACCAGCATACCAAACAGCCCTATAATTTACTCATTCACCATGAGAATATACTTTAAAAACCAGCTCTTCAAGTACACAGTCTGGACAAGAATGTACACTTGGCATATACATAAAAATGAAGTTACAAGTACATACCGACAACTCATCACAAGTTGGTACAAAATAGTCCTTCAAGATTATCCACAAGCTAAGAGTCTCCAATGCATCCAAACCCTATCTAGGGTGTCTACCATCAATAGAAAACACTAATGAGCAATACAAAGGCCTGGAAATGTATCCCACCAAGCTATCTATCAACACCAAAAGCCTTAAAACAAGTTAGCACCAACACCAACAAGTCCATTCTCGATCTTTCACCAAGCATGCATCACACAAACTCTCCAAGCAAAGTGATCCAAGACTACTCTAGGGTTTCTTTGCCACAAACCCTAGGTCCTTCTCACATGGACTCAAACCATAGCACTTCAAGTATCCTCTAGGTTTTATCTTTCACAAACCCCAACCCTTCAAGTATGAGTCTAGGTTTTGTCTTTCACAAAACCTAGCACCTTCCTTCCTTGCATAAAGACAAGTATAAAGACTCCAGGGAAGTTTTTCTTAAAGTTACAATTCATCCAATCAACTCTCACTTGATTCTACATTAATACTAGAACTAAAGACACTCTCCTTAGGGCTCAAGTCCCGACATATTACAGATATGAAATTTACTTATTAACAACATAATTGTTACAGCCACAAATCTGCCCTCTTAGCTTCTATAAACTTGTCAAATCACTCAACAAAATTAGCTAACTATTTATGATAAACCAGCATACGAAATAGCCCTATAAACTACTCATTCACCATGAGAATATACTTTGAAAACCAGCTCTTCAAGTACACAGTCTGGACAAGAATGTACACTTGACATATACATAAAAATGAAGTTACAAGTACATACCAACAACTTATCACAAGTTGGTACAAAATAGTCCTTCAAGATTATCCACAAACTAAGAGTATGCAATGCATCCAAGCCCTAGCTAGGGTGTCTACCATCAATAGAAAACACTAATGAGCAATACAAAGACCTAGCAATGTATCCCACCAAGCTATCTAGCCACACCAAAAACTTTAAAACAAGTTAGCACCAACACCAACAAGTCCATTCTTGTTCTTTCACCAAGCTTGCATCACACAAACTCTCCAAGAAAAGTGCTCCAAGATTCCTCTAGGGTTTCTTTGCCACAAACCCTAGGTCCTTCTCACATGGAATCAAACCCTAGCACTTTAAGTATCCTCTAGGTTTTATCTTTCACAAACCCCAACCCTTCAAGTATCTTCTACGTTTTGTCTTTCACAAAACCTAGCACCTTTCTTCCTTACATAAAGACAAGTATAAATATTCAAGTCAAGTTTTTCTTCAAGATACAATTGATCCAATCAACTCTCACTTGATTCTACATGAATAATACAACTAAAGACTATATCCTCCCTTCATATAAAATAGGTGAGGGAGGCCAACAATAGTAAAGTGGACTAAATCCGCAAGCAACCTAATCTATTGTCAAGATATGGTCTCCTCTTGAAGTGCTCTCTGTCCAAGGTGTACACATGCTGAGACAAGGCTCCTCAAGGGGTGTGCTCTCCAAGCATGGGTTTCATTTACATAATCCTTTTGTAGAGACCACCAATATAGGGATTTCAAAACCATGGACTGGTGTGACCTTTCCTTTCCATCTTATGAGTTTGTTGTGATAAGTTGTAATTTTATCTAAGTTATATGTAAGCCTACGAGTGTAGAGTAAGGAGAGAGGAGTGGCCATGAAAATGAATAATCGGGCCAATGTAGAGTGGAGAAGTGACCTAGAAGTTGTGTGATTAGGTTGGTGTAGTGATAGAAGCTCTCAGAATGTGAACTCATCTATAGAGGTTGGAGAAAGTAATGCATTTCATCGGATATCAGACATATATGCTATACTACCAACATCTTCAATTCATTTGTTATATGACTTTAGCCATGTCTACAGGGAGCACAATATGAGTGCAAACCGTTTATCCTAGGAAGGATTGAATATGAAGGCTGGCCTCCTCTCCTTCTCGTAAATTTTAGAAGGATAAATCATTGAAGAAGGCATGATACAGTTAATTTAAGAGATTTTTTATTTATGTGGCATAGTCTTTTTTTGTTCTTTCTACTATGGGATACATCAGCATCTTTCTTGTTTTAGCTAGGGATATAGAGTTTGTTTTCATCCCCTCAGGGGTGTGTTTTCTCCACCCTCGATGCCTCCTTGGATAAGTTGTTTGGGCTCCTTATGCTCTCCGTGTGGTATTGCTACTTCAGTCGTCTTGGGATTGTGGGTTTCGTCCCTCCCCTTGGGAAATTTTATGATACTTATGATCTCCACTTGTAAAAAACATAATTTGTATTTTGAGATAAATTGGCTGAAGCATTTGCTATAGAACGAATTGATATCTATATCGTGTTAAAGGACTATGTGATGAAGTTTTATACTAGGGAATTATTGATATTATTCAGGATAATAATATCACCATTATGTCATGCTTATAAGTCTTTCCAAGTTTTTTGCTGGTATTTTGCTATTATTTGCCAATTGTTTTTTGGCCATGGTGCAGGTAGAACCAAATAGGTATTTGCCAGACCTGTCTTCCTCTAGCGAGGGGAGTTTGGGAACGCTAGAGGAAAGTGAGACATCTAGTAGGTCTACAAGCAATAGATCAATTAGATGTCATAAGATCAGAAGAAAATTCAATAAATCCATGGAAATTTTTCTCAGAAGAGGGGGGTCATGTTTCTATGATGATGAGACAATAGCATACATCAAGGTGCCCTTAAGGTACAAACACCCAGTGAAAAAATGGGTACCTAGGGATCTTCCTCAAGTCAACACTGATTTTTGTGTGAATGAGAGGATATATAGAATTGCACTGTCGCCATTACATGGATTGGGGTTGTTTTGCATGGATCGCATAAAGGTTGGATACAGAAGATGTACAATTGATGGAGTATGTTGGACCCTCTTACAACTACAATGATTGGATGCGCCTAGTCCAATACACACGAAGTATGCGTAGATATGGGTTGTCAACAAATTATATACAACTGAAATACAAAGATCAAAATAAAGGAGCAACGTTGTACATTGACGGAAGGCCAAAAATAACTGGGAATATTGTGGAGTTTATAAACAGTACACAACCAGGCTCTACACTTAAGCAACCCAGCTGCATATTTGAGGCACGTGAAGGAAACTGTGTCTTTGTATGTGCCATTAAATCAATAGTTGTTGGGGAAGAACTACTTATTAATTACAATTTGAATCGAGTAGATACAAACATGGTTAGTATGGATGTGGTACATCCAACAATTTACCCAACCTTTTATTAATTATTTTAACATCTTTAGAATTTTTCGTTCGCATATAATTATAATTTTTTATTAAATTTTCTATGTTGAATTCGCAGGGAGGTGATGGGAGGCGCACCCCCCCGCATCACCCCAATAGAAGGTGAGAGGAGTACACGATCCGCGAGGAAATAGGTATACATCAAAATTATATGTTTTAAAATTGTTTTAATGAGTATTTTGGTTTTGTTAGGTAAATTTTAGTATATTTTTTATGCAGGGTTCTTTTAGCTGAGGAACCTCCCTCACAGTTGATGTTAGTAGACATGCCTCAAGGCGGCAGGTATACATCGAAATTTCCATTGTAAAAATTTAGGATGGATAAACAGATCTATCGTTATGTATTTTCAATAGTATATTTGGTTAGTTTATATAATATTACCTGTTTTTCATGCAGAGTGTTGATCGAGGAAGCCAATCGACAATTTATCAGACAACTACGGCATCAGGGCAACAAGTAAACATGAATGTAATTCTACATTTTAAATACTGTAAAATTGTACACATGTATAATGTGTAGCATAATGTTTATTTTGTTATATATTTTTTCTTTTTTATGTCTGCGTTCATTATGATAATGTTGTCTACTTTTTTTGCAGGTTGATGATCGAGGAAAGTCCCCAGCTGTTGATTAGACGACTGGAGCCTCAAGGAAACAGGTAAACCTAATTGTAATTATACATTCTAAATACTTCAAAATTGTACACATATAAAAGATGTAGCATAATTTTTCTTTTGTTATGTATTTTTGAGTTTTTACATATTGCGTTCATTATGATAATGTTCTATACTTTTTTGCAGGTTGATGGGGGAAAGTCCCTAGTTGTTGATTAGACTACACCCTCGTCTAGGAATCAGGTAAACCTGGATGTAATTCTAGGAATCTATCATGATAGACAAATTTTGTTAATATAAATTTTTTGTGCAGACTATTGCTTCAAAAACTAAGCAATGTTTTATATATTTCTGTTGCAGACAGGGGATTCAGTTTACAAAACACCAACTCAGTAGTCTTTATAGTTTGATGTCTGCTAGTTGTTGAATGATAAATAAATTAGTATGTCTATAGACCCATTGAAGGTGCTACAGAAGACCATGGAAAAACAAAATGAGGAACTAGTTCGTCTAGCATTCACAGTTCCACAGATAGACGAGATCAAAACAAAGATTCAATTGTTGATCCAGAGATGTCGACAATTGAAAGTAAGTTTCGGAATAATAATGTAAATTCATTTTGAAATTTATAATTTTTTATTTTATATGATATTGAACTTATAATACAATGGTTTGTATTTATAGGAAATTATGCATGTTAACATTGGTGGTGAAGGCATTGTTGGTCCCAATGGCCAAACCACTCCACGTACACCACATACTATACCCTTTTTTTCCACTGAATAGTCAGCAACACGCTCTGCGACACCCCCTCATCCAACAGAGGGTGCAGTCGATGTTGATTGACCCACAACAGATGTTGCAGTAGAAGGGGCGGATGCATGGTTTGATACTAATGTTGATATTGAAGCAGCATTTCCTGGATCTTCTTGTGTCACTAGCACTTGTTCAATAGTGAGAACATTTTTGGTTAACGATGACCTCGTTCCAATAAATATAGAGAAGATTCCAGGTAATTATAGATTGTTCAATTTAGTTTTTATAATTTGTTTATAATATGCCGATAATTTTTTTTAATGTTGACTAATGATGGAATGATTGTTTTGTAGGAAATGATGTATTTTATAAAAATATAAATGATTTGTCCTTGGAGATCTTCGGGCCCACCATCCGCACAAGGTGGGACAGACAGCCAAAATCTTTAAAGGATGAGCTGACTAATCGACTGGTCGATCTGTTCGGAAAAGATACCTTCGATACATCGAAGGTCCTACAGAAGGCTGGAGAACATTTGAAGATTGTGCGAGACCAATATAGGGTTCACCTAGAAAAGAACCCTACGTATGAGCGCCCTCCGATGATTCCATCAAGGGAGTGGAAAGTCTTAGTGGAATATGGAAAACAGAAGGGCCTAAGAAAAGCAAGAAAGATACCACCAGGAACAAGGAGGTAAACAATACATTCCACACTGTAATGGTAAGCCTTATTATTTTTAATTTTTATATCAAATTTGGAACATTGACTAACCTAATTCAACACTTGATTAGGCTATCGAACACATCAAAAGCCACCAATCCAAGACTGGAAAAAATTGCTCAACACAAGCTTGGTCCCGGTGGTTATTCGAATTTGGCGGACCGAGTTGTATAGTATCGAAAACCCGATACTACATCCAAATAATATATAGAAAATTATTTTAGTTTTATTCTGGAAAAAAATGTAAAATTAATGATGTCATGCAAGTATGTAAGCCGACCGATTCAAAGAATTTCCCACTGATAAAGAAATGAAGCTTGGATTCAAACATGGATTTGAAGTCGTTGTTGAATGCCGAAGAAGCTTGTCTGGGCATACTGCACAATCTTTTGCTGATCCATCTAGTGCACAGGTGTATAAAAAATATATAGTTTAATGAAAATTTATTAATTCTCATGCAATTTATTCGTTATAAAAAATGAACATAAATTATTTATTCTCTTTTGAGCAGGAAAGTAATGATCTCATTAATGTCGAGGATGTACACCAACTAGTCAAAGATCATGCTTCGATTGCTGGTAATGAATTTATTAATATGCTATTTTTTTGTATAGATACATGCATATGATGAACATTAATTCTAATTCTCCACAATTCAACTGCAAAGCATGTAGATGCAGGTAACACTATGTTAATGTATTTGTAACTTCGGAATGTATTCATCCGTATATCTTATGTATTGTACCCCGACGTTTATTCTGGGATGTGTCTGTAATGTATTTGAGTCATGTCATTCCCCGATGTTCCTATCGGTAGGTTCTATAATGTAAACAAGTCATGTCAAGTCATTGTGGGTAACCCTCCTATTGATCA
Source organism: Pseudotsuga menziesii (assembly GCA_001517045.1). NCBI lineage: Eukaryota > Viridiplantae > Streptophyta > Pinopsida > Pinales > Pinaceae > Pseudotsuga > Pseudotsuga menziesii. Next base: position 552,239 of record LPNX010254630.1, on the reverse strand, counting down.
AGGGTTAAAGTCCCCGCAGTTCCGGGGCACTAGGGTTATTAGACTCTCCTAGAGAATTCGGCCCTAGTAAGTTATTGTCAAGTCAAGAATAGTACAAATAGAGAGTGAGTCTCTCTATTTATCACACACTCACTCACACTCAGTTGTAGCGCATAGCTGAGGAAGAAGAAGCTGTTGGGGCTAGGAAGAAAGAGGCTACTGCTGTCAAGAGATCATCTTACTGTTTTGGGGTTTTACTTTTGGTGCTGATTCTATCTCTGAGGAAGTTGCGGGGTTTTATCCATTTATGGTTTCCCCGAGGAAAAACACTATGTTCATTGTCTCTTGTGTTTGATTGTTGTGCTTGTTATTCTCTCAGTTAAATATCCTAATATAATACTAGCTTAATGTTAAAAATCTAACATGGTATCAGAGCTAACCTGAGAAGAAGACACTGTGCAGCTACGGGAACTAGGGCTTCCTACTTTTTGGATCTCTCTCTACATATTTTCAACAAAAGAAGGTTGGGCTGACACTCCTCCCTAGGGCGCATCTTTCTGTCAAAGCAGAATCTGATTCTAAGCATTTTCAGTTTTTGACTCGACACTACTGCCGAAAATTAGGGCTTTCCACAGAAGTGGAATTTTTGAGTGAGCCCAGGCCTAGATTGATCTCCTCCTCAAAATCAAAGTTTAGAGATCAAGATCAAAGCATTTGGTTGGACAGAACTCCAGAAAATTCAAACCCTAATATGCTCCTAAACCAGCACTACAGAAATTCAGCTCCAAATCCAGATCCGACATCTTGACCTGGTAAGATCTAAATCTTTTGTATTTCCATTTGAGGTTCTCAGTTAAGATGTCTCATCATACCAAGCTTTATGAAAAGATTGAGGGAGCTGATAACTTCTGAGCCTAGAAGTATAGGATCTCCCTGGTCCTGGAAGAAAATAGTTAGACTCCTATATCAATGTGGAGGTTCCAGTTCCAGAGGGAGATGAGACTTAGGCCTTACACAAGAAGAATTTGGTTATGGCCAGGAGGATTATTACTGATTCAATCAAGGATCACCTCATACCATAGGTGTCCTCCCTAAAGACACCTAAAGCTATCTTTGATGCCCTAACCAAACTATTTGAAGGGAAGAACATAAACCGAAAGATGACTCTGAGAAACCAACTGAAGAATGTAAAGATCCAGAATGTAGAGACCATCCAGTCTTACTTTACAAGGGTATCTCAGATCAAGGAACAGCTAGAAGCAGTAGATGAAGAAGTGGAGAATGCAGAGATTGTAATGACCACCTTGAATGGTCTCCCTAGATCATGGGACTCCTTTATTCAAGGAATCTGTGCCAAAAAGAAGTTAGTCAAGTTCAACAAACTATGAGAATAATGCTCTCAAGAAGAAGCTCGAGAAGAAAACATGGGAAGTGAAGATCAAGCTCTCACGGTACACTCCAAGAAAACCAGAAGAAGTTCTCGTCACCCCAGAGGTAAGCACTTTCACAAAGATAACACTAGAAAGGATTTGTCTAGAATCAAATGTTATACATGTGACGAGAAAGGACACTATGCTAGAGAATGTCCTATAAACAAAAATTTCTCTTGCAAGAAGAAGGGAAACAAGAGAGGACATCATGCTCATGCTGTAGAGGATGATGAACCTTACACAAAGAGAATCAAACATGAAACATATGTTTTGATTTTCTCTCTCACGGGAAACATTACACATGGAAGCAATGATTGGCTTATAGACAGTGGGGCTTCCAAACTTATGACAGGATTCAAAGAATCCTTTGTGAAACTATCAGAACATGAATCACCACACAAGGTGAAACTTGGAGATGACTACTAGTATCCAATAAAAGGTAGTGGGGAATCCTCCTATAAGCTAGACTCTGGAAAGTCTATGACAATGAAGGATGTATTGTTTGTACCAAGACTAAATAAGAACCTCCTCTCCATATCTGCATTAGATGCAAAAGGCATGAGGATTGCATTTATAGATGGCCAAGTTATCATGTGGCCAAAGGGAAAGACTATTAATGATGCAGTAGTGATTGGGGAACAAGAGGGAGGTCTATACAAATTGAAGGGCCATCCAGAACAAGCATTGGTCCATGACACAGTAGATTCGAATGAACTTTGGCATAGAAGGCTTACACATGTGCATTATAGAGCACTACCACTTGCAAGCAAATTTGTAGAAGGTCTTCCAGAAATTCAAGTAAAACATGATGGAGTCTGTAAAGGATGTGCGAAAGGAAAGAACACAAAGAGGAAATTTCCAAGTAGCGAGAGTAAGGCAAAAGGAATCTCGAAAATCATCCACTCCGATGTATGCAGTCCAATTTCATCAAGTTCGTTAAGCGGGTATGTATACTATGTTTCTTTTATTGATGATTTTTCTAGGAAGACATGGATATACTTCATGAAGAACAAAGATGAAGTTTTCAGCAAATTCAAGGAATTCAAATCCTTGATTGAGAACCATACTGAAAACAAGATCAAGACCTTTCGATCAGATAATGGCGAAGAATTCACATTAAATGAATTCAAAAATTTATGCAAAGACTCAAGGATTAAGAGGGAGTTATCCACTCCATATAATCCACAACAAAATGGGATTGCAGAAAGGAAGAATAGAACTATCATGGAAGCTGCAAGAGAAATGCTTCATGATCAAGATCTTCCCATGCATCTATCGACAGAAGCTTCCAGAACAGCGATGTATGTACAGAACCGTACTCCACACAGATTACTCAAGAACAAGACACCTAAAGAAGTCTTTTCGGGCAAGAAACCAAAAGTCAGCCATCTCATAAAATTCGGCTGTCCATTGTACATACACATTCCAAAAGAAAAGAGGACAAAATTAGATCCTTCAGGAAAGAAGGGTATATTTGTGGGATACTCTGAAAGCTCAAAGGCTTACAGAATATACTTCCCAGGATTTAAGAAGATCAACATCGGAAGGGATGTAACATTTGACGAAGACTCAGCCTACAACAAATCTAGCAAGAGTCCTGCTGAAGAACCTGAAGAAACAGAAGCACCTAGAATTCATGACACAACCATGAATGAAGAAATTTGAGAAGAAGATCGAGAATTTAAAGAACCTCAAGAACCTGTAGATCCACCTCAGGAAAAGAATCCTCATAAGAAGAAACCTGCTTGGGTACGAGAAGCTATCCAAGGTGCAGAAAGATATGGGGCTCCAGAAGAGAATCACAGAGAAATAAAAAGGACCAAGTCCTGCTTCGGGTATGTAGCATTATTATATGATTTCATCGATAAAGAACCTTCCAACTATGAAGAAGTGGCAGAAAGGAAAGATGGAAGGATGCTATGATTGAAGAGTATCAATCAATCATGAAGAATGATGTTTGGGATGTTGTCCCAAGACCAGAAGGGAAGTCAGTTGTAACTTCCAAATGGATCTACAAGATTAAGCATGTTGCAGACGGCAGCATAGAAAAATATAAAGCAATATTTGTTGCTCGTGGCTTCTCCCAAAAAGAAGGAATAGATTATGAAGAAACTTTTGCACCTGCAGCCAGATACACTTCCATCAGATCAGTACTTGCTTTAGCTGCAATGATGAAATGGAAGATACACCAGATGGATGTCAAGACTGCTTTCTTGAATGGTGTAGTGGAAGATGAAGTGTATGTGGAGTAGCCACTCGATTTTGAGACACATGACAGGGAGACTCATGTGTGTATATTGAAGAAATCCCTGTACGGTTTGAAACAGGCACCCAGGACATGGTACGACATAATTGACAACTTTCTATCCAGTTTTGTCTTTACCAAGAGTAAAGCAGATTCCAACCTTTACTACAAGGTTGAAGATGGCAGCCCAGTGATGCTCCTATTGTATGTAGATGATCTATTTGTAACATGTATGGATGGGTTGATTTCTGATACGAAGAGGAAGCTTGCTACCAAGTTCGAAATGAAGGACTTGGGTATGATGCATTATTTTCTAGGCATGGAGGTGTGGCAAAATGCAGATGGAATTTCCCTAGGACAAGAAAAATATACGGTAGAGATCCTGAAGAGATTCAGGATGATGGACTGCAAGGCCATGACCACACCTATGGCATCAAACCTGAAGCTATTGAGTGATGCTTCATCAGAAGCAATTGATGCTACGATGTATCATCAGATGATTGGGTCCTTGATGTACCTGACGAACACGAGACCAGATATTTGATTTGATATGAACACCTTGAGCCAGTTCCTGACAAATCCGAGACATGTTCACTCGGTTGCTGCAAAGCATATTCTGAGGTTGCTGCAAAGCATATTCTGAGGTACCTGAGGGGTACAGTTAATTATGGGCTCAAGTATGAGGAGAGTCAAAAGATTAACCTAGAGGGTTATGTTGATTCAGATTGGGTAGGCAGTGCCATCGATAGGAAGAGCACTTCAAGGTGTTGCTTCAGTATGGGATCAGGTGTGATCTCTTGGTTTAGCAGGAAGCAGTCCTATGTGGCACTGAGTACAGCTGAAGCAGAGTATGTCGCATCTTGTTCAGCTAGTTGTGAGGTAGTATGGCTAAGGAAGCTATTGTCTAATTTATTTGATCTCTAGTTGGATGCTACTTGTATATACTGCGACAACCA
>LPNX010254630.1:364494-547546 GCA_001517045.1 Pseudotsuga menziesii | reverse complement strand
CCGGTGTTCCATGACAAGTCGAAGCATATCGAGATCAAATATCACTATATCAGGGATATGGTGTAGAGAGGAGCAGTGAAGCTCCAGTATGTTGCGACGGACGAATAGATAGCTGATGTGTTGACAAAGCCATTGGCCAGAGTGAAGTTTGAATACTTCAGGGAGAAGCTTGGTGTTCTCCAGATCGAGGTTCCCTCTAAAGGGAAGTGATGAGTCCATGAGCCATTCTGACATGGTGAGAGGATTGGTTCCTTCCATGGTCAGATATAAGGGCTAAGCCATTCTGTCATGGCGAGAGGATTGGTTCCTTCCATGTCAGATGTGAGTGCTGAGCCATTCTGATGTGACTGTAGGACTGGTTCCTACATGATTAGATATAAGTGCTAAATTCCATTCTTGGAATGAAGGCACCTGGTCAGTTACCAGGAAAGCTTAGTCTGGGACTGACAGCCATTCTGATATGACTGTGGGATGTGTTCTCACATGATCAAATATGAGTGCATGGCCATTCTGATGTGATTGAGGGATGTGTTCCCAGCTGATCAAATATAAGGGCTGATGCCATTCTATGGGAGAATGGAGGCACCTGGTCAGCTACCAGGAATCCTCAGCCTAGGGCTGGGAGCCATTCTGATGTGACTGTGGGATTGGTTCCCACATGATCAAATGTAAGTGCAGAGCCTTTCCACAGATGATAGTAGGTGTGTCCTATCATGCTAGTGGATGTGAGTGTTGTCCTTTCCACAGATGATAGTAGGTGTGTCCTATCATGCTGGTGGATGTGAGTGTTGTCCCTTTTCACAGATGGTAGTAGGTGTGTCCTACCATGTTGGTGATTGTAAGTGTTGTTCCTTTCCACAGATGGTAGTAGGTGTGTCCTACCATGCTGGTGGATGTGAGTGTTGTGCCTTTCCACAGATGGTAGTAGGTGTGTCCTACCATGCTGGTGGATGTAAGTGCTGAGCCTTTCCATAGATGATAGTAGGTGTGTCCTATCATGCTGGTGGATGTGAGTGCTATGCCTTTTCACAGATGATAGTAGGTGTGTCCTATCATGCTGGTGAATGTAAATGCTAGGCCTTTCTGACAGGGTTGTGGGATGTGTTCCCCACATGGTCAGATGTGGGTGTTGGGCGTGCCTTTCTGACATGGTGTTGGATGTGTTCCTCTCATGGTCAGATGTAAGTGTTGGGTGGGCCATTCTGACTTAGGGTTAGATATAAGCACTGAAGAAGACCTACATGTAGGCTAGGCCTACAACCAGCATGAAAAAGGGTTGGCTCTGTAGAAATTCCTATGACGAGAAGAATCATCAGATAGCACCCATGATGATGATCCAGCAGTGATGATCCAGATCCAGTGATGATGATCCAGCAGTGATGATCCAGATCCAGTGATGATGATCCAGCAGTGATGATCCAGATCCAATGATGATGTTCCAGTGATGATCCAGATCGAGTAATGATCCAAATCCGAAGATGAAGATGACTTGAAGATGAATATAACTTGAAGATGACGAGGACTTGGTGATCCAGATGATACAGAGAAGAAGACTTGTGTTGATAAATTGTGTCGAGAGAATACCTTTCTAGTTATGAGGGAGTGTTAATGTATTTGTAACTTTGGAATGCATTCATCCGTATATCTTATGTATTATACCCCGATGTTTATTCTAGGATGTGTCTGTAATGTATTTGAGTCATCTCATGCCCCGATGTTCCTATCGAGAGGTTCTATAATGTAAACAAGTCATGTCAATTCATTGTGGGTAACCCTCCTATTGATCAAGGGTTAAAGTCCTCGCAGTTCCGGGGCACTAGGGTTATTAGACTCTCCTAGAGAAGTCGGCCCTAGTAAGTTATTGTCAAGTCAGGAATAGTATAAATAGAGAGTGAGTCTCTCTATTTATCACACACTCACTCACACTCAGTTGTGGCGCATAGCTGAGGAAGAAGAAGTTGTTGGGGCTAGGAAGAAAGAGGCTACTGCTGTCGAGAGATCATCTTACTATTTTGGGGTTTTAATTTTGGTGATGATTCTATCTCTGAGGAAGTTGCGGGGTTTTCTCCATTTGTGGTTTCCCCAAGGAAAAACACTGTGTTCGTTGTCTCTTGTGTTTGATTGTTGTCCTTGTTATTCTCTCAGTTAAAGATCCTAATATAATGCTAGCTTAATGTTAAAAATATAACACACTGAACAAGTTAAGCCTGTACAATATAATAATGAACATGTTGATGTGCCCATGCTAGGTGAAAAAACACCTTTGTAATTTTTTTTTAAATGAATTACTTGTAGTTATAAAAATCAAACAAAAATTAATGAAACATTTTGACAATATTGCAACAATTCCGAGCCCCTCGCTGCAAGTTCAACCTTGCGAGTAGTCTACTAGGGAGATCGATGAGCAGATTCCAGAAGATGCGCTTCTCGCTAAATATGTAAAGAGAAGAAAAGTAAAAAGGAAGTGACTGAAGAAATTTGGAGAATTCTTATTTATAATAAAAAAAAATTACATCGTTTTTCCTCTATTTCATGAATGAATGGTTAAATGAATGCTTTAATGAATGGTTTACTGAATGTTTTTATTGGTTATTGACTAAATGAATGGTTTAATGCAATTTTTTTCAGCTATTGAATGATTGAATGGTTTATTAAATGATTTAATGAATGGTTTACTGAAATCTTTTTTTCAACTATTGAATGAATTAATTTGCAATAAATTGTTATTTGCAAGTAGATGCATTGGGTTTGGGGAATTGAGAGTGATGTGAGGAGGGGGAGGGGCCATAAGAGCTTCCACCTTCACGTGGTTGGTTCTGTTTAGTAGAGAATATTAAATTATTCTCGAAACAGAGAGGAGATTAATGAATGGTAAGGAAGTATACATTAAAAACAGTTATTTGTATAATTGTAGTGTTTAAATTTTACTATTTCTATTTGACTCATCCATTGGAACTTGTTACAGATAGCGTTGGGAAACATTTTCATAGTTCTGAGGCAAACAATGGAGTTTTGATGTGATCGATGGCCTTATATACATAGTGTTGTCGTTCTCCATGATTCCTTAGGTGGTCTCTTATTACCAATTAATTTACTTGAATAGTTGAATAGTATTGTACTTATTTAGATTGGTTTTGTTATTTTCATAAACAGGAAAAATTTTATTTGATGGGTCCTAACATGAAATTATTGCAACAAGAAAATATTTGTAGTATGTTGAATGATGTTTTGAAAGGTAAACAAGAATAAGACAATGTGAAGCTCCATAAATCAAGGTAAGTTGTAACAAAAAAAATTATGAATAGTATAGGAAACATATTCCTATTTCTCATACATGTTTTGCTTCAGTTAATTTGAATTGTAAGCCATACTTGCTCAATTTCACCTCAACTAGATGCCATCTGTCTTTCTCTCTTGTTGATTTTGTTTATGATTGATCCATATTTGATGATTATTTTCGTTACCTAGTTCATGACAAAGAGAGAGTCACCGAATTACATTACATTACTTACCTAGTGAGCTTGAAGAATGATAGTTCTTTGGAGAAAAACATATGCTTCAAATTGATTATTGGTTGTGACACCTATCCCAACAGTAATTTAATTTTCATATTTCCCTCAGGGTCAAAGAGAAAACCGCCCACACCTGCCATCTCTCAGGTTTCCAACACTTATTAACATGAACACAATTTATATTAAAAATTGCAAATTTACAAGCTACCCTAGCTATACCTAAGTGCAGAAATCATTGAGAGACAACGCCTTAGAGAATTTGAGAGTAGATAATTCATTTAATCCTTGGTTACATTATTTGGATCTAGCTTTTTTAGAAGCAGACATTGGAAAATGGATCCTCTTGTCTTCTAAGATTCACTAATGTTGGGGTTTTCATCTCTTGATTTCTCTTCTATATATGAAATGATCTAGCCGTTGTGATTTTTTTGAAACTTTATCTTTCTTGATATCTGTCTTTTTCATATGAAATCGTTCCCAAAATAAAATTGACTTCCACCTCGACTAGATGCCCTCTTTCTTGCTCTCTTCATGAATCAAAAATCATCTTGGTCCCCCTCTCAGGGGTTACCTTCCCCCCTCTAAAGAATTGCGTTAAGGTTCAATTTTCTCTTCTACTCCCCCAATCATTTTCGGAGAAGGCACCATTAAATAACCCATTTCCCAACAAGATATGCACTAAAAGGATGTATTTACCTAATCCAATGGTTGAGACCATTAGATTCGATCTCATTCAAGGATGAACCTATATGGAAGTCCTTTCCCTAGATACGATTCTACAGATTCTCTTAGAACTAGGGAAAAATCTACATTCTTCCTTTTGTGAAAATTGATAAACTTTCCCAAAGACCTTGTCCATTTTCTTGATGACCTCATCTTCTTAGAGGTCAATTTGAAAATTTGGAAGTCTTACCTAGACATGCACTCATGAGATTGTCATGGATGTCAGACTGAATTCTAGGAACCAAAGATTTAGGAAGACACGATAGCTATCCCAGAACCACAAGATACCTTCCATTTCTCTATTCCTATGTTTAAATTATTCAAAATGAACCACAAGAAACCTTTGGCACAAAATATCAACGAGACATTTGTTTCCCAGTTTCCATTACTCCAGTGTATGAGAGCACCACAACTTGGCCAGTTTGTTCAAATGGCAAATCAAAGTGCCTTCTTTGAAATTTTTCATAATGTCACAAAGTTCATTTGACGAGACTTGTAGGACTAAAGTAGAATTTTAGTTCTGTCTATGAATCTCCCTCCTTGGGTAGAATGTTGGGGGCTAAGGGTCCCTGACTGATTTGAACAAATCCTTAAATGATATCCTTGGAGAAAGAGACATTATTTTTTGGAGAACCTAAGCTAACATATCCATTAAAGGAGGTTTTGATGAAAACCTCACATTTTTGTTCTTTTGGTGAGAGGAGGGGGCATGAGGATGGGTGGTTTCTAAATGAATAGTGACGGCACTAGACATTGTTGATCCTAAGATTTGCAGAAAAGAGGGGCCTAGGACAGTAGAGGAATTCACCTTCACTACCATAGAGGCAACCTTCTTATGGGCCATTCACAATAAAACCAAGAGAAGTAGAAGCATGGTCAAAGACAACAAATAGAGAACCCACTAGGCGCTCTAGGGGATGACCATCTGAGTAGTTTTGATGAGACCCTAGCAATATATGACAAAGAAGGTTATTTTTTCAATTCCATAAGACCCTCTATGAATATTTATGTTATATTTTAAGAACCCGTCCGATTCATTACCTAGTAGTTTGTTTACCTATTTTAAAAGGTGTTCTTAAAGTTCTACATGGAGTCTTATAACCTCTTCAAGCATCATTGGGTTAGTTATATCAAGCATCATTGGGTTGCTTATATCATTGTACATACTCTTTGGCCATGTTTCATGCTGAATATTATTTATAGAGCTTAAAAGAATGATGTTTGAGAGAATCGTGTGCCTTAATGCTTACACTCTATCAGTGACTTAGTTGTAGTCTCTCATTTTTTGTAGGTTCCTTTTAAGCAAGACCTCTTTAGACATATAGTAAGTTGTATCTATCTCCATGTGGACTTGCTCCCAGATTTCAGTTGTAAGTTCTCATACAATGTCTGCACTGACCTCTGTCATGGATTTTACAACAAACAAAATTTTCTAAATGCACTTGTTATTTTATTTCCCATGTTCCAAATGTAGTGCTTGCATTCCAAGAAACTGCATAAAAAGGTTAGGTAGGCATAAAAAATCATTTTTGTTCAGAGCTCTGCTTTCATAAGGGAAAACCATAATCTTCAAATCACATCTGCTAAGAGTGAATAGCGATAGCCTAGAATTTTTCTTTTGAAATATAAACAACTAAATTCAGACATACAATCGTTGATGCCCATCATGTGGGACTTGTACTCCCTTCTAGGATAACAACTAAAACTAAACCTGAAACGCAGATAGAATGTTTAGACTCCAGAGCACCTAGACAAACTAAATGAATTCCATGATGCCTTATACAATTGCCTTTGTTACGAAAAAGGTGTATATATAAAATTGATGAGCAAGGTTGTCATTGATGACAAACCATTAATGACAAAGGAAGACAAAGGTTGATGTTATGGGCAAAATTGATTAGATGTGCAAAGGAGTAATTAAAGGTTGATGAAATAACATAAAGAAATAAATATTGATGACATGGCATGATAAGGACAAATGGAAGGACAAATGACCCATTCTTTGGTCATTTGTGGTTTGATGGGGTCCTATCTTTGCCCATAAACTAAATAGAGGTATCTTGATGATGTTATTGTAGCTCTTCTTCATGTGATGCTTAAAGTTCATTTGATGTAGTCTTTGTTGTGGTAAGATGGCCATTAAAATATAATTGGAGGTGCAGCTCCATTTGAGTTTTATTGAATTAAAATACAACTTGGGAGGTCGGTTCTTTTAAATTAAAAATAAATAATTAAGTTCATAATCGGCTCCAGAATTTAAAATTAAAATAAATATAAATTATTTTTAGGTCGGCTTCGAAATTTGTTGAAAAATTAGTATGAATAGGCGCCAAAGTATTAATTTGAGATGTGATTTGAAGTGGATTTTAGGTGGAGCTCTGAGATTTTTCGATTGAGGAATTTCGTAGGCAGCAGAGAACTAGAATTTTGATAGTCATTTTTTTTTGGTTACTTAGCAGCAGTAGTAAACTAAGTTTTCGTGGGCAACTGAGGAAATTTGTTTTTAATAGCAGCAAACTCAGATTTTCGTGGGCAACTGTGGAAATTCGTTTTAGCAGCAGAAAACTGAGATTTTTCGTGGGGTATAGACAGCAGCAAATTGTTTGGAGGAGTACAACACTCACAAGTTTTTAGCCTTCTTTCGAGTACTTGTTGCTCACTATGATCAGAGTTTTTGGGTGACTTTTAGCAGACCTCTTTTGGTATTTACACAGACCTTTGCAGTTTCATTTTTACAATCTGAGTTTAAGTCTTGAATTCAAGCACACAGAGGTACATAGTTTGGTCTTCATCTTGGACATACATAGCCCAGGAGTGAGGTTGACTACACAGCTACAAGCATGTTGTTCTGTTGAATAAAGGATGGGCATAGGGAATTATGGATGACTGCTTGGGAAATTGAGACTAAAAAGCTAAGTTACCAGGATTCAGAGACATATGTGTTAGATTTTTGAAACATTGGGATCTGGACACATTGAGGAAATAGTAGTAGGCTCGGATGAGGCAGCAGCAACACCAGTCTGATATTCATTTTGCAGCAACAACTAAGGAGGAACAGTCCCGAATTTTTCCTTGAGGATAATCTTTTCTTTTGGGCAGTGAACATACATTTCGAAGTTGCTTAGTCTTCATGTATCAACATGCAAGGATAAAGTCTAATATCTGAATATTTAAAGGATGATTTCAAGGTCTAAACATTTCACAATAAACTCAAATTGCATAGAGCCTAAAGCTAATGAAGACAGTCCAATTTTTTGCAGCAGAGGTTAAGGTCACATGGTGGAGATTCGAATGACATCAACATAGTCTTCTTTTTTTTACGGTGTTTAAGGGTTTCCATAGTCACTTACATAGTTCGAGTATGAAGGAAGGTTATACACAGTCATCTACAAAAGGATCAGAATTTGAAGATAAAACCAGAATTCTTCATCAGCATGAACAATTGGAGAGCTTGCACAGTTTGAGTTTTGTTGGTGCTATATCCTAGCCTCTTCACAACTAGACAATTTGTTTTGGGTGTCACACACAACCCAAATGTGAGTCTTTTGTCATGCTCAGATAAAGTGATGATGCATATCTACATGATGACGATAATTCCTGAGTGAATGTACAGTCAAATGTAGATATAGTGGTATGTGAACAGTGATGTTTATAGTGGTAAAGTAAAATACAGTGATTTGTATTCTATTGTAACTTGTATTAGGATGGCAATAATGTATACAGTAGCATCTCTGTATGTACATGTGATATGAAGTATGAAGCATATCCTTTATGATGAAGATATCACATACTATGATGCACTCCTATGATGTACTGTATGAGGATGATACACTATGACACATCCCCTGCATTAACACATGCTTTATGATGATGATGATGAAGTATGCCACGAGGATGAGGATCTGATATTGATAGTGTCTTGAATATTGTAATGCATACCCTATGCTATGCAATACTACATGATGAATTATGGTCTTACAGTAAAAATGATACTTGCTGATGATGATAAGGCTTGGATGATGCCCTAGTTCCAGTTACACAAACAGTAATGAATATGCAAGAAGTATTTGTGATGTGCAAGAATTGATGGACAGAATGATATGCTGATAGGGCAGCAGTGCTTGTGATGAACAGATTGATATGATGCGTATGTACAGCAGTAAGAAAGGATGATTGTATGATGCTAGCAGCAATTTGATGGACATAATGATTTATTCATGGTTATGGTCAGAATGATGTGCCTATAGATATGGACAGAATGATGATGAACAACTAATGATAGGACTGCGACAGTATGTTGATGCTGATTGAAGAGGTTCTAGAGATAAGTGCTAGTGTGATGTGACAGTGATGAAAATGTGTTGAGGCAGTGAGCTTAAATTGTAAATGCAAGCTTGACTTACATCTGAGTTTAGGATATCTCAAACCCCTTCTTAGCAGGGTCTAAAAAAACTAGGCAAGGTCCTGTATTCAGAGTAGGTGCTCTTCATATCAGTAGGTACTGATTTTACCTCACGGTTGTAGCCGGTCCAAAACTAATACAAAAATATTACAAAATTCTATGGTGTTGTGTTCTTTTGTGTCATGGTTCTTGATGATTCAAATGCTTATGATATGTGAATGATGAAGTGAAAGATGTTTATGAAATGATTATGAAATTGGTAGAATAGTGGAGTGATGAATTGGTAGCTAATTGTGATAAGTTAAGAAAATTTTTAAAATTTGCTTTATATTGATTCACCCCCCTCTCAATGTAAGCATTGTGATCAACAAAAATGACATCTATAGTAGCCAATTAGTTGTCATATTACTGGAAACATCATTGGCCGCCATCTATAAATTTGTGAATCATGCAAATAAATTTAGTAATGATAGGGGCGACCTAGGAAACTAATTCCAACAGCAATGCAATCTGCCACCCAGTGATGCTTGGTAAACAATTTGAAAGAAACAAGATAATTTTTTCGAATGCTTATAAAAAAGGTTACTGGGAAATCTTATCAATTATTTATGAAGGGTAGATATTTCTTTATGATAATGTTCATGTGTGTTGTAAATTAAGAGACCAAGTTATATGAGTGAATAAATATGGCATTTAGCCCAAGATGATGACAACATTTTGTGACATGGATTTTTACATGGGAGAGGACCATTTTACCTATAGATTGGACATTATTTAGAAATTATATTGCATGATCCTCCTTTTACTTGAAGAGAAAATATTATTTCTACAAGCTTCCATATGACTCTAAAATATCACATTAAACCTTCTGCTCTCATAGCTACAATAATGGCTTTATATAAACATTTAATATCAAATAACCCTTGCATATGTTTTGATCTTTGAATTTCAGCTTGATATGTAGATATCATTTAGTAGGTCAAGGGTAGGAAAATGTATTCTAGGTTATTTTTTCCTTAAAAATATTTTAGAGTGGGTAATTCAATTAAGCATTGTAAATTTTTACCTAGTTTCTATCAACTTGTTGAGGCCTGGAAATTTGCAGGCAACAACAGTAAGGGATTCTCCCCAGTCAACGTTCCCAATTAGCCCGTGACTGTTTGGTGTAGGGAACCTGTCTGGTTTGCGGTCCGGCTACTGTAGGTCAAGTAACAAAAATAAAGGCTTTACCGGTTTCGGCCCGGTCCACTGTATGTATTTTTGTATTTCTTTACTTAAAATATGATATGCAAGTGCCTACCTATATGCAGATTTGATAAAGAATGCTGGGAGTATTCACAAAGTGATGCGCAGGTTCTTACCTCTCGTCTTAGAACTCACAAGCATCTAAATCACATACATTTTCAGAAGATAAATTACTAACTAAACTATCTCTAGAGAGCTAGATATTAATTCATGAGTAATACAACACTGTCCACGCGTTATGGCAAATCACAGATAGCTATTCTTATGACCAAAACATATAAACATGACTAAAAGTATACATGATAAGATAACTCATCAATAGTTAAAAAGTCCCATTACTCATAGTGGAAAAACATCACAGAATGTACTAGAGAACATTCGGACAAGAACATAGGTTCAGAAAGTTAGAACATCCTCACAGTTAATAAAACACGGTCAAAAATGAAATAGTTCCCATTCAACATCATTCATTTAATCACATTGAGACGTTCCACATAGCACTTTCTCCAATAGGTAAAATTTGCAATTTTTGGTTGTAAAACGAAATAGTTCCTCTTACAAGCGATAGTTTACAAGTTTTCTCTAGGGTAAAAATCCCCTCTCTGTTCTAACTTTCAAATATTTAAATTAAAATAGTTGACTGCTTGAGCTGCCCCCAAACGTGTGACCTTTCGGTCCCTCAAACGTTTCATATCCCTATTTTTTATCTTTTCTGTGCGCACTCATGACCCACTAAGTAACTGACAGACCTTCCAGATCTGCGCTTTTGTTGCTATTGGTTTTGCCTTCTACCTCGCTTTCCCTCCTTGTGATCCTGTAGGTTTCGGTTTGACTTTTGCCAAAACTTCCCAGCTTCCTTTTTCCACCTATCTCCCAGTTGTACCTTCGTGTCGTGGTAGTCTGAAAAGTCTCTTGAGTCCACCTGCAATCAAACGACATCTATCATTCATTGGGACTGTATCTTCAATAAAAACAACTACGTTTATAAAACGAGTAATCATCAAGAGAGGTTGTGCACTGCATTCCAGTTCTGGGAACCTTAACAGGTGCTGTCGCCACTGTCTCGTCCACACATGGGCTTGAAAAACTCGCTAACGGCGGGAAGAGGAAACTCATCGGTGGCTTGAAACACAAAAACATCGGCTAGGCAGACATATTTTAAGCCGCATAAGCGAGTCTCAATGGGCGACGAGCACCCCGAAACCAATAAAAGCCTATCGGAGTCGAAAAAGTTATGAACTAAAAAGTGGGTGGGAAAGCTTCCAGTCGGAAATCGGAAAGACATAGACATCGGACGACAAGTGATTGGCACAGCCGCAACGGCGGAAGAGAAAAGGCTACAGACACACGATCAGAAACCGACACGCATCGGTGGGCGAAAAACTTACATTTCGGGTGCTTAGCTGCTTTGGGATCCGTAACGACGGAAGACGAACAAACAATAGCCTCCGATCAATAAAAATGCTAAATGTTTGAAAAACTTTAAAATTTAGCAACGGCCGAATTGTTTCACCTCCGAAACAGCGGTTTTACAAAGGACAATTGGTCTGAATCATCCTTGACTAGTAAAATAAAACAGACTCCAAAATCCGCGACCCAAAGTTGCTACAAACACAAGCAACTTCTGAAAACAGGATGAGAGTTAATCTTCAAAATAATCTGAAATTAAAGCATGACCCCAAAAATAACGGATCCAAACGATTCAAAACAACATTAAAATCGTGAGGGGGACCAAAATTTTAAAAATTTGGGGCAAACAGTTGCAGCTGCAACAATTGGTGATTACTTGGTGAACCTAGATCTCTGGAGGAATATTTCTTGAGTGATAGATTGTTTAACAACAAACGAACTTATTGAATTCTTCCAGCTATATGGATTTCTCGAATGGCAACTATATGTACTTTTAATCATTGATGATAGTCCGATTTGGGAGAGTGGAAACCAGGACTTCTCAAGTCAAGATAACTCTTTTTAGGCCTAAAGATGAGTTTCATTGTTACCTTTGTCTTCAGGTAGCTGTCAGCTTGGACACCACAGGATTGCAGTATATGGTAAACAGAGATATTCATTTGTTCCTCATTCCCATGCCACTTTAGCACTTTTCGTGTTTTTGGACTTTTGTCCTTTTCATACGAGTCCTCCTGTATGCCTTTCTTTCTTGGACTTTTGTCCTTTTCATATGAGTCCTCCTGTATGCCTTTCTTTCTAAATTTTAATTCAGGCTCCTCTATCCCAAGTGTCCTTTTGTGTGAGAGGTGTATTCAAGTTTCAGCTCACGGACGGAGAGGAACTTTCGGCGATTTAGTACTTATATGTTTTCGCATTTGTTTTGATATATAATGCTTTCATAGGAGATTTTGACTCTTATTTTCCTTTTGGCATTCATTTCTTGGCATGGGATCATTTGTATCTAATATGTTGTTTGCCTTGCTTCTTTCCATGGGCCCTTTGCTGTCACTCCCTAGGACATTTTAAATGTGACATGGATGGAGCCTTAAAATAGTATTCCAGACCCTTTGATTCTAGTTTGTTTCGCAAGGGTTAAACAAGACTTCAATGCGTACATAGCTATTCGAGAAAACTGCTCAAATGGAAGAAGTTCTTTTAGATAAACAGCAATACACAGTCTTATACTCAAGAACTTTAATCAGTCCAAAATTCTGATGTTCTACATGCAACCGCGGGTTTTATTGAAATCGATGGAAATTTAAACTAAAACAAAACTAAAAATCATGACTCAATGAAGAAGGTCAGGCCAGCCAGATTATTTATATACAAGATAGAATAACACCAACAAACTCAGGAAAAATAGGGTTTGAGGACTAAGCCATTCACTGGTAAGTTCTCTTCCCACCCTTGTAAGTTTTGCAACCTATAAGTTGAAGGTCCAAGCTTTGCTGCAATCTGGAAAGTACCTACCCACAACTGCTGGAATTTCATGTGTTTTCCTTTCTCATCATGGGGGTGGTCCCACTTGAGAACCAAATCTCCCACTTCAAAGTCTTTTGTTCATGCCTTGTGTTTGTTGAACCATCTCTTTATTACCTCTTGTTGTTGCTTAAAGCGCTCTCTGGCTTTAGATCGAGCCTCTTCTGCTTTCATGAGATTATATATCCTCATTTGCAGGACTTCATTATCCAATCCCCTAGATTCTTGAGCTATTATGGAAGAGGGTAGCATGAAATTAGGGGGAAGAATGGATTCTTTACCATACACAAGGGTATACGAAGACACTCCTATCGAAGACTTGGGGGTGACTCTATCGGCCCAAAGGGCTTTTGGTAGCACTGAGTGCCAACTCTTCTGGTTTTCTATCACAGTCTTCTTTAAAATTCTAATCAGATTTTTGTTAGTAGATTCAGCCAAGCCATTTCCTTGTGGATAGTAATTAGCAGAATAATGCAACTTTGTTCCTTTCTCATGAGCAAAAGCAATTAATTTAATCGATGAAAAGTAAGTAGCATTATCAAAGACTAAAGAAACTGGAACTCCAAACCTGGTCATAATATGGTCCTGCAGGAAGTTGATGACCGCGTCCTCATTTATTTTGCGCAACGGGATGGCTTCGACCCAGCGAGTAAAGTAATCGGTTGCGGTCAGAATATACTTGTGTTGTAGGGAAGAGTTCGGATTTATCTCCCCAATAACATCCAACCCCCATTGCTCTAACGTCTCCGTGATAATCACAGGCTTCAGTGGTCCAGCTGCTCCAGATTGTCTTCCACTACACCTTTGACAAATGTCGCACTTCCTGACATGGGCGTGTGCATCTTTGAAAAGCGTGGGCCAATAGTAACCGGCTCTAATAATTTTGTGAGTTGTAGTATCCTCTGAAAAATGTCCCCCAGCAGGCCCGTCATGCAGATCTATTATTACCTTCTTCACATCTTCTTTCTCTAAGCATCTAAGAAGAAATCTGTCGTAATTTTTTCTGAATAAGATTACTTCAACAATTTGATAGGAGGCTGATTTAAGACGCAGTGCTCTTCTTTGCTTAGAATTCCAATGTTCTGGCAACAATCCTGTCTGAAGGTAATGCACGAGGTCTCTATACCAAGATTCGGGGGCTGTGAACAGAGGACATACATCCATCAAATGTAACTCAACCTTGTATTCCCAAGCATGTTCTTCATTGTTCCCATTTTCAGTCATTAGTTTGCACAACCCTTGCCCTTTAACTATAGAAGCTGGCCTGAAATCGAGGTCATAATCTTGAAGAGTTGTTACCCAATTACCCCTTCTTTCTCCTAACTCCTTCTGTACAAAAAGGGACCTCACTGCTGGGTATGGGACGATCACCTTGGTTCGATTTTTTAATATGTAGGGCCTGAATTGTTTCACTGCTTTGAATGCTGCATAAGCTTGTTTATCAATAGCCGGGTAATTTAATTCGGCCCCTTGCAGACCAGTGCTCATGAAAGATATGGGGAATTCATCCCCCCCATCTTCCTTTTGAGTAAGCACAGCTGCTAGCGAATCATCAGATGCAAAAGTATACAGAGTAAAATATTTACCGAAATCTGGGCTTTTTAGGGAGGGTGCGTGTGCAACAACAGTTTTAATCTTGCTGAATGCGTTCTTCTGAATCTCAGTCCATTTGAATTGTGCACTTTGCTTCACCATTTGCTGCAGAGGTTTGACAATATGAGCAAAATATGGCACAAATCTTCGCACGAAGTTTATTGTTCCCATAAATGATTGCATCCCCTTTTTATTATGGGGCAAGGGGATCTGTTCAATTGCCTTGATCCTTTCCAGATCTATAGAGATTCCCTTCTTTGAAACTACGTGACCCATAAACTTGCCCTCCGTAACAGTGAACACACACTTCTTGGGATTGAGTGAGATACCATATTTCCGACAGCGTTCAAAAATTTGCCTTAAATGAAACGCATGTTCTTCTCTCCTCTTTGAGAATATCGTAATATCATCGAGATACACTACAGCACTACGGCCAATCAAACCGCGGAAAGCTATGTCCATAGCCCTCTGGAACGTAGCTCTAGCATTTATAAGCCCAAAAGGCATTCTTCGGTAAGCGAAGGTTCCCCATCTAGTCCTGAATGTTGTCTTTAATCTGTCTTCTTCGGCTACCAATACTTGATTGTAGCCTGAGAATCCATCTAATAAAGAAAATAGTTCAGAACCTGAGACCATTTGTAGTAGTTGCTCCATTGGTGGAATAGGATAGTTGTCTTTATCCGAAGCGCAATTTAAATTTCTGAAATCCACACAGAGCCTGATTTCTCCAGATTTTTTCCTCACTGGTACCAGATTTGAGACCCATTCCGAGTGTTTGACCTTAAAACTTATTTTAGCATCCAATAATTTCTAAACTTCACTCTGGATCAGGGGTTCCAATTTTGGGTGCATTTTCCTTAAAGGTTGCTGATAAGGTTTTACGCCAGATTTGATGGGGATAACATGTTGGATGATGCTGGTGTCATATATCTTCAAATCCTCGTATGTCTAGGCGAAAACATCTTTATATTGATTAAAAAGACTGATGAACTTACCTCTTTCTGCTAGTGAACAGCATTTGCCAAGATTCACATATTTAGGATTTGTCTCGGTTCCTAAATTTATCAATTCGAACTGTAGAGATGAGCTCTGAATCTTCACGTTTGCTGGTCTTCTAAATTTTTCATTTAAATCGAACATTCTTTCTAAGCTTTTGACCCCTTTAGGGATGAAATTATCATATTTCAGCTCGGCCTGATGTTCTTCATCATCTATAATCGCCCCTTTAAATACCTCGTCATTTGTCAGGCATTCTATAATCTGTTGATCGTTGTCGAACACTCGTAGGTTGGTAATAATATCAGGGACCAAGGGCCTGAAAAGCAATTCAACGGAGCATCGATTATTAGTAGGCACAAGCCTAGCAGCTGATGTGGCCAACAGGTCAGTTGCTGCATTTTTAAGTCTTGGAATTGATATAATATTAAATGCGTTAAAACATTTGAGTAGGTCCCATAGCTCATTTTGATAAGCTTTTAAGTGAGGAGAAATACAATGTATTTGATTCCGAATCTGTTTTACAATTATTTCAGAATCTCCAAAAACTTTCAGATTACTTACCTTTTAATTTGATTGCTTTCCTTAAACCTTGCACCAACGCTTCATACTCAGCTGTTTTATTTGTACATTCAAACTCTAATCTGCATGAAATAAAATGTTTATTCTTCTTGGGGTCGATCAGGACACAGCCGGCCCCTGACCCTTCTAACGTCTTAGAACCATCAAAAAACAATGTCCAGAAATCGCTAACTACTGCGCGAAAATCTACCCCTACCGCTAAGTTTACTATTTTACAGTCGATTTCATCAGCCTGTGAAAATCGAAGGAGATCAAGCTGAGCGTCTGACATGTTGTTGGCTTCTTCTGCTTGGTAATTTCCCGGTTCCAACTCAATAAAGTAATTTCCCAACACAGAATCTACTGGTTCGTTTTTCTCCTCAAGTTGAGTAACGTTGTATTTCATGTGAGGCTCCCTCAAGATTTTAATTTGATTTGGGCTTCCTTTATACGGAAACGACAGATGCGACCAATCCAAGGCAAAATATCTGTTTAGTTTTGCTGACCAGTCTCTTCCTAGAACAATACCATAAGCATCTGGTATGTCGGCCACCACGATATCAATAACTTGGCACACTTTATCATTTGAAGACAAGCGGACTAGGACATCCTCCATTTCCCCAATTACTTTCACATTCGTCCTATCCAACTGAACAACCCTCCAAGTGGATGGCTTAGGCTGCCCATTTATCCTTTTACAGACTGATATTGGCATGACGTTAACTGATGCCCCTGAGTCTACCAAGCAATTATGTACGTTGTGATTAAAAATTTCAAAAGTGAGGAGGAAAGGTGGATTCTTGTTTTTAGACTTACCCCCAATGCTTACTCCCCCGATTTCTTTTTCTTCCTTGGGTTGATTGTCAGTGGGAAGCCTCTCCTCTGATGCTTCAAGTGCTTTCAAAAGTTTTTCTTTCTGCTGCGGCACCTTACACATTTGAAATAATGAGATATTCGACCTTGTCTTCTTTATATCTTCCACAATATCATAATCCATCTGTGGTTCAGTGGGATGTGGCTTATCAACATTCATTTTTTTCTTCTTGGGGCTTGGCATACGTATCATTCTGCCTAGGATCTTGGCTGGTAATGGTGAATTCAGGAATCTTATCAGCTGAGGAATTATTTTGAAATTTCTTAACATTTTTTTGCAACCTTTTAATCTTTAGGAGCATGAGACTGTCTTCTTTCACCAACCCTTGGCTTCTTGTTGTTACATTTGCTTCCACGATGTCCTCATATTCCCAATTTCTTTCCTCCACGGCATCGAATAACGAGATAGAGTTCCACATAAACATGGTCTCATCCTCTCTTTCGTTGACATATTACTGTCTTTTCTTTCCTCGTCTCCATCTTCTGTTAATTTAGAGTCCAGCAGCTGATTCATCACTAACGTCATCGATTTTATCCATTGAGGACAGTTCTTTTCATAGTGAGGTTGTTGGTGGAAAGTGCAAAAATTGTCCATTCCTACCTCTGTTAAATTCATAGATGTCGAATTGTGTGGAGGGGGTTGGGATTGATTCAGTGTCCTCCCGTTTCTTGTAATAGGGCTTGTAGAACTTTTGGGCTTCCTTTTCTTTCTCCAAGTCTATGACTCTGTTAGAAAGCATCTGCATCATTTTTTCCATACTTTCAAAATCTGGTGATTTCTCTTCCTTAGGCTTGGTAAACAATAAGGCTTTCCTTCCCACACTTTTCTCTCCTGATCGTTCTGGATAATCTTCAATACTTTCCCTTTCATCCTCTACTTTCTCCGCCTCCTCATAGGTCTCTGCTAAAGTGGGCTTGGCCTAAATTTTGGCAAACATGGCCAACTCAGGTCCCAAAGCTGAGGTATAATATTCAATCAGGACTTTATCTGTAGGCCTGTCAGCTTCAGAAAAATTCTTGAGATATGTTGCAAACCTTTGAGTGAAACTGTGCACCTTTTCCTTTCTCTCTTTCTTCAAGGCGCATAGTCCTTTCATAAGAGCTACATGAGTCTTCTAGGTTGCATACTTACTTCTAAAAATCCTCTCGAAGGTATCCCAATCAGGGATAGAGTTCGCAGGCAAACCAAAGTACCACGATGCTGCAACTCCTTAAAGGGTGTGCGGGAAAAGTTTGCAAACTACATCTTCATATTCCCCAACCCTTAAACCTTCTATTTCCAAATAGTAACTTTGCAAGTGGTCGTCTACTAGTATCTTTTCACTTGGGTCAAATTTGGGCAGCATCTTTTCAAAGGATTGAGGTAAATCATGTAATGGAGGTGTTAGGTTTAAAGGTGATCTGGCTCTCCAGGCAGGTGGTGGATTTGGTGGGTTGGGTGGTTGATTTGCGTTTACGCCCGCCATGAGTCTGGGTGGAGAGTGAGGAGGTGAGAAAACAGGAGTGTGAGCAGGAGAACTGTGAGGAGTATCCGAGCCCTCTTGATTCAAAGGTAGTACAACTTCATGTAAGGTTGTTTCTACAAGTTCTTTCCAATCCTAAACCAGCATTGAGTCTTCCAATATAGGACAATCCTTCCTTTTATATTCTCTTCTGGGCAATTCAAGGATGATTGGAAATCCTCCAATCTTCTTCACATATGCCCTAGTGTGTCTTCTCAGATTATTAACAACTTCGTTGTCGACATAATACAAATGTTCTCTACCCTCTTCTTCTGGAATTGGATTAGGAAACACACTGGCTTCTGAACTGTTACCGGTGGAATAGTTTCGGGAAAATGGGTTTCCTCGGCCAGCCATGCACTGGCAGCCCTCCTTCTAGCGCCAGAAACTGTTGAGGCCTGGAAATTCGCAGGCAACAACAGTAAGGGATTCTCCCCAGTCAACGTTCCCAATTATCCCGTGACTGTTTGGTGTAGGGAATCCATCTGGTTTGCAGTCCGGCTACTGTAGGTCAAGTAACAAAAATAAAGGCTTTACCGGTTGTGGCCTGGTCCACCGTATGTATTTTTGTATTTTTTTACTTAAAATATGATATGCAAGTGCCTACCTATATGCATATTTGATAAAGAATTTTGGGAGTATTCACAAAGTGATGCGCAGGTTCTTACCTCTCGTCTTACAACTCACAAGCATCTAAATCACATACATTTTCAGAAGATAAATTAATAACTAAACTATCTCTAGAGAGCTAGATATTAATTCATGAGTAATACAACACTGTCCACACGTTATGGAAAATCACAGATAGTTGTTCTTATGACCAAAACATATAAACATGACTAAAAGTATACATGGTAAGATAACTCATCAATAGTTAAAAAGTCCCATTACTCATAGTGGAAAAACATCACAGAATGTACTGGAGAACATTCAGACAAGAACATAGGTTCAGAAAGTTAGAACATCCTCACAGTTAATAAAACACAGTCGAAAAATGAAATAGTTCCCATTCAACATCGTTCATTTAATCACATTGAGACGTTCCACATAGCACTTTCTCCAACAGGTAAAATTTGCAATTTCTAGTTGTAAAACGAAATAGTTCCTCTTACAAGTGATAGTTTACAAGTTTTATCTAGGGGAAAAATCCCCTCTCTGTTCTAACTTTCAAATATTTAAACTAAAACAGTTGACCGCTTGAGCTGCCCCCAAACGTGTGACCTTTCGGTCCCTCAAACGTTTCATATCCCTATTTTTTATCTTTTATGTGCGCACTCATGACTCGCTGAGTAACTGATAGACCTTCCAGATCTGCGCTTTTGTTGCTATTGGTTTTTCCTTCTACCTCGCTTTCCCTCCTTGCGATCCTGTAGGTTCCGGTTTGACTTTTGCCAAAATTTCCCAGCTTCCTTTTGCCACCTATCTCCCAGATGTACCTTCGCGCCGTGGTAGTTTGAACAGTCTCTTGAGTCCACCTGCAATCAAACGACATCTATCATTCATTGGGACTGTATCTTCAATAAAAACAACTACGTCTATAAAACGAGTAATCATCAAGAGAGGTTGTGCACTGCATTCTAGTTCTAGGAACCTTAACAGGTGATGTCGCCACTGTCTCGTCCACACATGGGCTTGAAAAACTCGCTAACGGCGGGAAGAGGAAACTCATCGGTGGCTTGAAACACAAAAACATCAGCTAGGCATACATATTTTAAGCCGCATAAGCGAGTCTCAATGGGCGATGGGCACCCCGAAACCAATTAAAGCCGATCGGTGTCAAAAAAGTTATGAACCAAAAAGTGGGCGGGAAAGCTTCCAGTCGGAAATCGGAAAGACATCGACATCGGACGACAAGTGATTGGCACAACCGCAACGGCGGAAGAGAAAAGGTTACAGACACGTGATCAGAAACCGACACTCATCGGTGGGCGGAACACTTACATTTTGGGTGCTTAGCTGCTTTGGGAGCCGCAACGGCGGAAGATGAACAAACAACAGCCTCCGATCAATAAAAATGCTAAATGTTTGAAAAACTTTAAAATTTAGCAACGACCAAACTGTTTCACCTCCGAAACAGCGGTTTTACAAGGGACAATTGGTCTGAATCATCCTTGACTAGTAAAATAAAACAGACTCCAAAATCCGCGACCCACAGTTGCTACAAACACAAGCAACTTCTAAAAACAGGACGAGAGTTAATCTTCAAAATAATCCAAAATTAAAGCATGACCCCAAAAATAATGGATCCAAACAATTCAAAACAACATTAAAATCATGAGGGGGACCAAAATTTGAAAAATTTGGGGCAAACGGTTGCAGCTGCAACACAACTCTTTGGGTTAATGGATTTCCAAAACTTATAAATATCCTCTAAGATGTTTGTTGATCCATGTCTTGAACAATTTATTTTTGTACCCTCTGAGTTTCCAAAGATCAATGCTTAACTTACTCACCTGATTATGAATACCATGTAACTCTTGGAATATTCATAGAATTATATCGATATATTTAGAAGCCCTACTCATATCACATAATGGGACAAGACCCTTGCCTTAAGGGAACTAATACTGAGATCCTATGCATGGGTTATAACTACCCCTAGATAGGAGGAAAATGAAATAGGTGAAATATATATTCCCAACCTATTCATCTATTTTACCTACATCCATTCAAAGCAATCCAACCAAGCATGGGATAAAGACAATCACAAGGTCTTGTGGTAGTTTGGATAAAATCATATGTTATCAAATTAGCTGTAAAATTGACAATGATAACGTGAGAATATGAACTTAAGAGCAAGTTTTTTCTTTGTTTCCAGAAAACAATCACTATGTTGAAAGTGGATTTATTGGAAGACCATAGAAACTGGTCATATTTTCTAAGAATAAACATGAATCTACATCTACAAACATAACTTTTAGTTCCTTCAATATTGGTAATTCTTCTTAAAACCCATCCATATCCAAGACTATCCAAATCCTAATGTATAATTGAAGTGTTCAAGCCAGCGACCTTCACTTGTGAAACAAAAGAAAAAGTATGGCTATTACCAAAATGAGTATGGTCATTGTCTTTCAGTTATGAAGTTGTTTTTTTTTGTTGGAAAAGTGGCGGAACCCCCTTGACTAGCATGGTTTCCATTGGCTAAGTAACCACGAACCAAGGGCATCTAAGCCGTCAAAATCACTCGAGGATCACACCCGGCCTAGACCACACCAAACCTTAACATGGTTGGATTTTTTGGTATCCGACAAGATTAGAACCGATGACCTTTCATCTTAGGGGGCATGTTAACCATACCCCGCCACCAACTGTTCTACATCTCGCGGATTTTCGGTTATGAAGTTGTTAATACATATATAATATACTCTTTAGCCCAATATTTGGTTGAATTGATTTAAAAGTCAAGAATGATGAATTTTGGAGTAAGTTGTACAAAGATGAGTTTCCATATCCGAATGTGTCTTGGTTATCGCATTTTCCGATGAAAGCTTGAAAATGGTTGTATTACTAAGGTCATGTTTTTTTTACTAGTGCATTGAAAGTGGCAAGAAATCATCTATTTTGTTTGGAGTTAACGCATTGGTCATGAATGACCCTGCAATTAGTTCCATTGGTTCAATAATATGGTAATAAATGTACGATCAGAATGATGTATACTGAGAACATCCTATATCCATATTCGCATATTCCCAATTGAGGCTCCCTATATCTTTGAAGTGAAGTTACATTTTGATTTTAGGGGCTGAATTATATCTTTCTTAGTATCACTAAGGTAGATTCAATCTGAAGAACATATGAGGGTGGGAATGAAATTGAAATTCATAAAGTCATTGATGTATGCTAAACCAACTCTTGTCCTTCCTAGTGATCTAGTTCCCATTTGAGATAAAGAAACTAGTTCTAGTCAATCAAAGCTTTGATTGGTAGCAAGGGTAAGGCTTCAAGTTCAAGGTTTTGCTCCTTAAAGACTCTATTAAAACCATTGGACATAGAATAATTGTATTTTTTTCCATGGATTGGATGCAAGTAGAAAATGAAGCACCCTAATCTGAATCAAGTAAGTAAGGGATAACAAGGAAAACCCTTTTTTTGTTTCTGTATTTTACTTTGGCTAGAAAATAATTCAAGATCAAACCAATGAAGGGGCAGAGAGGGTAAATAACTCAGAATCCATATCTTAAAGGATTCCTTGGATGGTTCTTCATGATATCCTCTTAGAATAAAATGTCCTCAAGTTTTAAAGTTTATATAGGATGGGCCTTTATGGATTTGTTATTATTCTATTATGGTGCTCCAAAAGGGAGAATCTACTCAAATATAGGATAATAAGTGAACTAGAATCTTTTCCCTCTAGCACCAGGGATTCATCATCACTTCTTTTTCTATTATTGTTGGTGGGGGAATCTAATTGTTAACTTTGTTACCCAATCTAGATTTACAGTTCTACCATCCTAAGGAAATATCAGTCAAATGAATTCTCAATATATCGCTAAAAAAATGTACACACATGCATATACTAATTTCTCGTATTGAGTTTTTTGTTTTTTTAATTACATGGACAAACTTCACCTTAAATGTTAAATAGGTTTATGATGTTAGATAGCAATTTATTGCGGTAAATTTGCAACTTGTGACAATCCCAAGAACAAAGAGCAAGTGTCCTTACAGTATATTTATTGACTATGACTTTGAATTTTTGTTCAAATTGAATCATATGATATATCAATAGTAGGCACATTGATCTGATGAATTTGTTGATGCTTTTGTTTCTGGATTCTATTTGGAATTAGTGCCGCTTCTATATTAAAAATAAGATTTTAAATGTTGATGTCAATTTTTTTTAATGGCGTAGGCTTCTTGTTTGGGAATTTTGGTCAATGGGTTTGAAGTACCACCAATCTAAATCATGGTTTGTATTCATGTATATCTTCCAGTAAAGAGAATAATATTTGCAAAGGTTTTCTTGATCTATGTTGGACCCACTTTATTATCTTTATTTCATAGACAAACCTTCAAATGTAATGATTGTGTTGGAATTAACACAAAGTGCAATAAAAGTCGGCAATTATTTCCATAGATAGGTGAAGGCCAACATTTTAAGATACATAGTGAATTACAGATCCAAATGTAAATACCATTATAATATTCAAAAGGGAAGAAAGAGGAAAGTGTGATCAAAATATGCAAGTTGGTCAATTATTTTGAGAGTGGATCGATCCATTATAAAGGTTAAATCTCTACGTAAGTGACAAGAAGATTAACCTCTAGGTATGGATATTCTCTGTGAGATTATGTTCCATATCTATAGATGTTCAAAGAATAAATGAATCTCAATGTGATTATAGATAGAAGCAAAACATGTCTATATAGAATGTAGAGTATGGGGGAGTGTTCAAGAGAACAAGAGGACACACAAAATCTTGGTTAAATTGTAAATTAAGTGAAACTAAGTTCAAGAAAGGATTGTTAGGAATCCTTATGCAAGGTGCTCTCTATTATTTATTACAAAAATTGGAATTGTTTGTAGTCACATGACGAGTAAGGAGTTTATGGTATGCACATGTTGTTGGTAGCATTAATAGTCTAGCCATCAATTTGTAAACATCAAGTGGTATCAAAGAAGTGTAGTATTCTTTGACAAGTGGACAGGCTAGACGGTTTAGGCTACATCAAGTGGTATCATAGAAGTGTAGTGTTCTTTGACAAGTGGACACACTACATCACAACCACCCATTTGAATTTTCACATTTTCACATCGGCCACCACATTTGATCGTATTTCCATTGGTTGTCATATTTTGAAAATGAGCTATATGATATACACAACAATGTGTTTCTTTGGCTATTTTTTATAAATAAAATTGTGGATGTGGTTGTTGTCAATCAATAGAATCACTTTGTGGTGCTTGATGTAACCAATCAACTTCAAGGTTTGGGTGTCAACAAACTTGATAAGGTATGGAGAGATTGGTGTTCCTTGTAAGGAACTTGCAAGGTGGTTTCTTCATACGTGGGAGGGGTGGCGTTCTCCAAGTTTGGTTCAAGGGTGCCTTTAACTAGGAAAGAGAATGTTACAGAGGTATACTTCTTTGTGGGTGAAAGAAAGCCCTAATTTCATTAATAATTACTTTTAATACTCAATAAATAATACTTAATAATTATAGAACGTACATTAAGTATAAAAATGGGTTGAAACATTTTGAAATAGGTTACATCATTACAGATTTAGCTTGGTACTCTTTTTATGCTTCCTGCTTTAAATCTTTGTATGATAACAATGGACTTAATATGGCATTTGACGCCTCAATTAACGTACAATGTCCAAGAGAGAAAAATTGAACTCAGATCAAGGTATCTCAGTGTTATGGATGAAATATGGAAATCCTAGATGTTATATGTGTCCTTCGTTTCAATAAACTGACATATGTTCGTCAATTTGCACACCCAAAGAAGAGTTAAGATGAAGGATTTATGTGAGTTGATTTTTTGTTCACTGAAAAAATATCTCAAGTTATTTTCTTAGCATGTCAATGTGGTCATCCATGTGAAACTTGTTGTATATGTTATTAAAATCTTGGTGCCATATAATTCTATATTGTTCATCTTTAACTTCATTCTTGTATATCTTTTATTTTCATTTATCTAACAATGTTATGGGTATAGTATAGTGCATCATCCAATTCCACATACAGGTTCATGTGAGCTAGGTATTATTTTGCTAATGTTGGACCTCTTCATAGAGTTCATTATTTTGTTCATGTAGGAGGAGAGATACTTTGATCCTCTAATAGACAGGTTAAGATCCGGTATTTGCATCCCACCAACCTATTATCTATAGCAATCTTGGTCATATTCACTCTAGTAGCCATTGCACTAATTTTTAGGAGATAATACTTACTAGTGAAACAAGCATTAGAACTAAGTGGTTATGCTAATCATGTTTTTTGGTAAAAATCATTGGATTCTTACTTAGGACTGCTATATGTTAGGCTATGTGTGAAGGGAAGATTGTTTGTGCAATAAAACTTTCTATATTGTGCCAAGGATTAATATATATATTGGGGTTGTGTAAAGTGTGGATGGTTGTGTAATAACATTGTCTATATTGTTTCTAGGTACATTAAGATTAAGATTTCTTGTTCCACGGGCTAGAAATCCACATATGTGATAGGTGCCATTGGTGCCATGCGTACCAACTCTATCCATTGCCACAACTTTTTTGTTTTGGGTTCCATAAATAAGGATTATTTCATCATAAAGTTTGTGTTTGGACCGCCATAATGTTTATTTATTTCTTTTTTTGTTATTGCAATACATCATACAACACTGCTAAATATGGCAGAGAGGATGGGGAAAACTTACAATTTGGGAAAGGTTGGTAATTTATTTGTTGTCTATACAATTAAAAGAGCCCATGGGGATCCATAACATCAGCATCAAGCCTGTAATAACCTATAAACTTCCAGTTGTGTTTAGTATATACACGGTAGGATAGCTTGTAAATAGTTCATTCTTTGGATATTTGTCTTAGATTTAAACTATTATATATTTGCAAATATTTTAAATTGAACTTGATTCACTGGAAATTACGTGTAATTACATCATTAGGAAAATATATTTATGCTTCAGGGAAATGCATTTAGTGTATAACTATTTAGGAAAATATATGCAAAGTTCAGGGAAATGCATTTAGTACATAGCAATATTTCTGCAAACAACTTTTAAGTATAGGAATATATAATTTTTGCAAGTAATTGTTTCAGTGTGAGTTAAGTACATTTTTGTAATGTTAGAAGTGGCTAAATACATTTTTTTTACAATGAGCCAAAATGAAATTTTTATTACAATGAGACTCTATTTGAAAAATTGCAGGGTCATCAGTATCTCTGTTGCCTTTTAAAGTTCATTTCTAAATTTATCTTCTTGTAAAACAATTCCATCTAGGATAATGGATCACATGTGTTTGGCATACAACATAGAGTTTCATTTTCCTATGTCTTTAGAAAAGGCGTAACCACATCATAATAATTTTGGAACTGCTCTTGAGAGAAATTGACAACATATGCTAAAGTTGTTAAAGCAACCTCTTGCATCATCTTCCTTCCTTGAGTGCAAAACAACCATTTATTTTCTCACTATACCATCTACATACGTTTATGTTGAATGAATGGTCTCTTTTTTTGTGTATGCATTTCTTGGTACAATGTTCCACTGCTTTTAAGCGGTTTACTAGTTTTTATTGCCTTACAAATGATTGCATTTCTTCATTTAGTTGTGGTTGTGTTCTTGCTTAGCACTACTCTATGATGTATGGGAGTTGAATATGCAACTGTAAGCATAATTGTTTGCATGTATACCCTTTGATTCAATTCTACACCTATTGATCTCTACCTGCCTAAGTTTCGTTGACCACATTTGCACTACACCATCACTGTAGAACTAATTTTTGTTGCGGTGCGACCATTAATTTGTCATCTTACAATCATTCCTTTGCAATGGATTGCATCTCATTCGAGGATAGGTAGCATCCTTGAGTCTTGATATTGTGATTATGCCCCCATATTGTAAAATGTTCCACAGTAAATAGTGCATGGTGTGCTAGGACAGTTTAGCACTTGACAATGCACTCATGCAACCATCACAAAAATGAAACCTCGTCTCCTTTACCTTATCTACATGTGTTTTATCAATGTAAAATCGTTAAATTCATGCTTCATTTTTCCTTTCAGTAAAGTGTGCATAGTAAAATTTAGTCTTTAACGCATTTCTCCATAAAATCCTTAAAAGTATAGATTTAGCATAGTGGATTGATAGAGGAGGTATTAATTTGGAATGAAATCCCATCATCAATATATGCCTTATTAAAAGCATCAACAATCTTTTGATGTCACCTTAAATGATCTCACGCTCCTATAGAGGTGTTTTCTTTCATTTTGTTGGAAGTTGTTTGAACTCATCCATCCTTCTGTTTCAATGGGCAGATGTAAGGATGCCCCTAGCTGATAAAATTGATGCCATGGAGGAGGAAACCCTTTGCTACCTGTTACTTCTTGTAGCTTGAATTTGTGTACCAGATAATGACATACACATATGGACAAAGGCATTCAAGCTATAAAACAATTTTGAATCCCAGGTCACATGGATATACATGATGTGAAGCTGCAAAAAAATAGTCATGTAGCCAGTTGTCCAGTGTACACAATATTTACATTTTTTCGTTTATAAGCAGTTGAGTTGTGATTTTGTCATGTTTTTAAGTCTATCAATTACTTAGTTGCATGCTAGTTAATTATGGTTACATCAATTCCCCTTGAAGTCATTAAGCTGTGTTCAACATTAGTTATTTTTAACCAGACTCTCCAAGCTTGCAGAAACCCATATCAACCTTATTTTGGAAAGAGTAGGGATATCCTTTCAAGTCTGCAATGGTGGACAGGTTAAATGGTTTAGGATAAATAGAGTGAACAGGCTAGATGGTTTAGGAGAAGACAATGGTGGTTCTTTGGCTTGTAGTTGATATATTTGTGACATTACAGGCTATTTTGTTACCATGACATTCATATGTTGTGCTTTAATTCCACATTAATACTCTTATTCTAAAGTTTTCCTATCAACATTGTCACTAGGTATGTGTTCCCGGATACATAACAATTGTGTGAAGGAGCTTGTTTATTTGTTTATTTCTGGGATTTAATTTTACATTAATACTCATCTTCTAATTTTGTTTTAACATTGTTAGTCATCGTGTGTTATGAACAATCTCACGTATGTAACAATTTCAACAAGGATATGGTCTATGAGGCATTGCATTGATTGTAGGAAAAACATTGCCAATCTAGACATTGGCTTTGCAAATTTAGTTGTTGTCTTTGGTGTGCAAGGCAATGGGTTGATGTGATAGCATTTCACATTGGACTATTACTAATTCATATTGACGGTTTTGGTGTCATGCCTTGTGGGAAATGGTTGTTGTCTTTGTCATGTCAAAATCTACCTTACTGTAATGGCATTATCCTTATCTTGTCATTTTGTTCCACAAGGAAGTGGTGCCTCTACCTAACCTAATTGTTGATATATTGCAGGGTGAGTATGCTTGGCCTTCCCCTTTCCTTCTTTATGTGGAAAAACTAAAAAAATTATGTGTATCAATACTTAGAGTACCCCTTTCACATGCTTACTTGAAATGGCCATGTATACCTATGTGTGCATGCTTCTATGTATCCATGCAAGCATAGTTGCTTCTGTGCACATGAAAACATGTGTTGTGTGTGGGTTGAATTTCAGATATGGGTGCACACAAAAAATCACTATAATATACATATTCATGAAATTAATTTTTTTATCAAAAAACAAATCCTCATTGGATTTTCGACAATCAATGGCTAAGCTCCGACGAGCTTGCCATGGCTCTGACAACAAATTCGTTGTGTATGCCGTCGTATTTCTGACTAACCGTGGCTAAGTTCCAATGAGCTAGCCATGGCTCTGATGATGGATCTGACCATATATCCAATGATGAATCTGACATTCAACAATCGGAAATCTGACTACTCGAAGTCGAATTTTTGACACCGTATCTGACGATGGATCCAACATTCAGCAGTCGTAAATCCGACAACTAGCAATCGAACTTTTGACATCCTATTCAACAACGAGAATTTGATATTCCGGCAGTAGGAAGTCAGAAATCCAACCGTAGGACGTCGATATTTTGATGATGGATCCGACGAGTTGTGATTAAAGGAGTGGGAGATGTTCTAATTGAGAAAGAATATGGTTGTAGTTTATTGCTTAAACAATTTAGGAATGTACCAAAACTTGGAATGAATTTGGTTTCATTTGGGAAGCTAGATGATGATGGCCCCCATATAGTGTTTGGAAAAGGAATCTAGAAATTTGTAAAGGGTTCGTTAGTTGTTGCAAAGGGGCAGAAAATAGGCATTGTCTACACATTCAAATCAAAACTACAGAAATAAAATATTGATGTGGTTGTAAAGGAGGAGTCTATAACATATCTATGGCACAAAGACTTGGGAAATTGACTGAAAGAGGTCTAAAAATCCTTGCAGAGGAAAAGCTTTTACCTGGGATAAAAGGCACATAATTTAAATTTTGTGAACATTGTTATGTGTAGACAGAAAAGGGTATTGCTTATAAGGAATAATTCTAAAAGGGATGCAAAAATATTAAATTTGATACATTCTAGTATTCGTGGCCCAATTGATGTAAACTCATAAGGAGGGGTTGCTTATTTTGTTACTTTTATTGATGATGTATCAAGAAAGGCATGGTATTTTCCTATTAAGAGAAAGGATCAAGTTTTAGAATTATTTTAGAAATTACGTATGGCTAATGAAAGGGAAAATAATAAACTATTGAGATGCATTAGGTCAAATAATGGTGGAGAGTATTGCTCCAAGGCATTTGAAGAATATTGTAGGAAGTATCGCATAAATCATGTAAATATAGTTCCTTGCACTCCACAATAAAATGGAATAGTTGAGAGAATGAATAAAACAATATGGAGAAGGTGAGAAGTATGCTTTCAAATTCTAGTTTGCTTAAATGTTTTTGGGAAGAGGTTTTCTGTACATCTTGCTATTTGATAAATAATTCTCCCATAAATTAACTAGATTGTGGCATTCCTAAAAAGGTATGGATTGGTAAGGGTTTATGTTACACTCATTTGCAAATTTTTGGTTGTGAGACATATATGCATATTCCTGGAGAACAAAGGTCCAAGTTGGATGAAAAGTCATTGAAATGTGTTTTCTTAGAATATGTCGATAATGAGTTAGGTTACCAGCTATGGCATCATCTAAAAAAAAGAGTTATTGGAAGTAGGGATGTCATTTTTAATGAAGAACAAATGTTTAAAAAAACTGACAAAGGTGTGGAAGCACATAATTTTTTTTAAATTCAAGGACAACAACAAAATAAACCACCATTACAAGAAAACACTGATCAACCATTGTAACAAAATGAAAATGAGGAACGACGAGAAGAACATGAAGAACAACAAAATAAACAACCATTAGTAAAAATTCCATTGCAAAATTTATCAATTTAGAAGTATGTTGTGCCACATAAGTCTTCACAAATGTATCTTCCCTCACAATATATTTTATCGACTGATGAAGGTGAACTTGTTTGTTTTTAGGAAGCATGTGGAGGATAAAATCGTATCAAATGGAAAAAGGCCATGCAAGAAGAGCTAAAGTCCCTCCATTATAATAATATGTGGGATTTGTTTGAATGGACAAAAGGAAGAAATGTTTTGAAGAACAAGTGGGTGTATAGAATAAAGCATGGAGGCAAAGAAAATCAACAAAGATTGAAGGAAAGGTTGGTGGTGGAAGGATTTGAGCAAGAACAAGGTATTTATTTCATGGAAATTTTCTCCCCAAATGTCAAAATTTCCTCAATAAGTGTAGTACATGGTCTTGTAACTTCTCTAGATTTAGAATTGGAGCAATTNATGGAGATTTGGAAAAAGATATATATATATATATATATATATATATATATATATATATATATGGAGCAACCAGAAGGATTTGCTAAAAGTGGTGAGAAAATTGGTTTGCAAATTGAAGAAGAGTCTATATGGGGTTAAACAAGCCCCTTCTCAATGGTATAAGAAATTGTATGCTTGAACATGGTTTTAAAAGGATAAATGCAAATCATTGTGTATATATTAAAAGAGAAGAAATGGGCAATTTTATTGTCTTCTTATTATATGTTGATTATTGGAAAAGATAAGTTGATGATTAATAGGTTAAAAGAATAATTAAACAATACCTTTGCAATGAAAAGTTTAGGATTAGCAAGGCATATTTTGGGGACGCAAATTATACGTGACATGAAAAGAAGGAAATTATGGTTGTCACAACAACAATACTTAGGAAAAGTATTACGAAAATTTAATATGGTTGAGGCAAAATCTGTTGGTACACTAGTTACTTATCATTTGAAATTAACAATTGAACAATGTCCCACTAGTATCGAAGGAAAAGCAAAAATGTTTGAAGTTCCATATGCTTCAATAGTAGGAAGCCTAATGTAAGCAATGCTTTGCATTCGCCCTAACATTGCACATTCGGTGGGAGTTGTAAGTAGGTTCCTTGCAAATCCAAGTAAGGAACATTGGAATGTAGTTAAATGGATTTTAATATACATCAAAGTCTCAATTGATTATTGTATGTGCTTTCTAGGTGTTGATACATTGTTGGAAGTATTTATAGATGTTGATATGGTAGATGGCATGGATTCTAGGAAATCCACTACACTCTACATCTATACTTTTGTAGGAGTTGTAGTCTCGTGGGCATATATATTACAAAATGTGGTTTTTATCTCTACTACAGAGGCTAGGGATACTGCAGCAACAAATGCAAGCAAGGAGATGCTTTGTATGAGGAGGATCTTGGAGGAAATAAGTTTGCAACAAGAAAAGTGTTAGATTTTCTTAATATTATAGTAATATATCTTAATTGCATTTATCAATAGGATAGCTAGAAGATAGACAAAGAATAGAACAATAACACAAGTAATTTTTTGGGAAACCCAAATGGGAGAAAACCCAGCAATCTTCGTCTAGAGATAATAATTCTGAGATCACAGTACAATGAAGAAAGAGGAAAATAAAGGAAGTATCTTCCAAAGATAGAAACCCCAAAACAGTCTTCCCCTTCTGCAAATGCAAACTTCTCTCTCCCAAAAAACTGAGAACTTTTGCTTGTGCTGCTTGTGAAATAATGAGAATGGGAGCCTCCTATTTATACAGATTTTCCACTAATATTTTAACTGGGACCAACTTCTCTTAGGGGTGAAACATAATTTTTATTTTATATTTTCTTTGCTTGCTTTTCTCCCCAAGGTATACATTTTTCTTCTAGGGTTTGTATGATTGATTACAATAAGTTCATCTCCCATAGGAGGTACAATACAAGAACAATAAGAATAGATTCTGAAGTTGCACAAAATACAACACTCCCTCTCAACAAGGAAGGTATTCTTCGGTCTTCATCAGCATCATGATCATCTAGGTTTCATATGTACATCTATATTGTCTCTATCATCTCTAAACGTACTTAAGGTTGTCTTTATGAATTTGTTCTATCCGGATGTCTGAGAGAAAATCTTATGCTACCTATTCATCTCTACTGTCGATGGAATACTTCCATGCCTAGATATAGATCCTGGATGAGAAAATGTGTACAACCATCTACTACACGTTCGTCTCATCTTCCGATGGGGTACTCCAATACCTAGCTGAGAACCTGAATGAGTAAATGTGCATGACCATCTACTACATGTTCGTCTCATTTTCCGATGGGATACTTCCATTCCTGGATGAGAACCTGAACAAGTAGAGGTACTTGTGGAATCACACGACCATCTGCTACATGTTTGACTCATTTATCCATGGGATTTCTCCCATACCTGGACGAGCAGAGGAACCTATGTGAACCCGACCATCTAGTACCTATCTGTCTCATCTGCCGATGGGGTTTCTCCCATACCTGGATGAGAACCTGGACAAGTAGAGGTACCTAGTAAAACATATGATAAATGTATCTCAATCATCTCTCCCTCTCAAGGAGGACAGTATTCTCTTCTACTCCAAGTCTTCCGCGAAAGTATTCAAATTTCACCTTGGGAAGAGGCTCAGTGTGAACATCTACAGTTTGGTCATCTATCGGAATATAATATAGCTCGACCGCACCTTTCTACACCATATCATGTATGAAAGTGATACTGAATTTCTATGTGCTTCAACTTGTCATGAAAAACAGGGTTCACTAACATTTGTATGCAACTCTGGTTATCACAATGAATCACGGTTGGCTCTGGAATCAAGCTAAACAATACCACAAGAATTTTACAAAGCAAAACTACTTCTTGGGATGCTGAACTAGCTGTCATATACTAGGCCTTTGCATTACTGAGAGTTACTGAGTTCTGCTTCCTACTGCACCAGGAAATTACTGCAGAACCCAGATCGAAACAACATCCTGAATTTCTCTTCCTATATGTATTGTACTCGACCCAATATGAGTCTATAAACCCTTGCAATTTCAAGTCACGTTTTGAATCATATCATAGACCATATCTCACAGTTCCACATAAGTATCTGAGCACATTTTTTGCAACAATCCAGTGAATATGCCTCGGTTCGCACATGAACTGACTGAAGGCATTCACAGCAAAATAAATATCTGGTATGTTGTTCTTCAAATACATCAAGGACCCAATCAACTGGCGATACATAGTGGGATCAATCAAATTTGAATCTAAAGCATAATCTCTCAGCTTCTTCAAATTTCCATCCATCGGAATAGCTATGGACTTGCAATCCAACATTCTGAATCTCTTCAATATATATATGGTGTATTTTCCTTGACCTAGGAAAATATCATTCTCCCTTTACCATACTTCTAATCCCAATAAGTAAGTTATCAATAATGTCATTGAGAAATGTTGTCTTGACATCCATCTAATACAACTTCCATCCCATAGCTGAAGTGATAGCAATGATCGATCTTGATGGAAGTATATCGAGCCACAAGAGAAAATGTCTCATCATAATAGACTCCCTCCTTCTGAGAGAACCTTTGGAAAAAAATCTGGACTTGTATTTTTTAATGCTCCCATCTACTCCATGCGGAGTTTCATGCTCCTCTACATTCTGCAAAAATATGTCATGCCCATCTGGGTCTTTTCTATATTACTGCCATATATGTGGGAGCATCATTTGGCTCAACTGGATCAATGGTACTGATCGATTTATTCCTTTGTTCAGAATCCCTCTTCATGTTTGGAGGGGGAGATGATCTCATCTCTTCATCGTCATTGATCTCCATATCTGATACTCTTCCTTTTCGGTAGCCATTTCTTCTTCAAAGGTTACATCTCGACTGACTTCGATTTGCCTCGATCCTGGGATGTATATTTTTTAGTCCTTTGAAGACTTGCAATATCCCATGAATATTTTCTTCTTACCTGAAGGTTCTAACTTGGGCACATGAATTTAGATTGGAAATTAATTATCCATCTTGGTGACGACTAGGTTCATAAAGGATTGTTTGAGTCACGACAGCAGTGTCTTCAGGTTTCTATCATATGTAATAGAATAGAATCCTTGTCTTTGAGGGATAACTCCCTCTGTCTCTTAGAATTTGGTTGAGTAAATCCTGTTGAAGCAGCAGATAGACGAACATTCATAGAATCCTTCCTCTTCTGATCACCAAATTTCTACATGAGATCATTCTGTGTCTGAGAGTCATAATACATGCTTCTAGAGGCTTTTTTCTTCTGTTCCATCCGTATATCAATGGGATCACTTGTCTTTGTATATTATGGAATTACCTACAAGTCAAATCCCATAATATGGTTAGCAATATTTCATAATCAGTGTATTAACAAAATAATGTAAGAAACATTTTAATCAATGCTTCGACACAACACACGTAAGGCCATTATTTGGATGTTTGTGGTCTCCATTATAGCATACCATTAAGAGTGTGTACTAATCTAGTATGTTATAAAGGAGTTGTCATCCTATATGGGTTGTGTAGCATGACAGGCTATTTAACTACCTAAATTTAGAAATGTAGATCTATGTAAAATATATTAAAAAACAACCAAATCTAACCTTCTAGAGCATGTAAAATCAAATACTTACCTTTTGTATTTTTGTGGGTGGGATCCCACTGTCAAAGTCCACTAATATTCATATGCTTTCTTGACGATCATCACAATCTGGATCTTCGTATCATTTCTTAAAAGAAGAACTCTGAAAAATCATCCCTCCTTGGCTCCTTGTGAGGAGGGTCTTCTTCTACATCAGCAGTGGAAGCTTCATGCTTCCTTTTGTTTGAACTTCAACAGCTACTGGCATAATGACCGTATTTATTGCACCTGTAGCACTATATCTAAGATAAATCCTTCTTATTTTGTTTCTTCTGATCTAGGGGGGACTTGATCTCTTATCTTAGTGTTTGTGATTGAAGGAATTCCTTCCCCTTCCCTTTCCTTTCTTGGCATGGGATACAAACACTTGATTTTCCTCAGGTTGAGTGCCATGAA
This sequence comes from Pseudotsuga menziesii, assembly GCA_001517045.1. NCBI lineage: Eukaryota > Viridiplantae > Streptophyta > Pinopsida > Pinales > Pinaceae > Pseudotsuga > Pseudotsuga menziesii. The sequence continues at coordinate 512,118 of LPNX010254630.1, read as the reverse complement.
GTATTTGGCGTGCTACTATTCTCGTTTCTTCTTGAGTGCATTCTTCCCATAGCTTATCAAATTTGGGAAGCTTGGTTCGACCACTTATAGTTTGGATGAAGGAATCCCAAGATGGTGGGAGACCATTTAAGGTGGTCATAATAAGATCCTTTTCTTCAATATTTTCTCCACTGGACTTTATCTTGTCCCAGAGCTCAGTGATCCTCATGAAGTATGAGGCAATATTCTTGTACTTCGTCATCTTCATATTCAATAGTTTATTCCTCAATGTGAGAATCACATTGATGCTACTGTGTTCAAATAGCTTACTCAACGTTTTGAACATCTTCCTTGCTGTCATCTTTTCTGAGATTTAAGGAACCAAATGATCTCTAACTAAGTCTACCAAAATCCTTCTTGCTTTGGCATCATTCTTCCTCCAGCGAGGTTTGTCTTCTTCGACTTTTGGTTCTGGGACCTTTTCATTTATACACTGTAGTAGGTCATTTTATTCTAGTAAAAGAAGAACCCTAGACTTTCAGGGGATGAAGTTGGAATCTCCTTCCAGACGATCTTTAACCTTCATACTGATCATCTTGACGGCAAATCTGGATCTAAAATCCTAGCAGAGACTAGGTCAAAACTTAAGGTTGGAGTTTTGGAATACTGACTCCACAAATAAATGCACCCTAGAGAGGCGAGCTGAGAAAAGGTAGAGTCGAGCCAAAACTTTGAAGGGAGGAGGTCAAAAACTGAAACCCTAATTTATGTTGCAGCTGCAGAATTAGGTCAAAAATTGAAAATTCTCAGAATTGGATTATATCTTCACCAAAATATGTGCCCTCCTTAGAGTGAAATTTTCAAGGATCTTTCTCTGCGAAAAGGTTGAGTGAAGACCTTGAAAGATGAAACCCTGGTTCCAACAGAGTTCTGGCAATGACTTCTTCTAGCACTACTCTGATACCATGTTAGATTTTCTTAATATTATAGAAGTATATCTTAATTGCATTTATCAATAGGATCACTAGAAGATAGACAAAGAACAGAACAATAACACAAGTATTTTTTATCGTGGGAAACCCAAATGGGAGAAAACCCATCAGCCTTCGTCTAGAGATAATAATTCTGGTATCAAAGTACAATGAAGAAAGAGGAAAATAAAGGAAGTACCTTCCAAAGATAGAAACCCAAAAATAGTCTTCTCCTTCTGCAGATGTGAAATTCAATCTCCCATAAAACTGTGAGCTTTTTCTTGTGCTAATGTGTGAAATAATGAGGAAGGGCGCCTCCTATTTATACATATTTTCCACTAATATTTTAACAGGGGCCAGCTTCTCTTGGGGGAGAAACATTATCTTTATTTTATAATTTGTATTTTATCTTTTCGTTGCTTTCTTTTCTCCCCAAGGTCTACATTGTTCTTATAGGGTTTGTATGATTGATTACAATAAGTTCATCTCTCGTAGGAGGTACAATACAAGAACAATAAGAATAGCTTCTTAAGTTACACAAACTCCAACAAAAAGCATGTAGTAAATTGTGATAGAAAAATTGCAATCCATCTTGCCAAAAATTATGTTTCGCTTTCTAATACAAAACAAATTTGTGTAAGATATCATTGGATTTCTCAAATGATAGATGAGGGGCTGATAAGTTTAAGAAAATAACAGAAAAGACAATCCAGTTGATATGTTAACAAATATTTGTCCAAAGGATAAGAAGGAGCTTTGTAGAACCTTGGTTGGCCTAATGCAAACGTGAAGATGTTTAAGGACTATATCAGTAGCAAGGGATATACACAATCACAACAGTATTCACCCAATATTTTGAATTTGGCCTTAATTGGGAGATTGTTATATATGAGACCAAATAGAATAATAAAATATATTGATAATGATTCAGTTAATGAGTCAAAGATGTATATAGCCCATGGTATTCTAGGAAGTCCATGGTATTGTACCCTATTTTCTTCTATGAGGGCCTATATATATGTATGCTTGCTCACACAAAAGGAATGAGTTGAAGGAGTAGAGTTGAATATTGATGTATGTACTTTGCTATGAATAAATAAATAAATGTTGATCCTTTCCCTTGTGGTTTTTCCATGATGGGTTTTCCATGTAAAATTTATGGTGTCTTTTGATTTTTTCATCTTTATTTATTTATGGGCTTATCTAGTTATAAATCTCTTCAAATTTAATGTTAATTGTTGTTGATTTCTTAACAATGCCTTCAATGTTTATACTTTTCTTACAGCACTATGCATGTGAAGGGAACCAACAAAATTAGAAGTCGATGTCCAACTTTTCTAATAATTACAACTTTCATATTTCAAACCAAAGTTTAGCAACATCTTATTGCTTGAGCATAATTGAAGGGGATAAACATGTACCACCTTACATTCTTCACAAGAAAAGTCATTATTGGATAGGATTATTCTTTGGCACATAGGGGAATGAATTCACTAAATATCCTAAAACTTTGGAATTGTTCCTAAGATATACACTAAGTTGTCTATCGATCCAACTATCAAAACATGAGTTTTTAATCCAACTTTTTCAACCCTCCCCAGCAAAAGGAAAATATCTACTTGAATATATAGTTTGTTAAATGTACAGCATCAGGAGTCATTCTCCAAGACAATCTTGTGCAACCAAGATTGGGCCTCGTGTTGAGGTAGAGAGATTGAGTTGGACTCAATAACTTAGATTAGATTCTTAGGTTGGACCTAAGGAGGACTAAGCCTTCAGTTATAAATGTTATTCCTCATGTGTTGAGGTGGATACTTCGATTTATCAAGGTTATGGTGTTGTAAAGTCTTGGTGAACAAGGCTTCGGACTTGTAAGTATATCAAGTTAAACTTGTGAGTATATCAAGTCATGATTCTCATGTGGACCTTCAGTCATAGTAGGTACCCATGGGGTGGACCTCTAGTTATAGAGGTGAACTTGTAAGTATATCAAGTCATGATTCTCATGTGGACATCCAGTTATAGTAGGTACCCATGGGGTGGACCTCCAATTATAGTGGTGAATGATTTATATGTTAGATAATTAATGTTATTGGATATATTACTAACCATGGCCATTCAAGATGGATAAATATATTAAGTCTCCTCTAGAGACCGACCACCTCTAGATTGAATTGCTTTAGCATATGACTATATGGTCCGAGAGTAATATAATATGGTCATTGTATGAGACAATTATTTTGAGTATAATGTGATATGATAGATAATTAATGTTAACACATATAGACCATGTATTAAAATATAAAGAGATAAACATAGAAATTAAGAGAATTCAAATTGCACATGAGATTACTTAGTTGACTAGAGATGAACTTGAGTTATAAAGCTTCAGTTAAAGCAACAATGGATGTATCAGTTAGTTAAAATAGAACTCACAATGGTCACTACAAGTAAATCGATTAGCATGATTTAGTTAATAATAAGTTAATTAAGTGTAAGAAATATGGACAAGTTAACTAAATTATTTATACTTTAGTTAAACTAAAAGATGGCACTTAAGTTCATCAAAAGATGACACTTCAATATAGACCATGTAGTAAAAGATAAAGAGATAAGCATATAAATTAAGAGAATTCAAATTGCACATGAGATTACTTAGTTGACTAGAGATGAACTTGAGTTACAAAGCTTCAGTTAAAGCAACAATGGATTTATTAGTTAGTTAAAAGAGAACTCATAGTGGCCACTACAAGTAAATCAATTGGCGTGATTTAGTTAATAATAAGTTAACTAAGTGTTAAGAAAGATGGACTAGTTAACTAAAGTATTTATACTTTAGTTAAACTAAAAGACGACACTTAAGTAAATCAAAAGACGACACTTGAGTTAAGAATCATGTCTGTTAAGTTAGCATGTTAACTAAGTGATCATACATCTAGTTAGATGGTGAGTTCACTATGGAGTCAGTTAAACATCATCTAATGTCAAAGATGAAAGGCATGGTGCATATTTTATGCATGATGAAGTTTCCAATGGACAAGAACTTTTATTCATGAAGTAAATTCGCAGTTGTAGTGCAAGTAGTGCACAATTCTCATGCATCCATTCACTATTGTATGCATGACATTGATTATGGCTTGTTATTAATGTGTTGGGCACATGGCAAGCTCATATAGTTGATCTCTATTCTCTATTGCTCAATGTTCTCTCTTATCGATCAAATTGTTAGTGTAAAAGTCATTCTCTGCAATCCATCTATTATACTATGAAGAATTGTTGGATTTATCATCCTTGTTATTTTGAGGGTTTTCCCACAGTACATCTTGTGTTTTGGATGAATCATTTGTGTGATTGAATGTTCTATTGAATCCAATGTTAAGCAATTTTACAATTGAAGTTTTAAAGTTAAAATATATTCATATTTTCTCAAAAATTAACATGGTATCAAAGCTCGGGACATAAAGGAGTTGAGTTGTGCAAGCATACTAGAAGCCTACATAGATCCTAAGGAATTGAGCAAAGTTTTCGAGATCCATGACATCGATCTTCATTCAACCGGAAGACCATCTTGAGGGAATTTCCAATTTCAACACTTGGAAGGAAAGGGTATTGAACATTATTGAAGAACATGACTTGGATAACTACGTATCCACAGTGGTGTACGAGCCTACAACCAATGCAGGGTGATTCAACTTCAAGAAGAACCAAGCAAAGGCCAAACAAATCATCTATGGTTTAGTAAAGGACAATCTCATGCCCATGATCACTTTGTTGAAGACCGCAAAGGAATGTTTTGATACATTGAAAACCATATATGAGAAGAAGACCTCGAGTCAAAAGAGGGATTTGAAGAACAAGGTTTGGAACCTAAAGATAGAGAAGGATGAGACTATGGCATCATTATTCACCAACATCTCTCTGGTAAGATATCAGCTTGCTAGTATCGGAGTTGTGGTTGATGAAGATGATCTTATTCAAATCTTCATTGATGATCTCCCATCCACATGGGAAGTAGACGACTGAGAGATACGACCTAACTTTGATATCTTGTGGCATGACTTCCTCCAAGAGGAGGGGCACATCCAAAGCAAGACAGTGTGCACCAAAGAAGAAAATATTTCCCTCACGGCAAGATTGAAGAAAGGGAGGAAACCATTTGCTCCAAATAAGTATTTTCATTCAAAGAAGGAGTTCAACAAATATTTTGACAAATCAAAGGTTTGGTACTAAAATTGTAAAAAGGGCCATTAAGCATGGGATTTCCCAGCAAAGAAAAAGGGAAAAGGAATATTTCATGCTTCTACTGCAATAGAATAAGAAACTTCTAAGGAGAACTCATGTTAGGAAAAAGATGATGATCAAAAGGAGTATTTCCTTTAAATTTTATCAGTATAATATCATTCGCTCCAGTTTACATGGGACCCTAATATCCCATGTAGAGACTCACTACCACCTGCATCAAGTCAATTTTGCAAGTGAAAAAAGAAAATCAATACCTAGGGACTCTGGTAAATCTCCGCAAGGAAGCAGAGATCAAGAGGGATCCCTCAAATAAAAAAAAAGATAAGTTTTTGCATTTTGATTATCATATGCTTTATAAATAAGATCTAAAGGATTTTGAATGTGTTTCATTACAATTATATAGAGATTTGCATTCCTATAATTAGGAATTATGTTATGGTATAACATGTCGATCATATAGTCTTTCTTTTCTTTTATTGGAAAATAGTAAAACTCATGAAGTACATGTTATGATTAAGTAAAGAAGAATATAGGGTTACATAACATAACATGGTATATAAATGGTGGTTATGTTGAGACATTAATTTAATTATGCACATAACTGTGTGAACCATTTCCAATGCATTAAAGTATTCATATGATTGAATTTCATGATTATGCAATGTTGTTAATCATTAGAATAAAATTGTCTTGTAGGGAAAAACAATATGCCCTGAACTACAAGCAGATAATGACAAGCATTGAGTATAAAGTCATTTTGATGGTTGATCTTGAAAGCGAGAAGGATGCTCTGAAGTAGTAATATTCTGGGAGAAATCAGGAGGTTCCTATGTTTATATGGGGAGAAGCCTCCAACAATATATATCGAGAATAAATTCCCTAATCTGGATGAGAAGACTCTTGAAGGTATTTATTTATCCTAGTTACATTCATGTATGTTTCAAATGTAGAGAAGCATGAGACTCCTTGATAGAGGACCCATATTATGATTCTTACATATAGATATTGAGAGGGAGGAGCCAGATTCATTATCTCCTGAAGAACTAGTAAAATTGGTTTATGATACTAAGAGGAGTTATGCATGGTGCTCATATACATAAGGAAGAAGAATACAATGTTCAAAAATCTTGGATGATTCTTGATATTAGAGGTGTGGATGAAACCAGGTAATATTTTCCTCAGTTAAGGAAAATATACAGTAGAGATCTTAAAGAGATCCAGGACAATGGACTATAAATTCCATGGCCACACATATGATGATGGATCTGAAACGGATTCTTCTTCAGATTTGGAGGATCTCGTAGATAGTTGAGATGTACATGGTTAGCACCAGGCTGAATATATTCTTTGCAGTTAATACATGGATATGTACAACAAAGAATGTGTTGAGATACCTATATGGTACATTTAGATATGGGATTATATATGTCTCGGATAGGTTATATCCAAGACATGGTGCAAAAAGAAGCAATATATATCTGTATGAGCAAATTTTTGATATACTTATTAAGCCTCTGTCCAAAGTAAAGTTGAATACTTCTGGGACAAGCTTGGTGTGGTACAGAAAGACTCCTCTAGTTGAAGAGGGAGTATTGAGGCGTCTCCACGTGCAGCAGCAGATAGTTTCCATCCCCACCAGTTAGTCATGTGGAACATGACTCAGGAATTCTCCCCACCAGTAAGGCATGTAGTGATACACAGATTAGAAACTAATTATTCATATAATTGCATATGGATCATATAAGTTATGTAGTGGTACATGTCTCAATTGAGTCATGCAGCAGATAAACCACTAAGCTGCACATAACTCAGAAAGTCATGGAACATGACTTAGATAGCCAGGGGTTGTAGTAGCTTTTATGGAGTGAATCCATATGAGTAGAGACATAGTCAAGACCTCATATGACTATCAGATAATAGTAAATGTTTCCGAGACTATCAGAGACTATCATATACTCGAGAATAGTTATATTCTAGACTAATGAGGAACAAACGAACCTCTTGGAGAGGTCAAATCACCATATAGTTGGCTAAGTGGGGTACCATAAAGGAAAAATGAAACCACCTTGAAAGTGGTCGGGCCTTGAGAACATCACATAGAATGGAAAGCTCGCGGAGAACTTGTCCATAACATAGAAGATTCTAAGAAGTCAACAAGTATTGAAGATTGACAAAGGAAAGATGATATTTTTCCTCTACAATGAAATTACACATTTGATGGGTTGTATATTGGTCTCTTAATGTGTAGTAGACCTATTTTATTTTATGCTTACTACTAAGCATATGCTTACTACTAAGCATATGCTTAGGTACCTTTGAGGTACATTTGCGGCTTGTACTACAAAATCAAATGTGTATTGCGAATAGTACTAACTTTTGAGAAGTAGTGTAGCTTGAAAATCTACTTGTTGGGATAAAATCTTGAGCCTGTAGCTTTTTGAAAACCCTATGTTTTATGATAAAAATAAACTTAGCTGAAGTATCGCTTCATAAAAGACATGGTCAAGAGAGGTAAGACTTCACTACATTGCTACTAAAGAGAAGATTGCAGATGTGTTAACAAAGCCTTTATTTGTGACAAAGTATGGGTACTTTCGAGCCAATCTTGGAATGGCAAAGAAGGCCTCCCTCACTGAGAGGGAGTGTTAAATGTACAGCATCAGGAGTCATTCTCCAAGCCAATCTTATGCAACCAAGATTGGGCCTCATGTGTTGAGGTAGAGAGACTGAGTTGGACTCGGTAACTTGGAGCATATTCTTAGGTTGGACCTAAGGATGACTAAGTCTTCAGTTATAAAAGTTATTCCTCATGTGTTGAGGTGGATACTTTGATTTATCAAAGTTATGATGTTGTAAAGTCTTGGTGAATAAGGATCTGGACTTGTGAGTATATCAAGTCATGATTCTATTGTGGACCTCCATTCATAGTAGGTACCCATGGGGTAGACCTCCATTTATGGAAGTGGACTTGAGAGTATATCAAGTCATGATTCTCATGTGGACCTCCAGTTATAGTAGGTACCCATGGGGTGGACCTCCAGTTATAGAGGTGAATGCTTTACATGTTGAAGAATTAATGTTATGGTATATATTACTAATCATGGTCATTCAAGATGGATAAAGTTATTAAGTCTCATCTATATATTGTCCACCTCTAGAGTGAATTACATTAGCATATGACTATATGGTCCGAGAGTAATATAATATGATCATATCATGAGACAATTATTCTAAGTATAATGTGATATGATAGATAATTAATGTTAACACATATAGACCATGTAGTAAAAGATAAAGAGATAATCATAGATATTAAGAGAATTAGAATTGCACATGAGATGACTTCAGTTGACTAGAGGTGAACTCGAGTTATAAAGCTTCAGTTAAAGAAACAATGGATGTATCAGTGAATTAAAAGAGAACTCACAATGGTCATGATCCAGTTAATATTAAGTGAACTAAGTGTTAAGAAAGATGGACTAGTTAACTAAATTAGGTAGACTTTAGTTAAACTAAAATACGACACTTAAGTTAATCAAAAGACGACACTTCGTTCATAAATTTTTTGCCGCAACGACACTTGAATGAAATCATCATGATACTTAAGTTAGCATGTTAACTAAATGACCATACATCCAATTAGATGGTGAGTTCACTCTAGAGTCAGTTAAGAACTAGTTAATGTCAAAGATGAAAGGCATGGCGCATATGTTATGCATGATAAAGATTCCAACAAACAAGAACTATTATTCATGAAGGCAATTCGTAGTTGTAGTGTAAGTAGTGCACAATTATCATGCAGTCATTCGCTATTGTATGCATTGCAGTTTAGTACGGCTTGTTATTAATGTGTTGGGCACATGGCAAGTTCATATAGTTGATATATATTCTCTATTTCTCGGCGTTATCTCTTATCGAGCAATCTGCTATTATGTAAAATACATTCTCTGCAATCTATCTATTATACTCTGAAGAATTGTTGGATTTTTTATCCTCATTATTTTGAGGGTTTTCCTAGGGTACATATTGTGTTGTGTATGAATGATTTGTGTGAATGAATGTTCTATTGAATCCAATGTTCAACAATTCTACAATTTAAGTTTTAAAGTTCAAAGATATTCATATTTGCTCAAAAATTAATATAGTTGACGTTGGATACTAAAAGGGTCAATAAAACACCTTAAAAGTTGAATGTCTGCACACAATCAGGGTTAACTTTGTGGCTTAAATGTGCTCACATGGGGAGAATACTCAAATTAACAGTGCAAAGCATAAGGTGGCAATGTTGAAACTAAAGTGCGCATTTTTTTATAGTGTTGTGTTTTCAGTGCTTCTTAAGAATATCAAGCAATAATATAGCATTTGCATTAAGGAGAGCCCTTCTTGCCTCAAAATTGGTTGCAATTTTTTGTAGGAGCAAGTATGAATACAGGAAAATCTAGATGTATGTTTAAATGAACGTCAACAACTCCCACCTTTTCATCAAATTAGCATGATTGCTTGGTGAAAAAGTGCTACAAATCATTGCCATATGTCATGTCCACATCCATAAATATAACTAATAAATGGGGATATTTTTGAATTATAGATTTATAAATGTTATCCCATGGATCATAATATGAATTCATGACTAAGAAATGCATGTGCAAGCCCATAGATATAAAACACAATCGAAATAAAATATTATCTACACATACGTCATACACAAACAAGTATATTCACCATAGGAAGAAAATAAAATCATTTCACATTCACAAACTAGGAGAATACTTTATTTTAACAAACAATATCCAAGCAATTGGCTATGCAAGAGTGATTTTCCACCCAATTGTAGGTATCCACTACATATATCACCCCCAAGTCGAGTTATGAGGCCACCGGGGAAAAAGAAACTCCAACAAGAATCGCTCTATCATCCCACAACCCATTTGCTCTCATGCTTAGCGAAACTTTCTACCTCTGAGCATTTACAGGGATCTCACTCAGCCATCCCAAACATGGCACTCTTCTCTACTGCCCCACACAGCACAAGGAAGCTGTTTCCCTTAATTTTTCCACAGCCCCTCAGGAAATACAACCCTTGCAATGCTTACTAGTGTGTGGAGAAAGAGTCCAATTGGATTCTCAAGCATGTATAAGTAGCAAAACATAATGGGGAAAGGTTCCTAACTTTTCAGCCTCTATTCTCACCTATAACCATTATCTTTTTTCTAAAATTTGTCATTCTCATCCACAATTTGAGTTTTTGTTTAATCCAGCTGAATTTTCGGTTGGTCTATTAATGGTAATGGTAATCAACAACATGAAGCTGTGTAGAGTTTCCCCCATGCATTCCCAATGAATAACTCCCCCTTTTTTCCCTATACCTAGAAAATGAAGGATAAACTCCAATGATGATGAGAGAATTAATGAAAAGACAACTAACATAACTTTTGACCATAGGATGAAGTACTCTTACACTTTGTCATAAAAATATATTCATCACGTGCTTCCATAATTACATGAGAAGACTTTCTCTATCAACCTTACACAACATTCAATACTTGGATTTAATATGTCAAAATAGGTAAATGGCTCATTTAAGGCAAATGGAAACAATTGAATTATCTCTAATGCTGACATTGGGAAACATGGGATTAACTCTCCTAAAGGCCCCCCTTTCATCTTCCCCTCTAGTGGAATTGTATCCCCTCTAGTGCTCTTTACACAACCATCTTGAAACATTTTTATCATTTTCTAACATAATATTTATTTAGTTTTTACATCATCATTACAAGTCATCCACATGGTCCTCATAGAGATATGTATATCATGTATGCATAGACATTCACTAGTTGGGTATTGGCCTTGAGCTCCACACTAGGAATCCATACTGGCACATTTATATCATTTTACATAATCTAATTCAATACATTACAAGTGTCAAACTGGGGGTATTGCATTCCTTCCCCCTTGAAATAACACCATCCTCGGTGTTCTCTTTATTTTTAGTAAGTTTCCATGTCCTTTTCAACTGCACTTGCAATGTCTTTCTCTTCAAGGCGACTTTGTCTTGTTGCTATCTATCTTGTACAACAATTCTCAATCATTCATTTAGGCTAGCTTGGAACACCTCTAAGGCATTTGTCATTTCATCACGTACCTATTACAATCATAATTAAAGGAAAAATACGATTGTTATAGCCATTTTAAGCAACACTTGATTAATTAACAAAGATTCAAGTTTCATAATTGAAGCTTATTTATTCATAACACAAGATAAAGTAATAAGCCCAATACTTATTTCTATGAACATATATTTGCTCCATATGGCTGGGGTTGGGTGGGATTCAACTCACTATCTTCCTTGACACACCTAAGGTATCTACATATACTACTAATTCCTTCTTGATCCCAATGAGTATATAACATGAATCTCTCATTTAAATTCATCTTAGTTTCCTCTTCCTTGCCACACTCACCCTTACAGGCACGGCCATCCCCTTCACTACTGTATAGTTCCTTTGGGTGATCCATCTTTCCAAGACTTTCACGTGCAAGGAGAGCGTCAACATACAAAGTCTTACAAATGGGGAATCCCACTAGAAACCTCTAATATAGCATAGATCATGACAATCAAGGAATGTCATAGGGTTCTAATGTCATTATAGAATCATTCTTCACTAGCTTTTAGCAACCATCATTTATCCTCACTAAACAAATATGTCATCTCACTTATATTACACACATATAGTTACCATGAAATGTCATCAATCATAAATTTTCAAATTTGTTTCATACAAAAATGATATTTCACAAACATGAAATCATTCTCATAATGTTTGTCCCTTGCAAGTTGTGCCATCCAATCTTCATTATATACTTACACTGATTGCCATATCTAAGACAATTATACCTGCAATCTAAACTTTTCAATTAGCCAAAAAACCTGTGAGTATCTATGCATGTAATATTTTCATTGCAACATTTACAATAACCCCTCAAGTGGTTTTAGAATTATAATATACAAATAATCCAAACATTATCAAATTTCAATATCTCAAATGCAATGAAACACATTTACTTTATATGCATCATTAACACAATAAAAATTGCATAGTGCAACCATATGATCTATGTAAAAATTGCATAACACAACCACATGGTTTGTGCAATCAAACATATGTTCCACTACTCATGGTTATACCATAATATCCTTCATGTAACTATGTCCTCTCAATAGAGCATTCTTGGAGTCTATCAAAAATGACTCCTTTTTCATGCAATACTTTGTCTACATCCATAGAAACTCATGAAATGATCTCAAAATTACCAATAACTATATTATTTTGGTATAACTAATTAAAATGAAATATATATCACAGCCATGCATTCACACAATGCATCTTAATGTATGTACCCACACATATTTATGTATAACCACGATACTTACATAATCTTTTAATTCACTTTCATTCAATTCACCCTTGCATTGATTCATAAATACCATAATGTCATGACATGCATTCCACCATGATTATTTGGAAGGTCTAGCCAATGCTTTGACACATCATCGAGCCACCTCCCCACTAAGTGTACAACCATCTGAACACCCTTCTTTTTCCCACACAATACCAAGATATACCATGGTATATTCAAGTGATTTTTCCTCTTAGTCCCCTTCTTCCATCATGAGTGTTTATAAAATACAATATGCAAGAATGTATTCTTATCCATTCAACATGTTGTTCCACCTATAAATAAGAATTACCATAAAACTATCACTTAAATATCTCTACTCATCAACAAAATTATTGTGTTTCCTAGCATCCAACTTTGCTTGGTTTAATTCTTCACATTGCTAGCTAACTAGCACACCCACATAGTTTGTGGTTGGATCACACCGATAAGGATCAAATGGTTGAGAGATAGTGATGTAATGGAAGACAGTTTGGAAATATTTTGTATTCTTCGTATTCTTCTAGTTAAATGAGTTCAACTCTGAGTTATCCATGCCTAGATACATGTTATTAGCGGTGTTCTTCTTGTTATCCATTTATCAACTATCAATTTTTTTTAATTCACATTCTTCTAGTTATCTGCCATGAACTGTTGGTTATCCATTCACCAGATATGATTTATCCATGCATTGCTACCAGTTATCCATTCATCAGCTACCAGTTATTTTTTATATTATTTTGTTTATAATTGTTTATTTCAAATTTTGAATCACTGCCATAGAATCAATCTCAGCAGTACACTTCTATTATCCCCATCCATAGATGAAAAAGCATAGGCTGTATTCCACCCCAAATCTCAAATAAAAACATTTATCGACGTAACAAACAAATTTGCCATGTTTGTTTTCCCAATTATGCCTCCACTTTATTGTGAGAGCACCATTACCATGGTATGGTTATCATCATATTTACTCATTTTGAGTCACTTTCATCTCTGGCCCACACACCATTATATAAAATATTCCCAAAGTTTGAGTTACTTTAGAAGTCACTCACATTGAGAATTATTACTCAATCAAGCCCAAACGTTCTCTTATGTTTACAAACAACTGAAAACCTTTTTTTTTAAATAAGAACATTAGAATTGATTCTCCCCCAAGCCAAGCTATGATTCAAAAGATGATAATGCAAGCTATGATACAAAATAAAATAAGATCAAAAAGATGATTAAATTATTGAGAACCAAATAGAGCCCTTATTTAACTTCATGAACATTAGTTAGGTTTATCATTTATCCCACTGTTAGGGAGTCATGATGAACCAATGTTGTCCAGTTGGTGCCAATGTTGTTTGGTTGTTACATGTAAAAGGGCCACATGATGAGCCAAATATGAATGTGGATTACTTATAAGTGGTTGTGGATTGGCCACAATAAGTACAAGTTGTATGGGTGGATGAAACATTTTACAAATTATGCCAGGCTTTAGAGGTGTGATTTGTGATTTACCATTTCTATAATGGTTTTGTACCTAGGTGTGGAAGAGGACATCTTCAAGTTAAAATCAGCTTCCTTGATATTTTCGATAAACATTGACTCTCATTTGGCTAGAAAACTGGTGGTTGATTAAGTGATTGGTGAGATATTTTATGTTGGAGAAATGATGCCAATTACATGTGATACAATCAACCTTTCTGCTCATTTGGTGAGACCTCCAAAATCCACTTTTTAGAGTACAATTGACATTTTTGTAGACAACTTTGACACATTTGGTCCAAGTAAATATTCAATCTAGTACAAGTGTTTGTTCTCCACATGACCATATTAAGTACAAGTGTTTGTTCTCCACATGACCATATTAAGGCAGGATTTAAAAAGTTATAAATATAAAGAATGACCACAATCAAGGAGGGTGTGGTTATTATTATAAAGGTCATATACTTTATTATGATAAAATGTCTCATGTCATAATTAACATAATTAATGTTTAAGTCATAAAAAAGTAAGGTTACATTTAATTAAGAAAGTGGTTGCAAAGAAACTGTATTTCATGACATTGTCTCCCCCATATGTATTGACATCTATCATATTGAAATAATGAATGATGAGAATCAATTATAATTCTTTTTAATATATAGTGGCTTGAATTTATTGTATACACGTGTGGTTTTTTAGGAGGTGGACTTGAACCTAGTAAGCAAGTGAGAATCAACTATAACTCTTTTTATTATATTGTGGCTTGAATTTATTGTCAAAACATTTGTGGGTTTTTTAGGAGGTGGAAAAACATGATATGGATGGTCTTAAATATGTCTAATTAGGACATGGGAAAAATAGATAATCATTGTGGAACAATTCACAGTCCTACCATCCCATTTAAAGAATATAAGATCAAAAATGGTACCTCCATTGGTAGAGTCCCTTAACTTACTACCAGCTTATCTTTGCCTTTAATCTATAACAAATTATTAGCTTGGAAACAAGTTGGAATTAATCCCCCAATATGCCAAAAGCTAAGTGCAAGACCATAGAATACTTTGTCCCACTTAAATAGTGTGACTATGAGCGAGAGGTTAAAGTGTATTAATGTGAGGTTAAAAAGAGCGAGAGGTTCAAGTGTATTAATGTTAGGTTAATTTTCACTTAGTTAATAGTAGATTTACTAGCTGATCTTGGCCTTTAATCTATAATAAATTATTAGCTTGGAAACAAGTTGGACTAGATCCCCCTATATGAGCAAAGGCTGATATCAGGGACTGGAATTACCAGCCCCTTAACTTACTACCAGCTGATCTTGGCCTTTAATCTATAAAAAAGTATTAACTTGGAAACAAGTTGGAATTTATCCCCCGATATGAGCAAAAGCTAAAGTGCAAGACCATAGAATACTTTGTCCCACTTAAATAGTGTGACTATAAGTAATAAATTGCATATGCATCTAATGAAAAAGAACTTGCTACCAGCTGATCTTGGCCTTTAATCTATAATAAAGTATTAGCTTGGAAACAAGTTGGAATTTATCCCCCGATATGAGCAAAAGCTAAAGTGCAAGACCATAGAATACTTTGTCCCACTTAAATAGTGTGACTATAAGTAATAAATTGCATATGCGTCTAATGAAAAAGAGCGAGAGGTCAAAGTGTATTAATGTTAGGTTAATTTTTACTTAAGTTAATAGTAGATTTACCTTTTGATTCAGTCAATAGTGGGTGGGTTTATTATAGGTAGTTTTTATGGATGTATGGTATTGAGTAATATATGGTACTCATCCCTGGTATTTGTTGTGATGAAGCCTATTTAACATATAGTTTAATGAAAAAGAGCTATAAGTTAAAGTGTGTTAATGTTAGGTTAATCTCACTTAATCAAGAGTAGGTTTACTTTTTGTTTTAGTCAATAATGAGTTTGCTATAGGTTGTTTATGGACATGTGGTATTGAGTAGTGCATGGTATTCATCCACGGTATTTGTTGTGATGAAGCCTATTTAAAGGCATAGTAAAATCCATTGTATATGCCTCAAGCAGCCACTTTTTGCCAGCTCCGCCAGATTAAGCAAGAGAATCATAGATGTCTATTTGGTATTGGTTGTCCCTAAATCTTTTGTGCATGGATTGTTGAGATTTATGTAATTTGTGGTGTTTGTTATTTTCTCTCATTGTATTCAGTTTTTAACATGGTAGCAAAGAGGGGGCCTGCCTCAAATGGTTGGGTTGGCTGGATTGGCCAAGGTTAATGAAAATATCTTCGAAGTTGATTTTCGTTTCCATGGGTAGGGAACACCTAGACTCTCATGATGGCGGTCAGAAAATGGGATCCATGGAGAGAGACCAACTTCGATTCAATATGATGCGATGTGGAAGTTTTTGAACAACATGATTGATTGGAGTATCTTTGCTTGAGATGTCCATTAGCACAGCGGTAATGAAACCGTTGAGCCTGTAAATAAAAGCATTATTCTTGAACTACAAATATGTGTTTGAATCCCTGGATCCGCTGCTATTATGTAGATCTGTCGGGTCTGTTATATTGGAGGCTAGATCTGTGTCTAGTGGTTGCTTCTGATTGACCTGATTAAGTGTAATATTGGAATGTTCAATGAGATTTCCATGATGAGCGACTATTT
The DNA here is from genome assembly GCA_001517045.1 of Pseudotsuga menziesii. Classification (NCBI taxonomy): domain Eukaryota; kingdom Viridiplantae; phylum Streptophyta; class Pinopsida; order Pinales; family Pinaceae; genus Pseudotsuga; species Pseudotsuga menziesii. The sequence goes on along the minus strand of LPNX010254630.1, from coordinate 495,365 downwards.
GTAAGTTGTAACGATAATCAGTGAAATTTTGTAGTCCAGAGCTAGTGTGGATCCCTGTAGGTTGAAATCTTACTATTGTGTCCTGAGCAGATATGCAAATCACTATCCAAATTAAATTATTAAAGGTCATGTCATTTTTTCATTAGTTGTATGCAAGTCGAGCAGAAAGGTCATGTCGCTTTATAACGGCGTGGCTTGAGATAAGCAAGAACACAACTTTTTATGTTGAAGTAGAGAGGGCGAAACTTATTTCCTTTGCTTCTCCCGAGGAATGTGTCGGAGAACTATTCGATAAAAGCATCTAACGACTCGACTCTCTAAGCGAGGACTCTAAAGGGTAAAAGTTTCCCCGACTTACTTAGAAAGAAACGAGGACTCTCAGGGATAAAAGTTTCCCGAAGAGAACATTAGTAGGACATACCATAGACATCCAATTTCTTTGTTGTGTTGTTGCATTGCTAACAGTCAATGATTGCATCTATACCTATACCATCTCCATGAGAGACAAAGACCTGTGATGGATTGAGCATCCAAGATGAGAATCGTCATTGGAAAAGCTCGTGGAATAGCATATCTACACGAAGATTGTTATCCCAAAATAATTCATATGAATATCACAGTATCAAATATTATTTTCGATAATAGCTTTGAAGCACAGATTTCTGATTTTGGACTTGCAAAACTACCATTAGATATCAATAAGCACATCACAACCTCTATCATGAAAACCTTCGGGTATATGGTGTCGGAATACGCATCAAGTGGAAAGCTCGTTATTGGGTCTAATATTTTTCACTTGGGATTGTATGATTGGCACTGTTGATGCAAACTGAAGACACCAACGATCCCTTTGCTGCTTGGATTGAATTTAGATCAAGCTGTGCAAAAGAGGCTGCCAATGGTGAATGGGACCAAAGATTACAGTGTGTGCACACTAAGTCGAGGTCGCCCTTGTCCATTGAGTGGAGGAATGGGCTATGAGTTGGTGATGAGGCCAAATAAGAAAAGTAATAGTTCCAGATTGATGTGAACTCATCCCTGTCTTGTATGAGTGATTGGAGTGATTGGTAACGAACAAGATGGGCAGTAGTTTTAACTGGCCAGTGTCATTTACTTGGGAGTTTTTGTCCCAATTTCATTCTTTAACCAAAGAATAGATCAGTGATGCAACCGGATGAAAAGTAGAAACATGTGGGTTACTTCTTAAGTACATGGATATTAAAGCAAGGTCAAAAGGTTCAAATCCAAAGACACGCAGAGCATGTGAAGCATTGGCAAATGCACAGAGAGGCTAATGGATGAAAGATATGAAAAAATCACATGTAAAGAGGCATACAGCTATAAGATCTTGTTTAGGCATGCGTAACCCTAATTTGTTGGTTCATTGGTGCAAGGTCTAAAAGTAAAATTAGGCGAGAGAATTGTTGGGGATTGGCAATGGCATGTTGTAATCCCAAATTAACAGTTAACAAACTTTGAGGGGTATATGTTTATCACAAGTCAAGTTTAAGTGGGGGCATGTTAGTTTGATCTTGACTCATACTAGACTGATTAGGTTAGCCTTGATCCCGTCAATGATGAGTTTGCAATTCCATGGTATTTGATGTAATGAATCCTACTTAAAAGGTGTAGTGAACTCTATTATAATGTGCCTCAAAAGGCCCAGTTTTGATTGGGTTCGCTGAATTGTCCAAAAGAAAAATAGATATCTATTTATTCAGGGTTTTCTTCGCAAAAATTCAGGTTTCTAGCATATTTTGGCTTTAATCTATGATGAGCAATTACTTTGGAAATAAGTTGGAATTAATCCCCTCAAGATGCCAAAGCTATATGCAAGACCATAGAAAACTTTGTCCAGCTAAGTAATTGAATAGTGTGATTATAAGCATATGCATTTGATGAAAAATCGCTAAAGAGGATAAAGTGTGCTTAATGACTTGAAAGAATCAGTGTTATCAAGATCAATGATCTAAACAAGTTCAGAATTGTTATACCCTAAACCACAACTAAATTGATTTCCACCGGTTTTGTCCCAAACAAGCCTGATTTCAACATATTCCTCCCAAACCCTAATCCAATCTTATATGATGCTCCACCCCATACCACCCCACCCAACTATTTGCCACACTCTCAAGTTGGAGCCAAATGCAACACTAGAGGTTCCAAGTACTAGTGGTGTCCTTGGAAGATCAACACTAGAGGATGAAGCAAAGGGTGATGGTGAGGATTTGAATGGTTTTGATAAATCACGACTAGTGATGTCCATGGAAGATCAACACTAGAGGATGAAGCAAAGGGTGATGATGAGGATTTGAATGGTTTTGATAAATCATGATATGTTGTAGATTTGTAATTTTGTTGTAGCTTGTCATAATATTTTTCTGGATTCTATAAGCAATTTAGAGGCTCAATGTTTATGCATTTTGGTTCAAATATGCATCACACTAGTGCCATTTTGCTATATTCACCCTTTTATGTTGTATACATGAGCAAACTTTGCATAGTTGAGGTTTGGATTTACATTGTCGTTCATATATTTTATTTAAAATAAAATTTGCATATTTTATGTAATTTTTAGTCTGTCGGTTCTTCAATCTGATTCTGGTTTCGATTCTGATACCTTTGCTAAGAATGGAACCTAGTTTCCACCTCTTTTTCTAACTCTAGTTTCTTTCTATTTAGTTAATTTTGCAAACAATCATTTGCAATAGGTTCAACTCATTCAATGAGCTCAGTTTTTGTATGTGGAATTTCTTTTGCACTCCCACATTGTTTTTACATTAAATGTATTCTTTTAGTCCCATTAAACTATTTCCGGCCATCATTTGTTAAGAATAAATAAATTTTCTTATCTGCTTGACTCCCAAATCTAACAAAAGTTCCTATTGCAACAATTGTGAAATCCCGTTCCGGTGAAGCCACATACATTACAAAAGGTTCTCACCTCAAAAAGTGCTTCTCTACATGACAACTCCTTGAGCCTTCATTTTATGGTCATTTGTTAAGCACAAATAAATTATCCTAACTTATCTACTTGACTCTATGCAAAGTTTTACTTGCAACAACTGTGAAACAGCCTTCACATGAAGCCACATACACTACGAAAGGTCGTCACCTCAAAGAGTACTTATGTACATGACAACTCCTCAAGCCTTTGTTATGAGTAACATGTTTATAAACAAATCAGGCGCAGGAAAGATTTTAAGGATCTATACTTATTTAAAAGTGTATAAACTTTGGCGAATCTTACCAGTTCTTAAGTCAACTATAAAATATTTGGCGATATTTTTCTAAAAATATTTCAACTTCTAAGATTTTTAGAGGGAAAAATTTTTACCCTATCAAAATTGGGGAAACAAGTCTTCAAAAAAAGCAAATTGGTGATTTTTTGGGGGGAAAAACAATGAAAAATAGCCCATGGGCTAAATTTTGCCCCTAAAACTTTCCTTGACAAAGGGTGAATTTTTTAAGCTTGCCAGTGCTAGTACACCTTTCAATTTTGTTTTCGTATACTTTTCCATGTTGTTGAGCACACCAAGCCACATTTTTCAAAAGTTTCGCAAACAAAATAGTTGATCCACAAATTGCAAAAATATTTTTGAGAGAAATTTCTTGGTAGGATGAATGGTACCATGGCCAGTAAATTCTTATATACTTCATCTTTTTAAGATTTTACTAGTCATATAAATATATATATTCCACGGATGGTACACTTGATCTTACTATAAATTTACTGGCCATGGTATATGTTATCAAAAATCTTGTAGTTGCCCCATAAGGTGATTCCAAGATGTTAGAGAAGAAAGGAAACTAAATTTGTGAACTACGAAAGCTAAGACCTCTAAAATACTCAGTTGTCATTCCTACCAAATCTACTGACACACTAGACTTAGTGGAAATACTAAGCCCGAGGGGGGGTCCCTATAACCAAGTTCCTAAAAATGAAGAAGGCAAGTAGATAACCTAGGGAAACTTGATTAAATCTCTTAGTATAAAAGTTAATTAGAGATTTGAGTGAATTACTAAGACAAAATGTGTGCTCACATGAAAAGCCCTAAATCACCCTAGAGTTTTAAGCATAAAAAACAACTCTAAGGGTAACAAGGTGAAATTAAGTAAAATTGGACACAAGGATTATTTGTTGATGCAAGATTAGAAAAATGAAAGTGATTCTAGCAATACCCGGTTCACGGAATAGAAGATATCCACTTCCTTCAACGAGGGTGTCCCTCCCTAGAGGCTAGACCAGTGTTTTAAATCGGAAAATCGAGTCCAATGGTCGTGAAATTTTATATATAGGGGATCTAAATTAATTCCAAAGTGGGTTTCAAGTTTTAAAGTCATCCACAAACCAGATCCTATAAATCTAAAATTTGAGGGTTTTAAATAAGGGTTTTGGTAGAGAAATTCTATGACTAATGGATTAGAAATTTAAAACAACAGACATAGATTAGATCTTACCCAAAAACTATTGTAGATTCTATGCAAATGATGATCTATCTCGTCTTGATCAATTTGAAGCAATTCGGATGAAGCACCAAGTGAAATCGATTTCCCAAAGTGAGGTAGTGTGCCCCTCTTCCCTGCATAGTCAAACTATTGAAGTGAGATTTGCTACGCATGAAAAGGAAACTATAGATTCAAAAGAAATCAAGAGCATATCAAAGATCAAAACGATGTTATTGAAAAACCCCTGATCACAAAACGCCTTCAAAAGAAACGAGTTGGGGAAGCCCACAAAAATGGCCAAGTGAAGTCACCCTCCTGCAAGCAAACATTGTCTCTTCGAAAAATACCTGATACCTCAAAATAAATTCAAATGCTAAGAAATATATACTTTTCAATCATAGACAAGAACATCCCACAAAGAAGATTCAATAATTTCTGCAAATATCCAGAGCCAAGAGTCCAAAATTTCTCGATGGGATACAATGGGGGGATCACAACTCCTAAATAGATCAAGAGTGTGTCCACATAATAACAAGTATTCATCTACAGGTTGAGATTAAAACATAATAAACTATGGAAATTAATTTTTATCGTTTTACATGGATCAATATGACTAAGTCAAGCGGGACGCACCTTTGCCCAAGGACGTATTATAAGAATGTTATACATCAAAGTGTCAATATATAACATGGTAATACATGAAGAGGGGTGTATTAGGGACATAAATCACCCTAGGCCCCATATACAATCATAACATAAGAGATAACAATGAAGTACATCAATAACCAAGGTGAGGGGTGCCCCATGGTGGACATCCTCCCTAAGAGAGCCAATAAAATAATATGTAGACCAAAACTAAGTGGAACTGGAGAAAACTAGTCTGGAGAGCCATAATACATCGTCAAAAATCATTCTTAAGTCATTTCCTCAACCTCACTAGACAAATCGATTTCCTTAGTGAATTTCATAGTCCATTTTTTATTGGTACAACCTTCGAAAATAATAAAAGTCATCATATCTCTCTTTCAACTGAAAACTGGGACAAATTGACTGCATATAAGTGTCCAGAGACATGGTATAATGGTATTGGTTACTACTCATACCCCCAGGAGCGATATAGCTCCTTAGGAGCACCACTCTCTAAAGCAATCTCATCATAAAAATGTGGTCAAACCAATAATAAAGTGATAATAATCACTTATCCTGAAAACTATGATCCAATCCTGAAAAATGAGACTGCAGTATTGTTGCAAGGCATGTTTGGAACAAATATAGCCAATATCAATTTTTGTAGTCACTTCCTTGGGAATCATGCTTGACTTGGTCAACAGAATTGACATGGTCAAAGTACCCAAACTGGAAGCTGAGCAATAATCTGGATGATCATGTGTACATCATAGATGAATAAAGCTCACATGATAATGTTAATAGACAAACTTATAACATCAATAGCATGATAGTGGTACCTGAATATAAATAAACATTAGACTTCAATTAGAGTAACCATTCAGATTTCTATGAAGCCCCTTAAGTACGCTCACTTACAAGACTTAGACAATTCGCTGTGAAGGGTGAAGTGATGAAATAAAAGTTGAAGGTTAAGGAGAAGACTTGTTGAATTTAACATAGTGATCTTTCAGACATAGGGAAACAGGGATCCACTTGAATTCATGATGAACAAAGAACAATAGGGAATGGAAGTGTCTTACAAATGGATGAGTTGATTTGAAGAGTGCCCATTCAACTTTAACAATTGTCTACTGTTAACATTCAATCTAAGCTCAAGATCTGCAAGGTTCTTTTCTAAGACCCTTGCGTTGAGTACACAAGAAACTGTAGTGAAGGGATACTAGGGAACACTTAAAATTAGTTGTCAGTTACTCCATATCACACCCCAACCCGTAGGCTCCGTGATGAATTTAATCATTGCATCTTCAAATATGGTCAGCGATCTTTAGATTTAGCATTTATTTATCCACTACTTTTTAGGTCTTTCACATTTCATTTCATAGCCCTTTTCAGGTGTGTCTAAAGACACAATTTGCAAGTTTATCAATGGGTTTGCATTTCACAAGATATAACATACAATATATATTGCTTGTAATGATGGTAGAAATAATGCTTCAAGTTTTAGACACTTCGGGCAACTAGGGGGAATATCCACAGTCGGGACCAAACATCAGGGGAAATCGACCAGAGAGGTCAAGGCTTCAAAACCCAACTCACTTATGCTAAAAAATCAACACCAACGGGTTCTCCTGGCCTAGAAAGATCAAGTCTTCATAAAGTTTTGTTGCACAACTCGGAGCCGAGACACAAAACAACAGGGGGTCTGTCATCATAAACTAAGTGGGGGAAAAGGTGTCCTCATTTTCACAAGTCAAAGTTCAAGTCTGGGTAGATGTCAACATGGATGGTGCGAATAGGTGGAGCAAGTGATAGGTGATGCCAACACATCAGGATAACATAAGTTTGTTCAAGATGAGCATACATAAAGTCCTTACATAAAATATTGCATAGCTACTCATAATACAAGTCATCCAAACCAAATAGTACCACAACAAGCTAATCAATGCCAAGTCACAACTACTAAAATAACCAATATAAACAAAATAAATCTAGATACCACCTGTATACCTGCTCAACCACACATGTTTCTACATGAAGTGTCAATCTGTTAATATGTACCAATTGTACTGCTCTGATCCAATGGACTATGTCACCACCAAGGCCATCTTAATGGACTAGGAAATCTTGGTCATATCAAGGGAATGCTCTACATCTTCCACCGAAAAAGGCTCTGAATAGCTCATGCCAATAAAATGATCCATGTTATATCCCCGTCAATGCGTCTAGCTCGAAGACTAAAGAGAAAAATCTATATGTTGCATCATGGTAGCCCAACTGCAATGTATGTGATAACAATACCATTCATCCTACCAAGAGATTTCTCTCAAAATATTTTTGCAATTTGTGGATCAACTATTTTGTTTGTAAAACTTTTGAAAAATGTGGCTTGGTGTGCTCAACGACATGGAGAAGTATATGAAAACAAAATTGAAAATTCCATAGAAAGAGCTCATGGAAAACCCTTCTAATACTTCCCCATGATCCATGGACAATAAATGGAGTAAATAGTTGACCCTAATTACAAGCTGACCTCCTCAACTTTGAGGGAGAGATCTCATGCCTAGCTCATGACCTCTTGAGCTAACCCTTGAGGCTTATATATGATATAAATATGATAAGTGGTAAGGAAATAAACTCACATCATTTATGATCTTAAGCATTCTAATAAGCTCATTATTACTTTCGACATGGTCAGCCCTTAAATGGGTGTATTTCTGCTCTTGTTGTTAAGCCCCTCATATACTAAAAATGCTTGACCACCCCATGTTCTTTCACGAATTTCAAGGGGGTTCTGTGGATGTAGCAAACGCCGATATTCGGTGCCATGAACCATATGAAAAAAAAAACTCATTATTACTTTTACCCTCGCTTGTTAATTCAACATTATGTCAACTTACTTGGGAACCATCATTAACAAGGTAAAATGGTCTTAATTCTATAAATGAACTTACTTGGCAAGCATCATCAACAAAGTAAAATGGTCTTAATTCTACATTAAATCAACTTACTTGGCAACCATCATTAACTAGGTAAATAGTTAAACCTATTACCTACACTAGAAAATACCTTTCACTTATTGTGATCCACACATGCTCTTAATATTTTAAGATTGTATGTCATAGGCTCATTATAGAAATCAAATTGTCTCTAATAGAAAAGCATCTTAGGCCTCATGTATCAAATTTGCTTTTAAAAAAATCAACAACAAAGGTTTTTTAGTAAGCCAAATTTTTAAAATAAGCATATTCATTCGACAAATCATCTAACATGAAACAGTTTGGTTCTAAAATTGGACATGGCATAAATCCTTTGACAAGATCAACCATGAATTTGTGTTTGGCTCTTCAAAGACTGTATTTTTAGAAGAACTATTCTCTTGGATCAATGGATCTATTGGGTCCACCTGAGATATATCCTTTAATGACTGCCAAACCCTTAAGCATTTTTACATCTACATCCTCGTGTTGAATCCCTTAGCAGAGCCCTAAAAATCAGAAGATTAAAAGGGTTATCTCCCTAGTACATAAATCATCCAAGTCCATATATCATTCCCAATTTATGGGCAATGCCTTGCTTTCAGGGGGCATAGCTAGAAATTTTAAATCCATTTTGTCCAAGTAGCTAACTCATTTTGGAGGAAAGGTAAATCTTAAAAAGTGTAAAACCTATGGAATCAATATAGAGGAATGAATTCTAATCTAAATAACTACAATTCATGAGGTCACTACTACAAGAGAATGGAGAGAATCCATTCTTTAATTTTTTTTTGGGAGAAATATGCTTGAGAAGGGATTATTTGCTAATTTTTGTTGGGTTTGAATATCCTAGTTGAGTCTCATTTGTTATGTCTCATGCTAACAATCATCTCTCCTTTGCTACTGTTGTTGGGTGGAGGGTCTCGATTGAGTCTTAGTTGTTATGCCCCATGTCAGCAACCATCCCCCTTCATTTTGACTTAATTCTCCACTTTCAATCTAGTTTGAGAATATACTTAACGATAACGTTTTGATATGCCGCATATGGAAATCATGATTAATGCATAGTATGGCTAAAAGCCTTGATCAATGACAATATTTGTTTATTTAAAAGTTGAGTAGTTAAACATGACTATGTCAAATAATCATCAAATTGACCCTATGTAAAAATATATAAAACTATTATTGAAGAAATAAAGAATAAGAAAACCAATTGAGACCATTCATTTGCTACATTTTTGCTATTTGAACATTTCTCCCTTTGTTGTGATGTGTGCCTTGCCATTTGGTATCAAAGCATGTTAGTGTCTTCTTTGGCCCACTTGCAAGATTTCAAGTGATTCAACAACAATCCACCACTAATCCACCACTAAGGCCTTGTACACGAACAATCAATTTGCTCCCTAATCCAACCCACCTTTGTCACCCAACCCTCGTCTCTCTTTCAAACCCTACTTCTCCAGACCCCATGTTGAACTTGATAACTCGTGATTACTCTCCCCTTGCTCATGAACTTTTATTTTCTCATAACTATCAGATTAAAGATCAAATTACCACATTGGTTCTTATTAATGGAGTTAAAATAATCACATTCACATCCCTGCATTGGTTTCCTCTCTCTAGCATCCCACGACAACCCATCTATTATGACCTTAGTGCTTGCCACCTAATCTTTTGCTTTAGGTGTTAAAGATAGTGCAACTGCGAATCCCATTCTCAGGGAGGATGGTACCCTAGTCAGTTAACTAGGGTTTCTGGTCAGTGAACCAAGAAGAGTAAGTCTCTAGAAGGTACCCTTGGGCCCTTAGTAGTCTCCTAGGGTTCTTGGTTTGGGACCAAGCAATTTGATGCCATGCCAAAGTCCCTAACATGTTGTTAGGGCCCCTATATGCCTCTAGGGTATCCAGGTCTAGGACCAGACAGTTTCTTGGTGTAGGACCAAGCAAATCCTACAAGTTGAGGCAGAGACTTCCTGGTCTAAGACCAGGTAGATTCTTGGTCTGGGACCAAGCAGTTCCTACAGGAACATATCTGGTTGGTTAACCAAGTGGATCTTGGTCAGTTGACCAAGTTGATGATGTGTGATGTCCTCTTCTCCTAATCAATTATTTCTAGGTTGTTTCTCAAAGCACTGGCCACCCCTTGATGATGTCACTAGCATTTAACCCTTAGGAGAAGTACGGAGGACCAGAGGGTCACATCATCCAGTTTGGATCTTCCTTATACAGTGATGATAAAATTATATGGAACACACGTGACAATATACCTTGAGAGAGAAAAGATTAAATTCCTTGGTCTTATTGGTCTTGTGGGTAAAAGGGTTGTTTCCCCACCCTCATGGTACACCTTGGTCTTGTGGGTAAGGAGGTTGCCTTACCACCTTGTTGTGACCCCTCTAGTTAACTTGTGGTCTTATATATTCCTATTGGTCCTAGCGTCATTATTGTTTGTGGTACCATGACCCCTTTTCCATGATGACTTAAACTTACTGTTTTTTATTTTGTGTGACCATTTGACCTTTGATATCCTAGTCTACGTCAACCTAACTTTATTTTATATTTTATATTTATATTTTTGGTAACTATCCTAAATCCTAGGATTGTCTAAGTGACCCTTCTAGAAGGCTTGTCAAGATTATAAATTAAGTTCATCATTGCATTCTTGTGTGCATCTTGACAAGAGAAAAGTTTAGATCTGATCCTTATTGGTTTATGCTTAACGCCTAGGGTTTCTGCTACTTTGGGTGGATGTTTTTCTTTCTTGCTGCTCCTATCTTCTTATGGGCAGGTCGTGATTGTGCTAGGTCGATTCATGACCATTTTGTTGTTGGTTATGAAGGTTGTGTCCATCTATGTGGATTGTTAGCTTGGGCGTCTATCCTGTGGGACTGCTAAACCTAATTTGTGACCTCTCCAAGACAGGTCATGACTGTTGTGTGACCTTCCTTGCTAGGCCGTGACTGTTGTGAGCTGACAACGACAGGTTGTGACTGGTTTAGGCCTGCTGGGGTTGCGCCATGACCTATTGGCAACCTTCTAAGACTGAATAGACTGTATAATCCCTCTAGGGCTATCCGTGGACTATATTGATCTCTCCTAAATAGTCGTGGACTAGTGTGACCCTCCCTTACTGAACTGTGACCTGTGTGAGCCCTATAAGGGTTGTCCCATGACTGTTATAATCTACCTAGGATGGGCTATGACTATGTATGCCCTCTAGGGTTGGTCTGTCACAGTGTTTATTGTAGTAGCTTGGGTTGTGAGTTGTGTGGGACGCTAGGGCTTGGATTGTGACACCCTTAGGTTGTTAAGTGAGGTTGTAACCTTCACCATACTACTACTATGACCTTCAAGAGAGTGTTGTTATAGTCTTGAAAAGGGTTTGAATTTTCCCTGCATTCTGCTTAACATTCTAAGGTTTGTACTTTACATTTCTCTCTCTCTAGTAAGTCCACTATTCATTTAAGTGACTTGTCCTTACAGTGACAAGATCTTATCCTAAAAGTGTCCGAGTATATGGAAGATCTAAACCAACATTATCATTATTTATTAGTTGTTGTTCATTAGTTTGTTTTCTATATGGTACTATTGTTATTGTTCATGTTCTGTATATTGTAATTAATAAATTGTATCTCAATGACCAACTTTAACACAGTGACCATTGGAATGTTAAAGTTGAAAGAGATGAAAGTTATGTTTTAAATTATTACAACAACACTATTATGGATCTAGCATTGTTTCATTTTTTTTATGCATTAAAGTATAAAATTTGAAATTTCCAATATCAAACCCTAACCTAACCCAAAATTTTAACACTAGGCACCTTAGGAGTGTAGCACTTCCTTGTTTCAAACCAATGGCTTGGCCACCCTAATCTTTTACTTGCAAGTAAACTATTCACTTAGAAAATGCCCATACCTTCTTAAGCTACAACCATTGCAACTTCACAAAGTTCAACAACACAAACCAATATACAACCGCATCCTTAAAACACCCCAAGTAATAAACTTTGATTCTTAGTTGAATACTTCAACCAAGGAACAATGACATCCAAAATAAAGAAACTACAACATTGCACTATTAAGGTGATACCCAAGGTCAATGCCTAAACTTTATTAATGAAGAATGTTACAACAAGAAGAGTACATAGAGGAGCCTTGTCACTACCTACAACACATTTTATAGAAATACAAATAAACTAAGGTGCTCATAGCATAGTGCTACCCTACTTGGACCAACCAACCTTTGAAGAACGCACATGCCTACCTCTTGTAAATCTCATTCTTCAACCGCCACATTTGCCTAAAAATGCATCAATCATCCAAGTCAATACTAGTCACTTATGCAACCTTTATAAGAAGATTATTTCATGGAAAATTTGTCTCTGACATGTTTGGAACTTTGTGCTTGCCAAACACTTCTACCAAGTCAAAGAAAACAAGCATTGTTCCTTACTACTCAACAAGACCGACTAATGCTTATGTTTACTAACTTTATCACCTACTCGTCACAACCTAACATGCTCCCTAGAGACCATCTAAACAATCAAGGGATAGTGCCTATTTTCAACTCAATGCAAAGGCCTTACACCATCCCTCCACTTATCACCTCAAATAGGTTAAAAGAGGAGGCATCACTTCTTAGTAGATGAACATCGTGTTGTTATCTTTGCTATGGGGTTTTTGGTGACACTATTGAATATGACATGACACTAAAGTGCACCAACAACATTTCCTAAATATGCATCAATCATCCAAGTCATTCCAAGTCGCTTATGCAGCCTTATAAAAAGATTATTTCATGGAAAATTTGTTTGTTTGTTATGTTTGGAACTTTGTGCTTGCCAAACACTTAAACCAAGTCAAAGTAAACAAGCAATGTCCCTTATTACTCTACAAGACCGACTAGTGTTTATGTTATCTACCTTTATCACCTACTCATTACAGCCTAATATGCTCCTTTGAGACTATCTAAACAATCGAGGGATGGTGCCTATTGTCAACTCAATGCAAAGGCCTTACACAATACCTCCACATATCATCTCAAATAGGTTAAAAATGAAGGAGACATCGCTTCTTGGTAGATAAACATTGTGTCGTTACATTTGCTATGGGTTTTTTGGTGACACGGTTGAATATGATATGACACTAAAGTTCACCACCAAGTTATTGCACAAAGGCCTCTCCCTTTATGTAATTCATTCTATTAAAAACTTGATAGTGTTTTTCAACGCCCTCCAACCACCATGCAACCCCTTACTTATGGAGTTCTCTTATGTCTTTCAACTTCCAAACACTAGCCTATTGATTGTCTCCCTTTAAAGAGGCAAAAGTTGAACAACAGATTGAAGGTCGCCTTAGATCTAACCATATCCAACCTAGTTCTTCACTTTGTGGCTCCACTACCTTCATTATTCCTAAAAAAGAAGTGGAACATTGTCACCTTCTCATAGATATATCATGCTCTCAATAATATCATTGTGAGAATTCATTATCCCCTATCACATATTTACGATTTGTTGGACCACCAAAAGGGTTTAAAACACTATACCATGGCAAACTTGATAACAAGCTTTCATCAAGTTCACATAAATCTAAATGACACTTGGAAACTATCATCAAGACTAAGTTTGGCTTGTAGGAATGGTTGGTGATGTTTGGTCTTACCAATGCCCTTGCTACTTTACAAACCAAACTTAGTCTTGAAGGTACTTTCTTACTAATTATTCCCTTGCTACTTTCATGAAAATAAAGGGGGCATCGGTAAGGCATCAATGATGTCATTTAGCCTTACCAACATCCCCCTACTCCTTTGGCCTTAACAAATGGCCAAAATGACCTCACAAACACAACTTGTCATATCCATTAGCGTCATGTAAAGAATCAACAAAGTTAATGGATACCAACAAGCAAGGTCCTTGAATTTTTTACCCAACTTAGGTGATAAGGGCAGGGATGTGTTGTGTTGGGAAGCTAGGGAGAGGTGACCAAGGCATGAGAAACTAAATTCTTTTCACTACCATTATCAAGAATCAACGTAGAAAATTGATCTTTGATTTGACAATTATCGGTAAATAAAAGTCCATGAACAAGGGGAGAATAATCACAAGTCATCAAGATCAACATGGATGTAATATACCAACTGATATTCTATCCTTATACCAATAGGTAATGATGATTTGTTTGCAATTTTATATGTTTCAGGTGTGTATGTTAAATAATTTGGTTTGCATGCAAAATAGGTTACGTGCCCAAAACACCCTAAATATGACAAATATGGAGATAGAATAGGAAATAGGATTCAGTAAGATTGTGGTGACATACCAATATTTATAGTTGTGATAGTTCTTCAATATAAAGGATACATGCATGCCATGCAAGAACTCTAGCCTCAAAAACGTGTTGTTGCTTCCAAGAGATTCGCCCATGCAAGAAAAATGTCCCTTCTCTGGATGATGATTATCTCGTACCTGTTTCAATACTTGGCGGATGAGGTTGAGACTTTCCAGACTTAGTATTGTACCCTTCCCGGAGATTCTGGTGATGCATGCAAAACTTATGACCTCTCTAAGACCAGTGGTGAATTGTTTCCTTATGATGGGAGTGGCCTTGTCTCACACGTGTGGAGCTTGTATCTTTCTTGGGTGTGCACTCAATAGCATGTTAAGCTCCCAGTATAATGATATGCCCCTTCTGAGAAGAATGGAAGTGACATGCGAAGAAAATATGAAGTCCATGGATCAATACAATTTATTCTCTGGATCTCCAATGCGTCCCCAGCAGTAAAACGTGACCCCTGCAATATTGCCCTTCTTTGTGTGCTAGATATCTGACGAAGAATAAATGCTTTGAGGAGTTGATGATAGATTTGAGTGACCTATCTGAAAGTGATTAGGGCAGATAGATTTCACTGCCAAAAACACATGTTAGTTGATGGCTCACACCCTCAACCCCAACTTCTTGTTGTGGCAACTATTGTTGCTTCTCTCGAAACCAATCTCCAAAAGGGAATAATGATCATAGATACATTTTCGGTTCGAATTATCTTCTTATATACCTTTTAGGGTTCGCATGATTTTACTTTTGCATGCATGCAAACCTAATTGCTCATTGACGCATGCAAGATGAAATAAGGCCCGCATGCTTTTTAATATTTGCTCTAATGGCCTTCTTTAATATACTGATGACCTAATAATACTGAAGAAATGTTCCTTTATGTTCCCTGTATTAAATGTCCTCGGTCAATTCCCTTTTCCTTGATACCCATTCGAACCAATGGGAATTAAATAGGTTAACGGGTGTCTCAGATGCTTATTTAGAAGAAGACATTACAGTCCTCCCTGCTTGAAATTGTTTGTCCTCTAACAAATGTAAACCAGGAAACTGCAATACTTGTTCTCCTTCCCATGTGGCGTCTTCAATAAATAATTATTTCCATTGTACCAAGTATTCCCAAATTACCATGTTTTTGAGTTTCTTTTCTCGAACCTGTAGAATCATTTCTGGAATCAGCACTAGGAGTCCTTCATCATCAAATGGAGATAACTCGGTGGATGGCGTGATGTGTTTCCCCACTATTTTTTTGAGATTTGATACATGAAATACATTATGGATTTTACTTTCCTTCGAAAGCTCCAGTTCATAAGGACCATAGAAGCGAAGTTTCAATTTCTCCACCCCTTTTTTCTTGAGTGAAGATTCTCTGTAAGGTTGTAGTCACAAGTATACCAAGTCTCCTACCTCAAAACTATGCGCGGCCCTGTGTCTGTCCGCGTACAATTTTTGTTGGTTTTGCGTTGTCTGTAAATTCTCTTTTAGTACCTTAAGAATATCTTCATTGGAGATTAAGTTTGTTGAGATTCTGTAATAAAGATTCATGGCATCTTGTGGAGAGTCTGCGATGAGTGAAGAGTTAGTGTTGACGTTTCGAGCCATGTGTGGCTCATCTTCAGAACAATAGTGATGCATGGGAAGTTGTTTATCCTTCAGTGATATATTAATATATAATAGCCTTTTTAAGATGGAGTGGACTAGGATTTTTTAGATGATTTAGTTATAGGTCGTTACGGTTTAATTATTTTAGTTTTCATTCAATGTAATTTTTATTATTATTAATTTATTAATTTTTTATTAAATCCTAGTTTTTATTAAAAATTTAATTATTAATTTTTATTAAATTTTAGTTTTTTATCAACAGTTAATTATTAATTATTAGTTGTTAGTTAATTAATTTAATTTAAATGTACTCTAATTTAATAGGTTCTTTTTTAATTTTATTTTAGTTTATGTTTTAATTTTAGTTTCTATTTAATTTCGATTTTTTTTTATTTGGTTTAATTTTAAGTTAATAGGTAATTTTTAAATTTTATTGATTAGTTTGAATTTCATTTATTATTCAATTAATTTATTAATTTATTTGATTTTAAATTATTAGTTAATTTAATAATTTATTTGATTTTCCTTTAGGTTTAATATTTATTTTATTTTATTTAGATAGGTTTGGTCAGGTCGTCGTCCCTGTTTAAGCAACTCGTGTTCTTAACTATTCTGATTGCCTCTCTTATTCTTCTTTTGCACCAATTATCAACCTACACTAGCACCTTCATATCCTCTATTTTTATCGGATGCTTTGTGTTATGAGAGTGTTCCGCCAATGTTGATTTATGAGTTCTATCTAGGCAAATGTCAACACAGAGTTTTTTAACCCTAGTTCGAATAGATCATCCTATTTAGCCAATGTAGGTTTTCCCGCATTCACAAGGAATCAGGTAAACCCCCTTTTTTAGGCTCAGGTATATCGAGTCTTTCACTGACCTAAGGAGCTTTTTGATGTTATTCGATAGTGAGAACACAGCCAATGTTTTTCCTCTTCAAGTGTTTAGCTATTTTGTCTGTGATCCCTTATATGTAAGGAAGAAACGCCTTGTGCTCACCCACCTTCGTTTCTTTGAAAGAATCATTTGGTCTATTTTCGTGGGCTTTTGTTATCGCGAAGGCTTTGTTGATTTGAGCTAGGCTATAACCTTTGCTTAGCAAGACATTATGTAGGTGTTCTTTCTCAGATTTTGTGGTCTTTATTAGAAACCCTTAAGGCTCTAGTGATCAGAGTGTTTAGAACACCCATCTTCTAATTCGGGTGATGGTGTGAAAGGGTGTGAAGGTATTGCTCTGTGTAGGTTTCCTTTCTATAGACTTTGTGGGCTAAGCTCCCATCTTGTTTTTTGATAACCAATGTATCAAGAAAGGGAAGCGCATTGTTTTCCTCAAACTCTTTTGTGAATTTGATGGATTCAAATTGTTTATATAGATGATCCACAAATTTTTCCAACTCTTCCTTCCCATAGGCCCATATTAAGAAAGTATCATCGACAAATCTGGACCACCATTCTGGTTTTGGAATCGCAGAGTTCAAGGCTTTTTGTTCAAAGTTCTCCGTGAATAAGTTAGCTATAATAGGTGAAAGGGGAGAACCCATGGCTACTCCACACGTCTATTCATAAAGATGGCCCTTAAAGCTAAAAAAATGTGGTAAATGAAGCATAAGCCTACGAGCTTGGATGTTTCAAGATCAGTTAGGTCTTCTATGACTTTGATGGCCTATTTAATGGGGATCATTGTGAAGAGGGATACAATGTCCAAGCTCAAGAATATCTCATTCTCGCCCATATGTTTGTCTTTGATCTTCTTGATAAAGAATGACAAGTCTTTTATAAATGAGCTTGTATTGCATACCGACAGCTTTAATTTGTTTGCCAGGAATTTTGTGAGCCTGTAGGTTGGCGAGCCTATGGTATCTACTATGGGTCGGAGGGGAACACCGGGTTTGTAGATATTGAGAAGTTCATATATTCTTGGAGCCAAAGGATCAAAGATAATGAGTTTTTTCTTGATTTCATCGTCCAAGGATGATCTCCTTATAGCTTCAATGACTTCTTTCGTAATTCGATTGAGAGAATTCTTATTGAGTTTCTTATAACAACCACTTAGATCTAGGTGCGCTTTCATCTTATCAATGTATCCTTCCTTGTTGAGAATAATCATAGCTCCCCCTTTATCAGCTTTGAAAATAACAATATGATCATTCTTTTTTAGTTCTTTGAGAGCTTTGCTTTCTTCCCTGGTGATGTTGGGTTTCGGTGGCTTAGCTCTTCTTAGGGTTACAGCACAATCCTGACACACTTCTTCAACTTTATTTTCAGGCAGGTGTTTAATGCTTTCTTCAGTGTTGGCGAAACATTATCTACAGCAATGAAGAAAGCATTAAACACCTGCTTGAAAATGAAGCTGAAGAAGTGTGTCAGGATTGTGTTCGGCAGCATTGAAGAAAGCATTAAACACCTGCCCAAAAATGAACCTAAAGAAGTGCGTCAAGATTGTGTTGTAACCCTAAGAAGAGCTAAGCCACCGAAACCCAACATCACTAAGGAAGAAAGCAAATCTCTCAAAGAACTCAAAAAGAATGATCGTATTGTTATTTTCAAAGCTGATAAAGGCAGAGCTACGGTTATTCTCAACAAGGAAGACTACATCGATAAGATGAAAGCGCACATGAATCCAAGTGGTTGTTATAAGAAACTCAATAAGAATCATCTCAATCGAATTACGAAAGAAGTCACTGAAGCTATAAGGAGATCATCCTTGAACAAGGAAATCAAGAAAAAACTCATCATCTCTGATTCCCTTGGCTCCAAGAATATATGAACTTCCCAAGATCCACAAACCCGGTATTCCCCTCCGACCTATAGTAGATACCATAGGCTCGCAAAATTATGGGCAAACAAATTAAAGTCGTTGGTATTCAATACAAGCTCATTTATACAAGACTCATCATTCTTTAGCAAGAAGATCAAAGACAAACATATGAACGAGAATGAGATATTCTTGAGCTTGGACATTGTATCCCTCTTCACAATGATCCCCATTAAAGAAGTCGTCAAAGTCACAGAAGACCTAACTGATCCTGAAACATCCAAGCTCGTAGGCTTATGTCTCAATTCCACATTTTTTAGTTTTAAGGACGATCTTTATGAACAGACGTGTGGCGTAGTCATGGTTTCTTCCCTTTCACCTATTATAGCTAACTTATTCATGGAGAGATTTGAACAAAAATCCTTGAACTCTGTGAATCCAAAACCAGAATGGTGGTGTCCACATTTGTCGACGATACTTTCTTAATATGGGCCCATGGGAAGGAAGAGTTGGAAAAATTTGTGGATCATCTAAACAAACAATTTGAATCCATCAAATTCACAAAAGAGTTTGAAGAAAAGAATGTGTTTCCCTTTCTTGATACATTGGTGTTAGATTTTTATCAATTTAGACAGTATTATCTTAGGATCTTATCTGAGAGAATAACATGCACAGCAATCAAACACAAGAGACAATAGACACAAAGATTTTCCTCGAGGAAACCATAAAGGAGAAAACCCCGCAACTTCCTCAGAGATAGAATAAGCACCAATGGCAGCAGTAAAACCCAAAGACAGTAAGATGATCTCCGACAATTGTTCTCTCTCTTATCCCGGCTCCTCTCTCACTCATGCGCTACAACTGAGTGTGAGTGACTGTGTGATAAATAGAGAGGCTCACTCTCTATTTATACTTGTTTTCGACTTGACATTAACTCACCAGGGCCGACTTCTCTAGGAGAGTTTAATAACCCTAGTGCCCCACAACTACGGGGACTTTAACCCTTGATCAATAAGGAGGGTTACCCTCTATGACTTTATATGACTTGTTTGCATTACTGATTCTCTCGATAGGAACATCGGGGTATGACATGACTCAATTACATTACTGATACTTCCCGATAGGAACATCGAAGTACAATACATAAGATATACAAGTGAATACATTCCAAAGTTACAAATACATCAACACTCCCTCTTAACTAGGAAGGTATTCTCTTGACACAATTCATCAGCACAAGTCTTCTTCTCTAGATCAAGTCTGGATCATCATCAACGCTGGATCATTACTGGATCATCACCAAAGCTGGATCATCATCACCGCTACTTCTGTTATCTCGAACAAATGGTGTTATCTCTCAATTCTACTCGTCATAGAAAGTTCTATAGAGCCAACCATTTTTCATGTTGGTTGTATGCCTACCCTCCATGTAGGTCTTCATCTTCTTCAGCACTTTTATCTGACCATGGGAGGAACACATCCAGCAACCATGTCAGAAAGAACCGCCCAGCACTCACATCTGACCATGGGAGGAACACATCCAACAACCATGTCAGAAAGGCCCAGCACTCACATCTGACCATGGAAGGAACACATCCAACAACCATGTCAGAAAGGCCCAGCACTCACATCTAACCATGGGAGAAACACATCCAACAACCATGTCAGAAAGGCTCTGCACTTACATCTGACCATGGGAGGAACACATCCAACAACCATGTCAGAAAGGCACACAGACTCATCACTTCCCCTTGGAGGGAACCTCAATCTGGAGAACACCAAGCTTCTCCCTGAAGTACTCAAACTTCACTCTGGCTAATGGTTTGGTCAACACATCATCTATCTGCTCGTCCGTCGCAACGTACTGGAGCTTATTTGCTCCTCTTTGCACCATATCCCTAATATAGTGATATTTGATCTCGATATGCTTCGACTTGTCATGGAACATCAGGTTCTCAGACAACTTCACACAACTCTGGTTGTCCCAATATATACAAGTAGCATCCAATTGGAGATCAAATAAATCAGATAGTAGCTTCCTAAGCCACACTGCCTCACATCTAGCTGAACAAGCTGCGACATACTCTGCTTCAGTTGTACTCAGTGCCACGCAAGATTGCTTCTTGCTAAACCAAGAGATCACACCTAATCCCATACTGAAGTAGCACCCCGAAGTGCTCTTCCTATCAATGGCACTGCCTGCCCAATCTGAATCCACATAACCTTCTAGGTTAATCTTCTGATTTGCCTCATACTTGAGCCCATAATCAACCGTACCCTTCAAGTACCTCAGAATATGCTTTGCAGCGATCAGGTGAACATGTCTCGGATCTGTCAGGAAGAACATGTCCCAGATCTGTCAGGAATTGGCTCAATGTGTTCACAGCAAAGCAAATGTCTGGTCTTGTATTTGTCAGGTACATCAAGGACCCAATCATCTGACGATACATTGTAGCATCAACGGACTCTGATGAAGCATCACTCAATAGCTTCAAGTTCGATGACATAGGTGTGGTCATGGCCTTGCAGTCCATCATCCCAAACCTCTTCAAGATCTCTACTGCATACTTCCCTTTCCCCAGGGATATTCCATCCGCATCCTGCCACACCTCCATGCCTAGAAACTAATGCATCATACCCAGTCCTTCATCTCGAACTCAGAAGCAAGCTTCCTCTTTGTGTCAACAATCAACCCATCCTCATCTATTACAAACAGGTCATCTACATATAGTAAGAGTACCACTGGGTTCCCTTCCTCAACCTTGTAGTAAAGGTTGGAATCTGCTTTACTTTTGGTAAAGCCCAAACTAGTCAGGAAGCTGTCAATTCTATCGTACCATGTCTTGGGTGCCTATTTCAAACCGTACAGGGCTTTCTTCAATTTGCACACATGAGTCTCCCTGTCATGTGTCTCAAAACCGAGTGGTTGCTCCACATACACTTCATCTTCTACTACACCACTTCATCTTTTACTCTTGCTCCGCATCCTGCCACACCTCCATGCCTAGAAACTAATGCATCATACCCAAGTCCTTCATCTCGAACTCAAAAGCAAGCTTCCTCTTTGTGTCAACAATCAACCCATCCTCATCTATTACAAACAAGTCATCTACATATAGTAAGAGTAAGAGTACCACTGGGTTCCCTTACAAACAACCCATCCTCATCTATTACAAACAAGTCATCTATTACAAACAAGTCATCTACATATAGTAAGAGTACCACTGGGTTCCCTTCCTCAACCTTGTAGTAAAGGTTGGAATCTGCTTTACTTTTGGTAAAGCCCAAACTAGTCAAGAAGCTGTCAATTCTGTCGTACCATGTCTTGGGTGCCTATTTCAAACCGTACAAGGCTTTCTTCAATTTGCACACGAGTCTCCCTGTCATGTGTCTCAAAACCGAGTGGTTGCTCCACATACACTTCATCTTCTACTACACCATTTAAGAAAGATGTCTTAACATCCATCTGGTGTATCTTACATTTCATTACTACAGCCAGAGCAAGTATTGATCTGATGGAAGTGTATCTGGCTACAAGTGCAAAAGTTTCTTCGTAATCTATTACTTCTTTCTGGGAGAAGCCACGAGCCACAAACCTTGCTTTATATTTCTCTATGCTGCCATCTGCAGCATGCTTGATTTTGTAGATCCACTTGGAAGTCACAACAGACTTCCCCTTTGGTCTTGGAACAACATCCCAGACATCATTCTTCATGATCAACTGGTACTCTTCGATCATAGCATCCTTCCACTCTTTCTTTTATGCCGCTTCTTCATAATTGGAAGGTTCTTCATCAATGATGTCACATAATAGGGCTACATAACCGGAGCAGGACCTAGTTCTTTTCCTCTCTCTATGTATCTCTTCTGGAGCCCCGTATCTTTCTGCACCTTGGATAGCTTCTCGTACCCATGCAGGTTTCCTCTTGTGAGGATTCTTCTCTTGGGGTGGATCTACAGGTTCCTAGGATTCTTCTATTTCTCGATCTTCTTCTTGAGATGCATCGTTCATAGTTGTATCTCGAATCCTGGGTACTTCTATTTCTTCGGGGTCTTCAGCTGGTCTCTTTCTAGATTTGTTGTAAGCAGAGTCTTCGTCGAATGTTACGTCTCTGCTAATGTCGATCTTCTTGAATCCTGGGAAGTATATTCTGTAAGCATTCGAGCTTTCACTATATCCCACGAATATACCCTTTTTTCCTGAAGGATCTATCTTTGTCCTCTTTTCTTTTAATATGTGTATGTACATTGGACGGTCGAATATTCTAAGATGACTGACTTCTGGTTTCTTGCCGAAAAAGAATTCCTTAAGTGTCTTGTTCTCGAGTACTCTATGAGGAGTGCAGTTCTGTACATACACAGCTGTTCTGGCAGCTTCTACCCATAGATGCATAGGAAGATCTTGATCATGAAGCATTGTCTTTGTTTCTTCCATGATCGTTCTATTCTTCATTTCTGCAACTCCATTCTGTTGTGGATTATATGGAGTGGTGAACCCCCTCTTAATCCCTGAATCTTTGCATAATTCTTTGAATTCATTTGATGTGAATTCTCCGCCACTATCTGATCGAAAGGTCTTGATTTTTTTTCTGTGGGGTTCTCGATCAAGACTTTGAATTCCTTGAACTTATTGAATACTTCATCTTTGTTTTTCATAAAGTATATCCATGTCTTCCTAGAAAAATCATCAATGAAAGAAACATAGTATACATACCCACTTAGAGAACTAGATGACATTGGAACGCATACATCGGAGTGGATGATTTCCAAAATTCATTTTGCCTTGCTCTCGCTACTTGGAAATGTCTTCTTTATGTTCTTTCCTTTCGCACATCCTTTGCATACACCTTCATGTTTTTCCAGTATTTCTGGAAGACATTCAACAGCATTGCTTGTAAGTGGTAGTGCCCTATAGTGCACATGTGCAAGCCTTTTGTACCAAAGTTCATTTGGCTCTACTAAGTCATGGACCAAAGCTTGTTCTAGTTGGCCCTTCAATACATATAGTCCTCCCTCTTGCTCTCCAATCACTACTACATCATCTATAGTCTTTCCTTTTTGTCACATAAGGACTTAGCCATCTATGAATGCAAGCCTCATGCCTTTTGCATCTAATGCAAAGATAGAGAGAAGATTCTTCTTTAGTTCTGATACAAACAAGACATCCTTCATCTTCCTAGACTTCCCAGAGTCTAGCTTGTAAGAGGATTCACCACTACCTTTTATAGGATACTGGTAGCCATCCCCGAGTTTCACCTTGTGGGGTGATTCATGTTCGAATAGTTTCAAAAAGGATTCCTTGAATCCCGTCATGTGTTTGGAAGCCCCACTATCTATAAGCCAATCATTGCTTCCATGTGAGACAAAACCCGTGAAAGCAAAGATTAAAACATATTCTTCATCACTTGAAGAATCATCACTTTCTTGTTTGATTCTCTTCTTGGGAGGCTCATCATCCTCTGCAGTATGAGCATGATGTTTTTTCTTGTTTCCCTTCTTGTGAGAGCCATTTTGTTTCTAGGACAATCTTTGGCAAAGTGTCCTCTTTCATCACATGTATAGCATCTGAATTTAGGTAGAATTATATTAGATCTTCTAGGGTTATCTTTCTGGTGGGAGTGCTTACCTTTGTGATAGTCTGTTCTGTTTTTCTTGGATTGTACTGTGAGAGCTTGATCTTCACTTCCCATCTTTTCTTCTCGGGCTATTATTCGAGCTTCTTCTTGTGAGCATTCTTCCCATAGCCTACTAAACTTGACTAGCTTCTTTCTGGCACAGATCCCTTGAATGAAAGAGTCCCATGCCCTAGAGACACCATTCAAGGTGGTCATCACAATTTTTGCATTCTCTACTTCTTCATCCTCTGCTTCAAGTTGTTCTTTGATCTGGGAGACCCTTGTAAAGTATGACAGTATGGTCTCTGCATTCTAGATCTTCCAATTCTTCAACTGGTCATCTTCTGATTTATGTTCTTTCCTTCAAACAGCTTGGTCAGGGCATCAAACATTGCTTTAGGTGTCTTAAGGGAGGACACTTGTGGTATGAGGTGATCCTTGATTGAATCAGCAATAATTCTCTTAGTCATGACCAATTTCTTTTTGTGTAAGGCCTTAAGCCTCATCTCCCTCTAGAACTGGAACCTCTTCACTGATGTAAGAGTCCAACTCATTTTTTTCCAGGACCAAGGAGATCCTATACTTCCAAGCTCAAAAGTTATCAACTCCCTCAATCTTTTCATCAAGCTTGGTGTGATGAGACATCTTAACTGAGAACCTCAAATGGAAATACAAAAGATTTAGATCTTACCAATTTTAGAAGCTGAAAATTGGATCTGGAGTTGATCTTCAGCAGTGCTGGTTTTCTGGTTTCAGGGCAGATTGGGGTTTGACTTTCCCGGAGTTCTACCCAACCAAAAACCTCAATTTTTGTCTCTAAACTTCGATTTTGAGGAGAGTAATCCTAGCCTGAGCTCACTCAAAAATTCATCTTCAGTGAAAAGCCCTAATTTTCCAATGTAGTGGTAGGTCAAAAATTGAAAGTGCTCAGAAACAGATTCTGCTTCGATAGAAAGATGCGCCCTTCAATGGAGGTTCAACCTAGCCTCCTTTCGCTGATGGATTGTGGAGAGAGACCCAAAAAGTAAGAAGCCTTAGCTTCCGCAGCTGCACAGTGTCTTCTTCTCAGGTTAGCTCTGATACCATGTTAGATTTTTATCAATTTAGACAGTATTATCTTGGGATCTTATCTAAGAGAATAACATGCACAGCAATTAAACACAAGAGACAATAGACACAAAGATTTTCCTCGAGGAAACCATAAAGGAGAAAACCCCGCAACTTCCTCAAAGATAGAATAAGCACCAATGGTAGCAGTAAAACCCAAAGACAATAAGATGATCTCCACCAGTTGTTTTCTCTCTTATCCCAGCTCCTTCTCTCTCACTCATGCGCTACAATTAAGTGTGAGTGACTGTGTGATAAATAGAGAGGCTCACTCTCTATTTATACTTGTTTCCAACTTGACATTAACTCACCACGGCCGACTTCTCTAGGAGAGTCTAATAACCCTAGTGCCCCACAACTGCGAGGACTTTAACCCTTGATCAATAAGGAGGGTTACCCTCTATGACTTTATATGACTTGTTTACATTATTGATTCTCCCGATAGGAACATTGAGGTATGAAATGACTCAATTACATTACTAATACTTCTCGATAGAAACATCGAGGTACAATACATAAGATATAAAAGTGAATACATTCCGAAGTTACAAATACATCAACAATTGGTTATCAAAAAAAGGATGGGAGCTTAGCCCACAAAGTCTATAGAAAGAAAACCCACACAGAGCAATACCTTCACGCCCTCTCGCACCATCACTCGAACCAGAAGATGGGTGTTCTAAACACTCTGATCATTAGAGCCTTAAGGGTTTCTGATAAAAACCACAAAATCCAAGAAAGAACACCTACATAATGTCTTCCTATGCAATGGTTATAGCCTAGATCAAATCAGCGAAGCCTTCGCGATAAAAAAGGGCCACGAAAATAGACCAAATGATTCTTTCAAAGAAAAGAAAGTGGGTGATCACAAGGCGTTTCTTCCTTACATATAAGGGATCACAGACAAAATAGCTAAACACCTGAAGAAGAAAAACATTGACTATGTGTTCTCACCACTGAATAACATCAAAAAGCTCCTTAGGTCAGTGAAAGACCCGATACGCCCGAGCCTAAAAATGGGGTTTACTTGATTCCGTGTGAATGCAAGAAAACCTACATCGATGAAACGGGACAGTCTATTCAAACTAGGGTTAAAGAACATTGCGTTGACATCCGCCTAGATAGAACTCATAAATCAACATTAGCGGAACACTCTCATAACACAAAGCACCCAATTAAAATAGAGGATATGAAGGTGCTAGTGCAGGCTGATAATTGGTCCAAAAGAAGAATCAAAGAGGCAATCGAAATAGTTAAGAGCCCGAGCTGCTTGAACAAGGACGATGGTTGAACCATTAGTAGATCCTAGCTACCAAACCTAACTAAATAAAAATTAAATTAATGTTAAACCTAAAGGAAAATCAAATCAATTATTAAATTAACTAATAATTTAAATTCAAATTAATTAATTAATTAAATACAAACTAATCAATAAAATTTTAAAAATAACTATTAACTTAAAATTAAACCGAATCAAATAAAAAATTGAAAGTAAATAAAACTAAAATTAAATTTTAACAAAAAACTATTAAATTAGAGTACATTTAAATTAAATTAATTAACTAAAACTAATAATTAATAATTAAGTGTTAATAAAAAACTAGAATTTAATAAAAATTAATAATTAAATTTTTAATAAAAACTAGAATTTAATAGAAAAAAATTAATAATAATAATAATTAAATTGAATTAAAACTAAATAATTAAACCTTAATGACCTATAACTAAATCATCCCAAAAATCCTAGTTGGCACCATCCCAAAAAGGTTGTTCTATATTAATATATCACTGGAGGATGAACAACTTCCCAAGAATTGTTATTGTCCTAAAGATGAGCCACGCATGGCTCAAAACGTCGACACTAACTCTTCACTCACTGCGGGTTCTCCACAAGATGCCAAATATTTTCATTGTCATCTCTACCCAATCTTTTGCCTTAGGTGCTATGTTATCTCCAAAGACTATATCTGCAAAGTTTAGTGCCTCATAGCCATATAAATCCTTGAAATGAGTCATCCCGATAGACATATGGTGTGTGGTATTATAGCAGTACTCACCCAAGTGTAGCCATTTAATCCATGTTGCCATGCTACATAATTTCTTAAATACCTCTCAATCCATCGGTTGACTATTTTTGTTTGTCCATCACTCTAAGGATGATTACTTGTGCTAGTAGTTAATTTTGTCTCCACTAATCTGAAAAGCTCCTGCCAAAAGGCACTGGTGAATTTACTGTCTCGGTCACTGACAATAGTCTAAGGTAGTCCATGTAGTCTGAAAACTTCTCGAAAAGACAACTCTCTTACCTATGATGCAAAATAATCAAAAGGAATGGCAAAGAAGTGAGCAAATTTTGTCAACAAGTCTACTACCACATATAAGCAATCTCGCCCATGTACCATGGGCAATCCTGTAATGAAGTCCATCGAGATACTCTCCCATTTTTGTTCAGGTATAGACAATGGCTGAAGTAATCCTGCCAGATGAGTGTGTTCAATTTTATTTTGTTGGCATGTACTACACTCTCGAACATGTTGCATTACATCTTCCTTGAGGCCTTTCCATGAGAATCTCTCTCTAATCTGTCTGTAAGTTTTCAAGAAATTCTTATGCCCTGATAATGGTGAATCGTGTGAAGCCTGTAGAACCTGTTTCTTTAAAGTCGATTTTGGGACTAGGTAGATCCTATTATTGTAGTAAATGATGTCATTGATCACCCTGTACCTGTCATCATGTATTTGTCTATCTAATAACTCATAAGTAAATTTATTTTTTGAATATTCAACCAAGAGATGAGACCTCCAGTCGATAGATATACTCACGAGTGATAAAGAAGATGGTTGTCTCGATAATGCATCAACTACAACATTGTTTTTACCCTTAATATATTATATCTCAAAGCCATAAGCTTGGACCTCGCTGACCCATTTTTGTTGCCTTTCATTTAATTATTTTTGTTCTAAGAAGTATTTGAGGTTCTTGTGATATGTCTTGATTTTAAACCTGCTTACTACCAAATATTACCTGAATTTTGTTAAGACGTGTAAGATTGCTAGCATTTCCTTGTCATATATAGAGTAGTGGCATTCATAATCTTTAAGTTTTATGCTTTCAAAAGCACTCAGGTGATGGTTATGTATCAGTATTGCCCATATTCCTTCCCTTGAAGCATCACACTCTACTACAAATGGCTGGGTGAAATCGGGTAATGCAACACGAGACATGAACTCATAATCTTTTTCATCTTTCCAAATGTTTGTTGGGCCCCTTCTATCCAGTTGAATGCCCCTTTCTTTGTAAGATCTGTGAAGGGTGCGGTCAATTGAGAAACCCCTTTAACATACCTCCTATAATAAGTGCAAAGGCCCAAAAATCCCTTCAATTCTATTACATTTTTTGGTGTAGGCCAATCCAAGATAGGTCTATTTTTTTCAAAATGAACCTGTACTCCATCAATACTTATGACATGCCCTAGATATAACATTTCTTGCATACCAAACTCACATTTAGACATTTTGGCATAAAGGGATTGTTCTTCTAGAATACCTAATACTTCATCTAGGTGCCTCAAATGTTCTTCCCAAGTTCTATTGTAAATTAAAATGTCGTCAAAGAACACAAGTAAAAACTTGCGCAACTGAGCCTTGAAGGTGTGGTTCATGTAAGATTGGAAAGTTGTCGATGCATTGGTGAGTCCAAAAGGCATGACTAAGAATTCATAATGATCAAAGTGGCAATGAAAAGCAATTTTTACAATATCTTGATCCATTACTCGGATCTGATGATACCCTGATCGAAGGTCAATTTTTTAGAAGTACTTCGCCCCCTATAATCCATCCATTAACTCATCAATTCTAGGAATGGAGTACCTGTTCTTGATAGTTTTCTTCTTGAGGGCCCTGTAAACGATACACATCCTTAATGTGTCATCTTTTTTTTACCAATACTACTGATGATGCAAATGGGCTAGAACTTGGTCGTATGTAACCTAACTCCAGCAGTTCCTTAATTGTTTTTTTTATCTCATCTTTGTACCTTTTGGAATGCCTGTATGGAGTGGTTATGACTGCCTCTGTTCCCTTCAACTCAATAATATGCTCGAACCCTCTATCTAGCGATCGACCTGCTGGAAGATCTCTGAATACTCTCTCATGTTTATGTAGCAATGCATGTATATTCGTTGGATGTTGGGTATTGTTATCTAGAGGTTTCTGAAAAGTGACAAAACACTCGGCTGGCCACACTGTCTCCCTGTCTGAGCACAGCCTCCATCCTCTATAAGGATACTGGCTAAGGGGAATAAGTGTTCATGCCCCTCAAGACTACCCTCTTGCCATCTTGTCCCTAGAATTCCATTTCCAAGGTCCTATAATTCGTAGTATACTTCTCTATAGGATAGTCATTGAACCCCTAATACTGCATTTGTATCTGCTACATTTACCACATAAAAGAAGTATGTCTTATTATAATTTCCTAGTGTGACATTTAGTTTTGGAATCCAATGGTTTGCATTCCATGTTGTTATTGTCCGTTACTGCTACTGTGAACCCTTCAAATTCCTCTGTCTGAATACCTCGCCTAGTCACCCATGTTGCATCTATAAAGTTGTGGGTTGCCTCACCATCAATCAATACACCTACCATGTGGCCATGTATTACTCCCCTTACTCGAAGAGTATGAAATCTAGGTACTCCTGATAATGTAGCGATAACTCCACCCTTGGACTCTTCCTGAAGTGACTCCTCCTTTGATGTTCTAAGCTCCTTAGTTGCTCCATGTTCAGGCTCATCCTCGTCTTCTTCACTATCTGAATAGACTTCTATATAGTGAGCTTTAGCTTTCCCTGTGCATCTGTGACCTAGAATCCATGGTTCCTAACAAGTGAAGCATAATTTCTTTCTTCCGAGTTCCTTCCTAGTGTCATCATCCATCCAATTTTTCTTTGGCCATTCTTGCTAAAAGGGTTTCTTGTCTTGATTTTTAATTGGGAAATTTGTCTTAACCAGATACATTCTTGGGAACCAAATCTTGCAAGTCTCAAGTTCTACTGATGGCATCATACAAAGTGGATGGTTTGTAGGCTTTCACCTACCCACGTAAAGGCCTCTTCAAAGCTTCTGTAAATAACATAACCAATCTGCTCTCGGATACATCCGTCACCATAACTGCCACTCTCTGAAACTCTGATATGAAGGCCTCGACACTACCAGTCTGCTTAAGCTGAGCTAGCTCTCTGCAATGTATCTCAGGGTCCCTCTTATCAAACCGCTCCATGAGCTTCTGTGTGAAATCACTGTATGAAGTGATGGTGTTATGACCCGATGTCACTAACCCATGGTACCACCACTCATGAGCTCCTCCGTCCAAATGTAAGGTAGTCAATTTAATGGCATCGGTCTCTATCATAAGGTTTAGTTGGAAATAAGTATCCAACTTCTGAACCCATATTCTCACCAAACAACCACGAGATCCGTCAAAATTATGAATGGTCAACATGCCTGCAGTGTTCTGTAATTCATAGTTCCAAGAGAAACCTCTGTTAAAATTCCTTGGCTGGTCTCTGTGTTTCATATTACAAAAGTCTCAAAATGAAATAGTTGAGTGGAAGTCATCTCCCAAATCTCTATAGTCATGTAGATAGTCCTATAGATATGTTTTTCACTAGGTTCGACAGGTATGACGTCCTGCGATGGCATTTTCCAAAAAGTGAGGCATTGTAGGTCTAGAAGATTTATTGTATATGTGAGGAGTGTTTTGCATATGAGTGTACACATGTTTCCCACTACTGGTTGTGGATCCTCTATCTCCTGAGGAAATTGGTAGACTATTATGACCCTGCTCTAGCTTAATAACCAACCTATTTATTGCAGGTAACATCTCTTTTTGTCCCTTAGCTAATTCATTTAAGGCGCTAACCAAGCTCTAGAATGCCATCATGTCTTCATCCTCCCCTATTCCATTTCCTCTATCGGAGTGTATCCCTATTGTGTCCATGCCTAAATCTGTGTCTTCCAATTTAATCTCTTCAAATTCCAGATCCTCTATGTACTTGTCCTTCCTTCTATAAGTTACAAAAGCAGTGTCTTATGGATTCATTTATTGTTCATGTTCAAGCCCACAACTGGCAAGGAACATGCTCTGATACCACTGTAATATCCCAACTAATATTCTATCTGTATACCAATAGGTAATGATGATTTGTTTGCAATTTTATATGTTTCAAGTGTGTATGATAAATAATTTGGTTTACATGCAAAACAAGTTACGTGCCCAAAAACCCTAAATATGACAAATATGGAGATAAAATAGGAAATAGGATTCAGAAAGATTGTGGTAACATACCAATATTTATAGTTGTGATAGTTCTTCAATATAAAGGAGACATGCATGCCATGCAAGAACTCTACCCTAAAAAATGTGTTGTTGTTTCCAAGAGATTCGCCCATGCAAGAAAAGCATACCTTCTCTAAATGATGATTATCTCGTAATTGTTTCAATACTTGACGAATGAGGTTGAGACTTTCTAGACTTGGTAGTGTACCCTTCCCAAATATTCTAGTGGACGCATGCGAAACTTCTGACCTCTCTAAGACTGGTAGCAAATTGTTTCCTTCTGAGGGAGTGAAGCCCTTGTCTCACACGTGTGGAGCTTGTATCTTTTTCAAGTGTGCACTCAATAGCCTATTGAACTCCCAATATAACGATATGCCCCTTCCGAGAAGAATGGAAGTGACATGCAGAGGAAATATGAAGTCCCTTGATCAACACAATCTATTCTCTAGATCTCCAATGCACCCCTAGCAGTAAAACGTGACCCCTGCAATATTGTCCTTCTCTGTGCATTAAATCTCTGACGAAGAATGAATGTTTTGAGGAGCTGGCGATAGATTTGAGTGACCTATTTGGAAGTGATTAGGGCAAATAGATTTCACTGCCAAAAACACCCGTTGGTTGATGGCTTACACCCTCAACCCCAACTTGATGTTGTGGCAACTTTTGTTGCTACTCTCGAAACCAATCTCCAAAAGTGAATAACGATCATATATACCTTTTTGGTTCAAGTTATCTTCTTATATAGCTTTTAGGGTTTGCATGATTTTACTTTTGCATGCATGCAAACCTAATTGCTCATTGATGCATGACAGATGAAATAAGGCCCGCATGCTCTGCATGCTTTTTGATATTTGCTCTGATGGCCTTCTTTAATATACTGATGACCTAATAACATTGCAGAAATGTTCCTTTATGTTCCTTGTATTAAATGTATTCAATCAATTCCATTTTCCTTGATACCCGCTCAAACCTATGGGAATTAAATTGGATAACTAGCGTCTCAGATGCTTATTTAGAAGAGGACATTACAATGGATTCAAGAAAGGTGGGTATTAAAAGAGAGATGGCATCAAAGTTGAGATGGATTTTAAGTGACAAAGTTGCAATAGATTGGGGAGAATACTTTTTATCTATAACAACGTGATTTACAATAATGACACCATTAACAAGAACGACATGAAGGGGGAACCAATATAAAGAGAAGGGCCTGTGGAAACATGGGAGCAAGGCAAGGGGTATTAAAACAAGGAGCAAGATTAGAAAAGTAGGGTCATTTATGCAACTTACATCTTGCAACCAAGGCCCCAATAAATGCTTTGTCCAACATGATGTTTTCAAATTAGGAAACTTCATGTCTAAAAATAACTAACATAACAAATTAAACTTCAAAACAAGTACCTCTTCTACCTCAATGATGTGTAGTTATATCCAAAACATAGCATCAATATATTTGTTTAAATCATTTGACCAAGAGCTTATTGAAGTTGTACCAACAACACATTATGCTCTGTTGATACCTAGGAGGATGGAAACTATAGCAGATGGCCTAACAAAAGGCATCCCAAGTTGTGATTTGACCAAAGGTGGACTCGCCAAACTAATTATCATTAAGTTCAATGAAAACTCAAGAATTTGGGCTCATCTAGCACCAATTCAAGGCCATGTTTTCCAATTAAAGTTCAACAAGTGTCAATCTTGCAACTTCAATCATATTTGGGCAAGCTTTGAAACATGGAATCCATTAATTAAGCAATTCTCCCTACATGAGGCCATTATAGTTGTAGGGAGAGATGTGCGTATCCTACTAGAATTTGGGCTCATCTAGCACCAATTCAAGGCCATGTTTTCCAATTAAAGTTCAACATGTGTCAATCCTGCAACTTCAATCATATTTGGGCAAGCTTTGAAACATGGAATCCATTAATTAAGCAATTCTCCCTACATGAGGCCATTATAGTTGAAGGGAGAGGTGTGCGTATCCTGCTAGAATTTGGGTTACTAAACCATAAGCTAGGAGAGCATGATTTCTCCAACAACTTGAATTAGCTTAATTGTGAGCTAAGATTGAGACACCTCAAAGTTTTCTAGAGGGTAATCATCGACGAGGGGCCATGAAGCTTCAAGCAACGAGTGGTTGTGGTTGCACGTACGACTAAGGTTGAAGAGCACTAGGGTGGAGGTGATCATCTTAGAAGAGAACCCAAAGTGACAAGATAAGAGGGTTCTTGGTCAACATGGTAGCAAAAGGAACCAAAACTAAATATACAAAACACTTGGAGTGGAGGTATAGTCCTAAAAGAAACCCAACAATTGAACATAAACAAATTTTAGGTGGACAAGTAGGCCAAATAGTCAACATGGTAGCAAAAGGAACCAAAACTAAATATACAAAACACTTGGAGTGGAGGTATAGTCCTAAAAGAAACCCAACAATTGAACATAAACAAATTTTAGGTGGACAAGTAGGCCAAATAAGGAACCAAATAAGGCTCCAATAAAAAATGATGTGCATAGCACAACAATAGGGAAAGAAATTATCCCCGCATGAGGCGCCTTTATAGTTCAAGGGAGAGATATGTGTCCTATTAGAATTTGGGTTACTAAACCATACGCCAAGAGTGCATGATTTCTCCAACAACTTGAATTAGCTCAATTGTGAGCCAAGATTGAGACACCTCACAGTTTTCTAGAGGGTAATCACCAAGGAGGGGCCGTGAAGCTTCAAGCAATGGAGTGGTTGCACATATGACTAAGGCTGAAGAACACTAGGGTGGAGGTGATCATCTTAGAAGAGAACCTAAAGTGAGAGGGTAAGACGGTTATTGGTCAACGTGGTAGCCAAAGGAACCAAAACTAAAAAACAAAGCGCTTGGAGTGAAGGCATGTTGTGCAAAGGAATTGCCTAGCTTTTAAATAAACAAAAACTACATGCCACTCAAGGCTCCTTTCTTCATTCATTAACTTGCAACTAACCAGATTATGCATTGATCGTGATTTTCATATGTGGCAATACCCCACCATTATTGTTAAGTATATTCCCAAACTTGGAAATGAAAAATTAAGTCAAAATTAAAGGAGATGATTGTTGACATAGAGCATAGCACCTAATACTTATCAAGATCACAATCTAGGAAGGAGATGTTGGTCGACATGGGACATAAAATCTCCTCAAACCCAATAAAAAAATTCTAGCAAAAAAGCCCTTCTTGCACTTACTTCCTCAAACAATAACATAGAATGGATTCAAAACCAAAGGGTATAGTTGTTTGACAAGGGACATACTACTACAAACAATAATATTAAAGAATGGATTCAAAACCAAAGGAAAATTTCCCAAAATAAGGGGCAAGCTTGGATCCTCAACTCAAGAGTCATCATAAGCCTTGAAGGAGTCATCATAGGACCTAATGGGTAAACACTAATGAAGTATGCTCTCCGTGTTGAATATCTAGCACTTCTCGAATGGGTTCAATTAACAAGAGACTTAGGGGATGTTGTAGCAACTCTTGCAAATTATTGTAACCCAACTAATGGGTCTCTCTTGATCCAACAAAATTCAAATCAAAAAACATACCAGCAAAAACATCTACATGCCCAAATTCATAAGCACACGAGTGTTCATTATGGAAATGGATATGGTTAAAAAACAACAACAACAAAACACAATTACATAAAGATGCCATGTTTTATCTACAATCAATGAAAAGTAAGTACAAAAAATTTAGCATTTTACTTAGCCCTATAATTAAGAAATATTAACATGCATGGTTAGGAGTAAGGTTTTTTTTAGCTTCAAATGAGGTGGATTCTTGCCATGAGAAGCAACTTCCAAGTAAAACGGATATTTAACAAGAAATGAAGTCCAAGAATCAAAATATAGCAATAAAATCATCATCAACAAATGAATTCTTGGGATCACCAAAATATATCAATAAAATCGTCATCAACAAATGAATTCTTGGGATCAAGTTGTTTTAGTTTCAAATGAAGTGGATTCTTGCCATGAGAAGCAACCATCACGTAAAGTGTATGTTTAACAAGAGAGATGACGTCTAAGCACTAAAATATACTTGAAAAAAAATCATGAAAAATGATTAGCAATTTGGAATAAACAGCAAACCCAATCATAATTTAAGATAAACAAGATGCATATGCTTGGCATGTTTATCAAAAGTTATCATGCAAATTTGTAGAGAGAGATCAAATAAACATCATATAAAAGTAGAAGCAATATTACATGTAATTTGCTTAGGCTACATAAATAAAATTGCTCGTGTCCAAAAAGAATATGGATAATCTCTTTTTAAGGGGATAACCTTTATAATAATTGAAAACTAAATGCTAAAATATCTTATAAGTGTCAACTAAAAACAAATTCTTTGTCATAAGATGCTAAGATGCTTGATATCTGATAATCAATATAGTTAAAATATTGTCAAAGGGGGCTTTTGTAGCCTGTAGGGTATATTATGAAAGCAAAGTGTTGTCATTATCCCCACCAAGATTGCTTGTAGGTTCTATGAAAGTAAGATGCTATAGCCCTCTCAAGGATTGATTCGCCACATGACATTTCCCCTCCTTGTGGACCAATGCACCCAAAAAGTCATAATGGTGTTTAAGTAGGGCCAAGAAGTCACACACAACATCACCTGCTTAATAGGTGGTGTATGTTCAATGTATTAGGAAACATTATGCAATGCTCCATATAGTTAGATATGGTCAAAGAGGGCCTGTAGGCTTATATGAAAGGAAAGTATCATATACAGTGTGAGCCAACCCAATTTGTGAATCTCGCCCATTATACTCCCCACTCTACCCTCTATTCCTTTTCCTCAAAGGAATAAGGATTCTATGCAACTACCAAAAGTTTAACCAGTTTAAACAAAGAAAAAATTTAGAAAAAATGAAATACTCTGATATTCAAACTACAATCTCAAAATGAAGTCCTTACTGATTTCGTACAGGAATAAGCAACAATCTGAAAATGAAGTCCTTATTGACTTCATACAGGGATTTTGTACAGGGATAAGCAACAATCTAAAAATGAAGTCCTTACTGTATTCGTACAGGGATAAGCAAGTACCGATCGTTTCTTGATTAGAAGTTACAAAAGAAACACTAAATGATGTGTTTAAAATAGTAAGAAAATGAAACAAAGACTATCAATTGATGAATTCAAGTCCAATAGAAATATGGTCCAAAAGCAACAAGCTTATATCCTATCACGTTCATTCATAAAGGGGGGTTTTTAAATTGTGAAAAATAAGGTCAGTATATTGTAGTATATTGTAGGTTCATTCATAAAGGGAGGTTTTTAAATTGTGAAAAATAAGGTCAGTATATTGTAGTATATCGTAAGTATTGGGAGACAAGGATTAAGGTATGGGAGCTTTATAGGTATTTGGGGGCATATCTAGTAAAAATAGGTAATCTCTCATAAAAATAGGGTTTTTTTAATTGGAAATATGTATTGAGAGGGGGCTTCAACAAAAAGAATTTAGTAATTATTTATCAATATCTAGTGAAATTAGGAATATTCTTTAATATCCCTTGAACAAAAGAGAATAGTTTTACTGAGTAAATACCCAGTGCAGTCATGTGACAGTATTTTGTTCCACTGTCACTACAACTGTATAACCTCCAGCACCCACATTCCCCCTACACGTGTCCAAGCTACTCAAAGCATAAACCCACAATGTGGCCAGTGCCTTAACAATTCATGCAATGAATGCCTTCAGAAACACCCTCTCGCCAACTAATCTACACCCAACATTGCACCCTGTCGCCAATTAGTCTACACCAAGGGACTACAAAAATTTACATTCAATATAGTCAAACATCTAAAATAATAAAAGGAATCAAACAATACACCTAAAAAGACATAGACCAAAACCAAAGTTTAATTCAGCTTGAACTGAATCGTCAACGGAGAGAATATGGGGTATAATCCAATTAAGAAGTAAATGACCAATGCCCTGGAAAATGTAGGACGGATTATGAAGCGTATATAAAAGACACAGGAACAAGGTCCAGGCCACCTTTAATCTCTCGCACTCGACAGGAAAAAGTATGCAACTTACAAGTGAATGCAGACTTTTCCTGTAGCTACCTGCAAAGGTCGAAAGCAGGAGGAGCAGGCATTGGGTGCAGAAGGAGCAGGCATCCCAATGGAAGAATTTCGAGAAGCTATAATCTAATTCGAGATCTCTGAAAATTACCTGTAAATATTTTATGATATAAGCTTTCGTTATGGACCTAAAGGGGTTTGGATTGTAAGCAACCAACTACTCCATTTAGTTGAATGTAATATACATGATTCCTTCCTGTGTGTATAATCTGGTTCATGTGTATAAATACATGGTTTCTCTATGTATAGAGATCTGAAAATTGAAGACTTTTTGCATCACTAAAAATAGAATTATACGTTTTATGAAACAGTCAGTAGATTCGAAGCATAGGTTGTAAGTTGTAACTGTATTTCCTCTGGGGGAGCATGGAGCACAGTTTCGAGGGCATGGAGCCTAGGGCCATTGGTGCTAAGGGTTTCCAAGGTGCCTGGTTGACCGTGTGCATACGGAGCACTGACTATGGCAGGGAGGGAGTGCATTGGTTTCTATACAGGGTAGCTGCAGACAGTTACAACTTTGGAGTGCGGTCCTCATAGGTTTTTGGGGTTTTCTTTTCAGCTTACCTGCAGGTAAATCTTTTTTACTGTTTTTAACTGTCACTAGCATCATGGCAGATGAAGAATAGGTGGATTACTCCAGTGATCATCTGGAGGAGGGAGCTTTCTGGGTAGGGACAGGTGGAGTGTTTTTGGATGAGGTGGAGGTTCTTCCTTCAACTTGGAATGAATCTGCTGTTAAGTTTTCACCGTCCCACTTGCTACTGTCTTCACCGTCCCCTTTTCAGGTACTGGTGGTTTCCTTTCCCGGCGAGGGTTTTGATGGTGGTTTTGGTGTTCGGTGGCAGGTTTTGGCGGACCCAACTTTGTCGGAGGGGGACTTTTTGCAGGCGAAAGGGATGCTGGTGTCGTGGTTTCGGGAACGAATGCTGTTGGGGGAAAAAAGGGCATAGAAAATCTTGCTGAATTTTTCGTCAGTGAAGAACAAAGGGTGAAGGAACTGGGTTTTGTGGCCAGGTCCATTGGATCGCTGGAACAGAGGGGCTGCTCTAGCCCACTGACGATAGGTTTTATTGCCTCTAGATCTAGCAGTGAAGCGAATGGCAGGGTCGGTAGCAAGGGGGCTCGTCGAAGGGGTAAAAATTGGATCAAGAACAAGGGGGTCGGCTTCAATTATGCTTTGGGGGAGGATATAGGGTGAAATCAGGTCATGCAGATGGCAAACTGTACGCTGGTGGGTAGGGTTCTGGGACGAACTTTCTCGCTGCAAACGATGGTTAAGTGGGTTGCCAATTGTCGGCTGGAGGCGCTGGGTGCCGTCCCGGTTGTGGATGGACTAACTCGTGGCTGGTTCGCTTTTAATTTTCAACGGCCAAAACATTTGGAGTGGGTGCTTAATCGGAATTGGAGTTTGGATCACTCACCTATGCTGCTGAAACCATGGCATCCGCTCTTTGATGCGAGTAGAGAGCATGTGGATTTTGTTCCACTATGGGTTAGATTGTCGGGGCTTCCTCTGCACTACTGGTCTGAAGAGCACTTTAAGAATATAGGTAACATTTTGGGGACGTTCCTTGAAGTGGACCTCTCTTTCAAGGAGACAAATATGAAGACAATGGCTGGAATCCTGGTTAATCTCAATGTAAGGGAGGGGATTAGTTGAAGACATGTTACTTACCTGGGGTCCTTATCAGATTAATCAGATGTTGGACTACGAAAACGTTCCATTTCAGTGCAAGTGATGCCATGCTTATGGGCATCGTACGACTGAATGTAGCTTATCAGTCTAAACCTTAAATGGGCGTCGGCAGCAGCACGGTTTTAAGCGGACTAGGAAGATAGGAGTGTTTTCTGGACCATCATCATCGCTGACAACTCCTATGGTGCCAATGCGAAAGGAGGTTGAAGTTTGCAGCCATGAGGAGGAGACCACAGTTCCTCTTCCTGTGGTGGAGGTGGTCAAGAAGGTCGATGACCCTTTCTAGAAGGGGGTCTCGTTTCCAGGTACTTCTTCCTTTACCCTTTCCCCTGCTATTAATTTGTTTACAAAAAATTTAAATCTTTCTAGTCTTCATTGGGTGGAAGGGTTGAAAATTTTGACTTTAACTACACAACCTATTGTGGATTCTATACCCATCTCTGCTGCTTTTCTGGAGGAGTCCCCACTGATTTCGGTCCCTGTACCAAGTGAGGACGAGGTTATTTCCCCTTGCTCCCCTCATGATACGTCAGAGCCTGGTTATTTCCTTTGGTCTTGCTCCAAGGTGGCCTCGAGGGGATTGGGGAAATTGAAATCTTTATCCCCTAAGGGGAGAGGAAGGAAATCTTTTATTGCCAAGGCTCAGTCTAAAGCTAAGAAGGATTTGTTGAAAGGGAAACAACAATCGATTGAGGGCCCTTAGAGCTGTGCGGGCCCAAAAGAAGGGCCGCAGATGAAAATTATGTCTTTCAACTATCGTGGTATGGCTGGTCCCCATAAAAGATCGGCACTCAAGAGGGTGGTTGAATTAGATCACCCTGATGTTCTGTTGTTTCAAGAAACTTTAGGAGTAGGTGATGTGATTAAAGTTAGATTGGAAAGCTGGTTTCTTGGTTGGATCTTTGACACTCTGGATGTTCGGGGTCGTTCTGGAGGGTTGGCAATTGGATGGAATGTGAGAAATGTTAAGGTCATGAACCTATGGGGTATGGAATCAGTTCTTGGCATGACCTTTAAAGCACTGGAACTTGAGGATACATTTACTGTTTTCAATATCTATGGTCTATATCTAAATAGAATCTCTTTCTGGGATAATTTGTTCAATAGCTCTCTCCTGAGAGGTGATAGAGTGAACATAGGAGGAGATTTAAAAAAATTCTTTGGGGCAGTCTGAGGTATGGGGTCCTCATGCTCGTGTTGATCTGTTAACGGAGTATTTCACTCAAAAACTGATTGAAATGAATTGGCTGGACATTGAACCCATCAAGCTTAAAGTTTAAACTGACTTGGAAAAACCACAGATGTGGGGAGGGGAGAGTTGCTAAGAGGCTGGATCGGTTCTTGGTGGCTAAGAAGGTGGTGGATAGACAAAAACAAATCAGACATTGGGTGGGATGTGGAGGGTCATCAGATCATTCCCCCATTTTCTGGAACTAAAAAATGGACCTGTTAAACCGCCAAGTCCTTTAAAATTCAACAAGACTTGGCTGAATGATGAGTCTTTCTGTTTGTTGATATCTTCTAGATGGATACCCTTCGATGCTGGTAGCAAGAGAACTGCAACTTTCCAATTCGCAGCAAACATTCATTACATTAAGGATGCTATTAAAGAATGGTTCGTGCACAAGAGACGAAGGGAGGACAGTGAATTGAAACTTATTGAAAAGGACCTTTCTAAACTACTTGAAAAAGAAGGGGGGGTTTACTGAACCAAGAGTACAAAGATTTGTTGATCAGGCTGGAAGGGAGGAGGAATGCTCTCTTGCTAGAAAAGGAGGAGACGTGGAGATTGAAGAGTAGGGCTACTTGGTTAGAATGTGGAGATAATAACACTAAGTTTCTTCATGCTTATGCAAGAGGGAGAAAAGCTTCAAACACTATCTAGAGCCTATTGGACGATCATGGAAGTTTACATGACACCTTCGAAGGAATGGCCAGTACGGGGGTGGATCATTTCAAGACCCTCTTCAAAGCACCTGCCCAGGCGTCCATTGTGGAAATCATCAGAATTGCTCAAATGTTTCCAAGGTTTGTGGAGGAGGAAGACAATCACTCACTAATGGAGGAAGTTACTGAAGATGAATTAAAAGAGGTCCTTCATGGCGTCCATTGTGGAAGTCATCAGAATTGCTCAAATATTTCCAAGGTTTGTGGAGGAAGACAATCACTCACTGAAGGAGGAAGTTACTGAAGATGAATTAAAAGAGGTCCTTCATAGTTTTCAGAAGGATAAAAGTTAGGGCTCGGATGGATGGACAATTGAATTCTTCCTAGCACTCTTTGATTTGTTGGGAGGAGATCTTCTGCAAGTTATAGAGGATACTAGAATCACTGGAAGGTTCCTTGCCAGTTTCAATGCGACCTTTATAGCTCTTATTCTGAAAATTGACAATCTTGCTTCATTGAACGACTTCGAACCCATTTCACTATCTAATTGCATTTACAAAGTGGTCTCAAAGGTGATAGCAAGAAGACTTAAGGTGATTCTTTCTGATCATATCACTGAAGAACAAGTTGGGTTCCTAGAGGGGAGACATATCCATGAAGCCATTGGGGTTGCTCAGGAGGGACTTCTCAGCATGAAAACAAAAAATATTGAAGGGGCTATTCTCAAAATTGATCTGTCCAAACCCTATGACAAGGTAAGTTGGTTGTACATTCGTATGCTGCTGACTCATCTTGGTTTCGGAATAGATTTCATCAAGCGGATCATGAGTTGTATTTCCATTGTTTCCTTCTCGGTTTTGATTAATGGAGCTACTTCTTTTTTTCATGCTGAAAGAGGGCTTCGACAGCGTTTCCCTCTTTCCCCATTGCTTTTCTTGTTGGTTGCTAAAGGCTTAAGTAGGTCTCTCAAGGAGGCAAAAAGACTTGGATCCTTAAGGGGTATTCAGATCTCTGAAGACTTGCAAATAACCCATCTTCTATTTGTAGACGATGTTCTAATTTTTTGCTCAAGATCGGTTAGAGACACTAACATCATTTTTGATATCTTGGAGTTGTTTTCCAAAGCCACTGGGATGGAGATTAACTCTCGGAAATCAACACTGTCCACCCATCTGTTGGGTGATGATGAGTTACTGGAAATCATTAGGGTTTTTCCCTATAAGTTGGGAGGTTTGGATGTTGGCTTGAAATATATAGGGTTTTGTTTAAAACCAATGATTATCAAAA
This sequence comes from Pseudotsuga menziesii, assembly GCA_001517045.1. Taxonomy (NCBI): domain Eukaryota; kingdom Viridiplantae; phylum Streptophyta; class Pinopsida; order Pinales; family Pinaceae; genus Pseudotsuga; species Pseudotsuga menziesii. The sequence goes on along the minus strand of LPNX010254630.1, from coordinate 452,572 downwards.
AGGGGATTGGAAATGGCTGTTGGACAAGCTAGAAAAAAGACTAAAGGTTTGGAGCCATAAATGGCTCTCTCCAGCTGGTAGACTCATGCTGGTAAGGACTGTTTAAGAAGCAATTCCAGTTTACTGGATGTCGTTGGCTTGGATTCACGAAGTTGGAAGAGGCTAGGAGAACCTGCTTTAGATTTTTGTGGAGTGGAAAGCAGGAGAATCATGTGACCCCTTGGGTTCAATAGGAGAGGATTGCTATCCCAAAGGGTTTGGGGGGTTGGGGTCTCAAAAATATTTTCCTGTTTGCTAAGCCAAGGGGGGTTGGAGACTCTTAAAGGCTGAAAGCTTGTGGACTCGGGTCATTATACAGAAGTATATTGCCCCTAACACTATAAAAGACTATATAAGGAGGCCTTTGAAAACTCATACTGGAGGTTCGAATATTTGGAAGGCTGTGGTTAAATCCTTTGATGTCATCGAATCCAACCTGGCTTGGAATGTGGGGGATGGCAGGAAACTAAAGGTTGGTGAAGATCCGTGGGTTGGTTGCATTCATCAACATAGACTTCCAGACCATACGATGGAGGCTCTACGTCTGCGAGGTTTTGTTTTTCTCTCTCAGTTAGTTGCACCTGTACAAGGGAATCTATGGTTCCAGACTTGGAGATGGACCCAAGATTTTGGTTTATCGGAGTTAGATGAAAGGGAATTGGAAGGGTTTATGTGGGATCTGACCCATGCACAGATTCAACTTGGGGTCAAGGAGGATGTACTCATTTGGGATTTGGACCCAGGAGGGAAATATACCCCAAAGGCTGGGTATATAAAACTCAGTGCAGGAGGAGTACAGCGGGAACTGATTTGGTGGTGGAAGAAACTATGGGAAATTAAATGTCCACCCAAATCCAGAATCTTTATGTGGTGTGTACTGGAAAACAAGGCACCTACATGGGACAACTTACAAAAAAGGAGTTTTCAGGGACCTGGCTGGTGTACTCTATGCAAGTCTGATGGTGAGTCTGTACCTCATCTTTTTATAAAATGTCATTTTATCATTGAAGTTTGGAAAGAATGCTCAGACTCTGGACCATAATTGCAGGTGGGAGGGCTTTAACGGTGCTCGAGGCTTGGGAGAAATGGAGGGAGAATATACTAGATTCGATGACAGCCTTGCCTTTGTTGGTAATCTGGGGTGTTTGGATTGCTAGAAACAATCTTATTTTTGTAGATAAAGCCTGCACCCAAGTTATTTCAGCAGGACTGGCCTGTGGAATACTTTCTGCCTTTCCACAGCACATTAAAGCTTCAAGACAAAGGGATATTTTGGAAGTTAAAATTGATAAATCAATGCCTTCGGGTTTTTTTGATGGGGCAGCTCAAAATAATCTTTGTGGGGGAGGGGCTCAGGCTCTACTGTTTCTTTCAGAGAGTCATTCCTTCGAATTAATTGTGGGACTTGGGGAAGGCAGTAACAATTTTGCTGAGTTACTGAGTTTCAAGATTCTACTCATTTTCGCAGCAGAAAAAGGGTGCCGATCTATAAATGTTTTTGGTGATTCAATGAATGTGATTAACTGGACAAAAGGAACACAACAATGCAGAAATCTTAGACTGGCCAACATTTTATCTTCTATTACAGCAGTCATAAACTCTTATGTCTCCTTTTCATGCAGGCATGTCTACAGGGAAAATAACAAGAGGGCAGACAACTCATTTTCGCAGCAGAAAAAGGGTGCCGATCTATAAATGTTTTTGGTGATTCAATGAATGTGATTAACTGGACAAAAGGAACACAACAATGCAGAAATCTTAGACTGGCCAACATTTTATCTTCTATTACAGCAGTCATAAACTCTTATGTCTCCTTTTCATGCAGGCATGTCTACAGGGAAAATAACAAGAGGGCAGACAAAGCCTCAAAGGAGGAGCTGCATTTGGCTTTGGGACAGTGGAAGATTAGAGAACTGACAGAGGGTACTACACAAGAATACTACCACAGACCCTTTATAGAGAGAACAGCTCTTCTATAATTTTTAAATTTCCAGCATATATGTTTCTTTTATGATACTGGTTACTACTATTTTGATTTATGGTTATTGGATATTGGACTGTCTTGGGACAGTCTGCAGCTTTCTAAATGGAACTGGCTGTTAATGGAACAACATATTATGTATCTCTTTATGAAACAGGACAGCGGTTTTTGTTGCTGAACACTATATCTTTCTAATGATGTGGGGACTTACAGAGTTTCAGAGTCTGTTATTTTTCTTTTATGCTCACAGATGTTATGAAATGCACAGCATTGTATATCTACTGAATGTAAAGATGATATAAAATTAAGCTTTTTTCCAAGGAAAAAAAAAACAGTCAGTAGATTTATGGATTTATGTACCAACATGTGCCAATCTACTGGCATAAAAATTATACAATTACTTTAATCAAGAAAAATAACAAATGACCGGCCTAAAGTATTAAATATACAATATCAGGAATAAAGAGCTTGCTAGGTAATTAGTGTGCAATGCTCCATGTCAACCACTAGACTACAGACCAAAGGATAAAACTCAAAACATGTTAAAAACAACTAATCATTAAAAATAACTATTGAATATTGAAAATTCAGTCGACTCAAACGCAATGCTCAAGAGAGAGGGACTATACCAATAGGCACACAGCCCGACCTGCAACTAATGGCATTTTGTCAATGAAAAAGACGCCAGAAAATATAATCCACAGATTTTGCCATGGAAGACTTATAATAGATTAATACAAGAACATAAGTAAATAATACACATAGGGCTAGACATTAAAAATTCACAAGGAATCTGCGCCAAATCCGTCAAACGGCATCTAGACAAACAATCTAAAAACCCTAGAAAATGTAGAGACTTTATACAACAAAAAACTATTATAAAATCACAATACGAAGACATCATAACGGATGGAATTGGGAAAATATACCACGAATGAAATAAATCCATTGATCAGATAATTGTAGTCTGTATATATTGCAGTCCGCAATGAAGTTCAGAAAATAATAATCATCATGTCAATGGATTTCAAAATAAACGAAGGCTCAGTAGGATCCATTGGTTTTTGCATCATTCGGAAGAATTTGTAATCTGCCTCATAAAATAGGTAATTTGTACATCATCGCCATAATCGAAACCCCGACATTGCTTTTTTCTAAGAATATTAAGTATTTTAAAACAATCATACCTTTTTCTGCCAAAACGTAAAAGATCAGACTCTTTAAAAACAAATATGTACACAAACTACGTAGAAGTTAACCTACTCCAAGCACATTGGCACGGAAAACCCTTACTTACATCTCCATAACAGAAGCGATAAGCAGAGAGAACTAACGAACCGAGGGCATCAAAGGTTTTTTTCCGCCTCCACGCGCTCGAGATCCCCGGAGCATGAGTTCTGATGATCCTTGCAATGATACGTCTGGCACTATAGCTTTGCTATATAACCCTCTACCTAGGGTTTGATCGCAGACAAATCTTTTTATTTTTTAAAGAAAAAAGACATTTGTTTTTAAGAAAAAAGACATTTTTTTCGAAGGAAAAGATAACCTACTCCAAGCACATTGGCACGGAAAACCCTTACTTACATCTCCATAACAGAAGCGATAAGCAGAGAGAACTAACAAACCGAGGGCATCAAAGGTTTTTTTCCGCCTCCACGCGCTCGAGATCCCCAGAGCATGAGTTCTGATGATCCTTGCAATGATACGTCTGGCACTATAGCTTTGCTATATAACCCTCGACCTAGGGTTTCATATGATCGCAGACAAATCTTTTTATTTTTTAAAGAAAAAAGACATTTGTTTTTAAGAAAAAAGACATTTTTTTCGAAGGAAAAGAAAGTTTTTTGTTTTTTCAGAGTAAATATCCATGGGAAACCCAGCAATACTTCCCCACATTAGTGGATGGTAGAGGTGGTAAACGGCCGCCCTTCCTCACAGAAGGCCTAACCCCAAAGGACTCAAGGCTCGAACCCGTAACGTCCCCCCGTACCGAGAGAGTGTGCGCACATCTTACCAATTGAGCTAACCCTTGGGGCTAGTTTTTTGTTTTTTTATTCATAAGATCAATCAAAGAAACTACAAATTGTTCTATTCCTTGGATAGTTATCCACATTGTCTATATTTCTATTACATCATATCATGACTTAAGTAAACTCCCCAAAGTCTAAATGTGATACAAAATTTAAATTACAACGTAATTGCACTTAATATCTAGTATAATAACCACATAATCAGTTCATAAAATCAATAAAATCTATATAGATAGATTGTACTCAAAATGTAAATTATTTAAAATGAAAACCAAATAAATTTAGCTCGCATTAAAAGTGGGTGATATGGGATCAATAGGCAATGCTAATAAATCATTATACAACCTTTATCAATTGACCGATCGTTGATCTATTATTTGTATTGCATCAGCCCTTCCTGTAACCCAATGCCCAGTTTTAACAGTTGATCAGCTTGTTGATTTAAATTCTGCCAAATGTGCCTATAGTTGACCCTTGTGAACTTGTTATGGAGATCAATGATCCAAGATTTCTAGTGATCTAAAATGGAAATCTGAAGATTCCCACATCCATTAATCCAATCGATAACCACTCGGGAATCACCAAGGACTTGAAGGGAGTGAATGCCATTCCTCCTTTTGTTCGTGGAATCCTCACTCATCTTTTGTTCGTAAACGATGTACTAATCTTTGGAGAAGGTTCTCTAACAAAATTTCAAGCTTATAAAGGTATTATAGATCTATATGGAAAAGCCATAGGTATACAGATAAACTTAGAAAATCCCTTTCTACTTCATAATTTATTCTCCAATAATCTCTTATCCAGGTTGGACGCTTCTCCTGTTCCCTCACAAGAATTTGTCTGGAGGTTATAAGTGTGTAGGATTTGTTTTAAAATTGAACTCGTACTCATTTCAAGATTGGATTTGGTTGTATAAAAAGATAGAGGCAAGGATCTCTTTTTGGGTTAATTGATTCTTGTCGCGCGAAGGATGCTTGATTTTAATCAAAGCAGTGCTTTAAAGCATCCCCGTTTATTGGGTTTCTATAGCATAAATCCCAAAAGGTATCTTGTCTAAAATTAGGAAGATAATATTCTCTTTCTTATGGTCTGGAACTTGCAACTTCGAGGGAATTTAACTGGTTAAGTGAGAAAAGTGGCTCAGCCAAAAGAATTGGGAGGATGGGGAATTAAAAATCCTTTTCTCTTCAGTCAATCCTTAACTGCCAGAAGCCTTTAGCGGCTTACTCACAATGCATCATTATGGGGAAGAGTCATTAGATCTAAGTACATCATAGGCTCCTCCATAGAAGACTAGTTTCAAAACCCTTGCAATCGTTCAAGAATGGCTCAATAATGTGGAAAATGCTTATTTTTACTTTCCCTCTCATTGGGGATTGGATAGTGTGGCATATCGGCAATGGGAAGAATGTCAATATAGGAGAGGATCCCTAGCTAGGATCGGATATCGAATTTAAGCTCTCAAACAATCTTAGGTCTGCTCTTCATGCCCATAATATTTTACCTTGACTGATGCGCAAGCTCAATATCACCAAGATTGGGGCACTTGAGGTTGGAATTCTACTCATTCTTTGAGTAAGCAAGGTAATGTCGCTAAGCAATGGTCCTAGTTTGTGGACAAACTGGTGTCTAACTTTATTAAACTAAATCCAAAAGAAAAGGATGTATTGGCTTGGTAAAAAAACCTAACCTTCGGAGAATGCACTCCTAAGCTTGGTTACCATGCTTTAGCATAAAGTAGGTTTAGTGGCGAAAAAAGATGGTGGTGGAAATCCATCTAGAAATCTCCTTGACCTCAAAAATCCAAGGTTCTTTTGTGGTTAGCTATGAGCAACAACCATAATGGCATGAAGAGGGCTTCAGTTGGTCCCAATCATTGGTCTCTATGTAAATTAAGTGAAGAAACAATCATATCTTTGTTATATGTTTCTATGTATATTCCTCTTTGAAGATTATGGCTCACTCACTCAATCCCAAAACGTCGTGGATGAAGTGAATAGATTAGGGTTTTTCCATGCTTATTCATATATGGGATTTGGTGGGCTCATAATAGTGCAATTTTTCAGGACAAAAGGATCCCCTTTAAAGTCACTGTCGATCTAATCTTAAAATGAAGCAAGGAATATAAGGTTGATAACAAACTGTCTAAATCTAGGATCCCGGTAATTCCCCAACTCGATATGGAAAAGCCATGGGGGTTTTTTAATGGTGCTTCTCAAGGCCGATATCCCCCTTTATGTGGAGTTAGGGTGATCCTGCTTCTTAATCCCCCAAACTTTTTCTTCATTCGTTATGCTCTGAGTGATGGCACAATCACAAAGGTCGAGCTAACAACACTTTTGGGCTTGCTTCATTTATCAGAAAGGAAAAATGTCTCGAAAGTTCAGGGAATGGGAGATTCAAAGGTTATTGTTAATTGGGCCAATAACAAATCCTCTATCAATATTGCTAACCTTCAGCATATGATGTAGGAATTTTTAAGTTCAATGCACTCTTTCCAGTGGATTCCCATTGTCCATGTTCTTCAAGAGCTTAATCAGAAAGCGGAATAACTATTAAAAGAATCTCTAGAAATGATCATGGGCACTTTTTGCTTCAATGAATATTTGAATGGGCAAGAGGTCAACTCAATGTTATTTCAATTTTAGACCTAATGTACTCTTTAGTTTAAAGAATCAGTTTAAGGCACTGTTTTTCTTTATAAAGATCTCGTAATATGGACTAAGTCCTCATACGTTATTGCCCTTTTTTAGGAGCATTTTTTTGGGGGGAATAGACAAAAATTGAGAGAAGTCTCAATATATTATATTTTGTAGTCTCATCAATTCTCCTTTGCTAGAACAATTCTATATATATTCTCTTTTTAATATAAGATTTTTTTCCAAGGAAAAGAAAAGCATGTGCAAAGAAATAAAAAGCTAACAATGTAATTTTAATGTAAGTGATTTTGTAAAATTTAAAATCAGTATGACATTTTAATGCAACATTTTATTAAAATTAGTATAGACTAAAGGATAAAAATTGTTTTATAGCAAAGTAGGTGGAGTTTTATTTATTCAAGATCAAGTCTCATTGTGCACCTTATTTGGGAGACTCGCACTACTTGTCTTAGATGATGTTTGGCGTGAATGACAAGTATAACCAAACATCACATTGTTTACTCGAGAAACCCAAGAAAAAACTTTTTTCTTCTATGCATACAAATAACTCAATATGGAAGTAGATTTTTTTATCAAAGATAGACTACATATGGAAGATGGAAGTTGGGTGCTCAAGATTGATGGAATCTAGGGATAGCCTAATCTAAGAGTTGTCCAAATTAATTTTTAAGTTTTTTTCTTTATAACCATTAATTTTTAAGTTTTTTTCTTTATAACCATTGATTTACCCAACTAAAGAAAAAAACTTAAAAATTAATTTGGACAACTCTTAGATTAGGCTATCCCTATATATATATATATATATATAACTTTTAAGTTATAATATCAAAGTGTTGAAGGATTAGATATTATATATAGTCATGTCAATGTTTTGAATTTTCAACTATGGACAATTATATGGGAATTGTAGAAGGTGTTGTACTTTAGATATGTGTTGTCCACTAACATAGATCGATCTTAACTCCGGCTCTATCAAACATCGGGAGGGATCAAATCCCTTGAGGTGCAAACCCCTTTTAGAGTCCTAAACTTGAGGAAAGGCTTGCACCTCAAGGGATTTTATCCCTCTTGACACTTGATAGAGATAAAGTTAAGATGGCTCTATGTTGGTTCCAATCGCAGTGGTCACAAAAAAAAATTGCTTAAAAACCAAAATTACCACATTAAATCATCTCATCCAAAAAAAAAACTTAAAAATATTTACACGATCTAAATGGTGAATTGTTATAAAAATAATAATGATGTTCAACAATAATAATTTGAAAGAATGCAATGAAATCTAATGTTGAATTGAATATATACTATAGAGTGACCAATCTCAATATGTATTCTTCTACTTTTATTGAAGCCACCCTTGCCCCGTTTGCCATCTTCTCATATTAATCATATGTGAAAGGAGGTTGAGTTTGAACACCATTCACCCTTAATTCGAGATATGGTTATAACTGTGAGACCATGTCTCTTTTTATTTCCAATATGTATAGTTGCTTTCTCCAATGTTAATTCTTGTGACTTATGAATTGTCAAGCCCCAAGCAAGTTTCAATGTAAACTTTCCTCATTTGCATCATTGCAACATTTCCTTCTATGAAATTTAATGATGAATTACATGTATATTTAACGTAATGATATCATATAGAATATAATATCTTTGGAATCAATGCATCTCAATAATACTATTAGATCATATTGCATTTCCCAATGCACAAATTTCAAATTAGAGGGATGTTAGATCATAATGCAAATCTCCATCTAAAGACATAGATCAATAGATCATAGATGTCCCTCACTATAAGTAATGCATCTTAACAATACCAAGAAAGAACATTCTTGAAATCAAAGCAATGCAACAAATTTTGATTACTAAATTCCCACATTAAGATATTAAGTGTCGATATATAGTCAAATTAGGGTTTCGACTATTAATTGTGGTGATTCTATCTACTCAACTAACCATGGTAATTAAACCAATATGCGTTTTTACTATTTAATTGAATGATATCACAAAAAATGGCCATAACAGATGGATCAAATGTAAGGTTTTTGGTTCGAACAATGACCTAATGAATAGATCATAGATGTCATTTTACACGACTAACTATGGTGATTCTATCTACTCAGCTAAATTTGTTAATTGAATCACATTAGGGTTTCGACTATTTAACTAAATGATCACATACAAAATGCAATATCACTAAAATCAATGCATATTAACAATACTATTAGATCACATTTCATTTCCGAATGCATAGATTTCAAATTAGATGGATGTTAGATCACAACATAGATCTCCGTCTAAAGACATACATCAATAGATCAAAGATGTCTCTCAATGTAATCAAATTAGGATTTCAACAATTTAATATTGGTGATTCTATCTACTTCACTAACTGTGGAAAATGAATCAGATCGGGGTTTTGACTATTTAATTGAATGATATTATGCAAAATTATCAAAACTTAATGATATCATACAAAATGGCCATAACGATTGGATGGAAAGCTTTGGCCATAATGAATGGATCAACCATGGGGATTTTTTTGTCCAAGAATGACTTGACGATATGTTGAACTAATGGACTATGGATCCCCAGTTTCGTTTCTATTGATTAGATTAGGGTTTCAACTATTTAACTATGGTAATTCTATCTATAGTTGTAGGTTGTTCTTCATATTCTTTTTGAATTTGTATAGGGTGGAGATACCCACCCACAATTACTTCAAGTAAAAGATTTCATGTACAAAATTTGACTACTAAATCCCCTCATTATAATATTAGATGTTGATATATAGTCAAAATAGTAATTAAATTAGATTAGGGTTTTGACTTTTTAACTACGGTGATTCTATCTACTCAGCTAACTAAGGCAACTAAATTAGATTAGGGTTTCGACTATTTAATTGCAATGGTTCTATCTACTCATTTTACCATGGTAACTAAATCATATTAGGGTTTCAACTATTTAACTGTAGAGATTATATCTACTTGGATAACTGTAGTAACTGAATTAGATTAGGGTTTCAACTATTTAATTGAATAATATCATACAAAATGTAATATCATTGAAATCAATGCATTTTAACAATAATATTGAATCATATTGCGTTTCTCAATGCACATATTTCAAATTAGAAAGATTTTTTATCACAACAGAAATCTCCATCGAAATGCATGGATCGATATATAGTAATGTCCCTTAGTCTAAGCAATACATCTTAAGAATACTAAAAAAGAGCATTCCTGGAATCGAAAGCAATGAAAAAATGATATGATACAAAATGTAATATCACTAAAATAAACGCATCTTAATAACACTATTAGATTTATTGCATTTCCTGATGCATACATTTCAAATTTAGAGAGATATTAGATCATGATACAAATCTCAATGTAAAGACATAGATTAATAAATCATAGATTCCCTTGAGTGTAAGCAATGCATATATATTTCCTTTACCTAATTGTACACAACAATTTATCAATTATTGATTAAACTACAACTATTACAAAACTAGTATATAACTCATTGTTCTACTATTAACTTAACAGTACATAATCCAATATATTTTTCATTATAATCATCTAGGTGTGAATTGTTCCAATTTAGAATCATATTGTAAATGATAACACAAAAATCCTACAATAGGCAAAAGTTGCATTAATTAAGTAATTATGAAGTAAAAGTTATTTACCCAAAACTGATGTCTAATTCATTGTTTTATTAATAAACTTAACAATATATAATTCAATATTTTTCCATTATAATCTTCTAAGGGCCAACTATTCCAATTTGAATCATGTTGTAAATGATAACACACAAATCCTACAAATAGGCAAAAGTTGCATTCATTGATTAATTATGAAGTAAAATAATTGCAATTTACCCAATTATTGATTAATTTGCAATCGTTACAAAACTAATATGGCACCAACTATTCCAATTTGGGATCGTGTTGCAAATGTTATCACATGAATCCTACAAAAAGACACAATTTGTAGTCATTAATAAATTATGAAATATAATAGTTATTTACCCAAAAACTAATTTTTTTTCCCTGGAAAAAAGGCGTAACTTTATTTACCCAAAAACTAATATCTAACTCATTGTTCTATTTTAACTTAACAATACATAATCCAATATATTTTCCATTATAATCATTCAGGAACCAATTATTCCAACTTGGAATCGTAATGTATTATAACACATAAATCCTACAAATAGACAAACTTTTCATCAAGTTTAGGACTCCAAGATAATTATTCTTGATATGCATGCGATAGTTATATAAGTTTTTTTTTACTAGGGGAATTGACAACTGGGGACGGGGCTAGTATTCGCGTGACACAGGGTCCATGGATCTAATCCCATGACCACTATACCCCTAGGTGCATCCATAGAGCTCGAACCATGGCGCACTGGTCAAATTTGGGGGGATTTTAACACAAGACCTTCCATTTACAACCATTTCAACTTTTACCACTTGCTCTGCCTCCCCACGAGCATAGTTATATAAGGCTTTACTTTATAAGGCTCTCTCTCTCTCTCTCTCTCTCTCTCTCTCTCTCTCTCTCTCTCTCTATATATATATATATATATATATATATATATATATATAGAGAGAGAGAGAGAGAGAGAGAGATAAGGTCGATAACTTTATTCACATTATTTGGAAAAGTTACAACTTGGACGAGCTCATTGGACTCTGAGATTTTGTACAGCTGCACATGCATATGTCACATTCAGAGACAAACGTCTCGAACCACAAAAATTCAAAAAAGAAGTAAAATAACTACAAGTCTCATCTTGAAAAAATATCTCAAACCACAGACTCTCAAAAAATACTAGTCACAAGCATTATCTGAGTGAAAAGAAAAAGATAGCAACAATCTCAACCATTGTGCTAATGGGAAACTCAAACAGATCATCATGGGAGACTATGTCTCAAACAATTTGTGCATGATCGTTGGTCTCTATTCTTTATGGGAGAAACCTTAACCATCATTATACAAGAGAATTTGGAGACATCACCAGAAAGATGATCCATTTTATCTATCATCTAATATTGTCTGTAAATAATAACTTTTTCAAAGATTTGGTGTTGTTCATATGTTTTACCTGTATCTTCCCCTCCTATCGATCACATGTCTCCTTTGCAAGGGTGCCTACTTGCTTGGTATGTTCTCTTAAGATATGTTCATATCTACAAAAAGACAAATTTCCCTTTAATTATAGCCCTCTATTAAGTATATGAAAAAACATCTTGTTGGTGCAGTTTGCTTGATTGTTTAACTAGTTAATCACCAACCGAGAATCCAAGAAAATGTGGAGAGATGTGGTCTCGTATTCCACTGCCAATGTGATGGTCATAACCACACTTTGAATTTCATCATAGTTGTTAGATTTTTTTCTAATTCTTCTCATGTATGTCAGTGCATGTCCCCTTAAATGAATATAACCACCAACTCGATTGTTTCTAGGGTTTCCACGGGATGCTCCATCATAAAAACAATGTGGTTGATTGTGATCATATATATGGTTTCCCAATAAATGAGGAGTTTTCTGCTTTGATTTGAGAGGATTTGTCAAGGAACATTTGAACCGATACACTAATGTGAGAGGATGTGGGGTGGCCCCAGCCAAGATGGATTCATTTCTTGTTATCCATATATTCCAGTTAATATGAAGGGGGAGTGTCAATAGGTTCGTTTCTTCTTTGTTTGTGAACCATTTCTCTAGGCTTCCAACAAAGTGGTTCCCTTCTAGCTAGTACATGGGCCCATCAATCGAGTCACACACCAAACCTCTTTATTGAAATGGAAGGTTACCAATAAATTATTAACCATATCAGCATGTTCATTACACAACGAGCAAATGTTAGGTCCAATTCTATCCCTCTTCTGGAGATTATCCCATGTGAGATTTTATTTTTGAGGGCTAGCCAACAAAACTTTTTTGATTTAGGTGGAGCCTACAGCTTCCATAGTCCTTTCCACCATTGATATCCCTTGTCATCTGGAGCAGAGTTTATCAATACCTGAAATCCCAATTTTCCGTTGTATTCCCCATCTACGAGACTTTGAATCCAAAATAATTTGTTTGGTGTTTCAAATAGGGAGATGTATTCCATGTTTAAGCCTAAAATATATGTTTCCCATACAAAAGAATGCTCATGAGAGAGATTAATGTGTTTTTCTAACATCCAACCACCTTACCAATAATCTCTATTATTTGCTTGATATATATATTCTAGAAATCAGTGTCCCATATAATGTAGAGTGTTCACCGGTGCTTGAGGGAGAAAGTCGTCCTAACAAATGCTCAAGAAGGGATTTGTACCAATCAAGAAATTTTGTTTTTTCTCAGAATTCCATGCAATAATTTCCTTGATTAGAGGAATGATGTTTAGTATTTCCCTCCAGAAGAGTGAGCCTCCTTGGCCAATAGGATGATAGGATCTAATACAAGATATCAAAGGAGGTGGGGCAATGTATTTTTATTCCATTCAAGTCTATGGCATGTCCCCTCCCCTCTCGCCATTGGAGAGGAAGTGACGACTGCGCTGCCATCATAACTGGACATCTAGCCCCATGAACATAAATAAAAAGGCATTGAAAATAAAATACATATGCAGATGCATAATGCAATGATATACAATGGAAGCAAATCTCGTTCATGCATTCAATACATTCATAACATTTTTTAAAGCAAATACATTGCAGAAATTAAAAACAAGAGAGAAATTATCTTGAAATTGAGCTACCCCGCAACTAGCTATGTCGCTGCAATGTTCCACCCAACCATAGGCCAATTGTGCTCATCAATATCTCAACACAACTTCCACCCACAATATGGTCATGATTTCCACAAGGAAAAAGGGAACAACAGGCTCACACATAGCCAAATACACAACAAGGTTCAGCCAAGCCAATCTACAGTTGGGTTTATCAGGCTGCTAAGGCAGTGGAAAGGAAGAATTGCTAAGCTAGTGAGCTCAACCATAGAGCTATGGACACCTCTATAAGATATATCTAGTTTTTCCTCCACAATACCTACACACCCAACACAAGGAAGTATTCCCTTCACCGCTACATAGTCCCTAAGGCCATAGCTTCCCTTCCAATATTCTCCAAGGTGTGCATAGAAGAGTAACCAACCCCTCTTGATATTTTTGTGAGGTTCCTCTCTTCACTAGGTTTATCAAGCCAATTCTGGGCCTCTTCCACTCCTAATTCTTACTTACAGTTTAGATCAAAACAAGGATGCACATAACAACAAACACAAGTGCTGGGTATGAAGAAAAATGTCCTGGGAACCAATAACGAAATGGTAGAAGGGGAAATCAACCCCTGGAGAGAAATTTGATTTCATAAAAAATTTGTGGCCACTACGGGGACATAAACGACCTCTACAAACCCACAAATCATGAATCCCTTCTCCCATCCATTGTGCAATACAAAAATGGGTTTCCAACCGTTGAAAGATGAAGAAAACTGTAGAAAAATGTGAAGAAAAATGCACAGCTAGCTCCAACTGCGTGAGGAGCGGTTTGGGCACCAATTTTTGGGTGTTTTCTTTCCCTATAAGAAAAACACTATTTTACAGAATTGATGGCTTGCCCCAATACGAAATCGACTGCCACACCTCTCCATTCCCAATGCATTAACTACCCCAACCAACTTCTGGAAGAATTAAATAATTGGGTGCATAAGACAAAATGTGTAGTTGAGAGTTTATGGGTTCTCTCATTGACATTTGACTTAACACTATTGGCTCAAAGGTTTGAATAATTTCCATCCCTATTCCTTGTGAAGTCATGCCCCCATCTCTTGTTGCATTGTATAGCTAGTTGTGGGTATTTTATTAAATTGCATATTTACATGATGTCTCAATTTACATTGTGCTTGGCTCACACAAGAACCATATGCATCAATTTTAATTGTTGATACATAAAACGCTAAATCGATGGTGGGGCCTTGGCCTTGAGCTCCTCACCATGATTTAATAACGATATTTAGATCATGTACAATTTTCAATGCAATAGGGTCAATATCGGGATATTACAGTCTACCAAAGACATTTTTGAGTGAGTAGTCTCCTTAGACTCTTGGAAGCTAAGGATTTTGACAATATATGGAGGTTCTTTAAACCCCAACCACCATTAGTACTTTGTAGGCATAGAGTCTCCCATTTGCATATGCATAAGCCATCCAATAAACTAGATTAGCCTCAATAATTCTCTTGATGTTACTCTACTTGCTGATGATATCCATCTATGAAACCAAGATCTAATCCTCTTCTTTATCATGTTTAAGATCCATTTCCAATATAAGATTTTGTAATCAAAATCCCAAATATTTGAAACCTTCGATGTTTTTGGCTAGAGTAAAGAGGAGAATTTTATAAAGCAAAGATTGGAGAGCCACTAGAGCATGAGAGAAATGTATGGTAGACTTTAAGATATTCCATTCCATTCTTGTTAAGGAGAAGAATAATTTTAGGACCCAATCAAGACACTTTGCTTCAAACATGGTAGTAGCCCAAAAAAGGAGAATATCATCAATAAAAGGATTTGTAAGAGGGACATAAAAGCAATGATTTTGATCCCTTTTAGAAGGCCATGAATTATTCCATGATTTAGATGATTGCTTAGGGATTTAGCAACAAGGAGGAATATCATAAGAGAAAGAGGACAACCCTGGAAGATACCTTCTTAGGGTTGTAAGAATGAGGTTGCAGATCCATTGACAAGAACAACAAAGGTAACACTCCAGTACCAATTCTCAATACAATTGATAAAAGGGGGTGGTGATCCTACTTGAGCGAGGATGAGATAAAGGAAGAGCCAATTTACCCTATCAAAAGCTTTGGAGAGGTATAGCTTTAGCATGAAGGAGGGTTGTAGCTTTGTCTTGATAGAATGTAATGCTTCATGGGCCAAACTGATAGCATAATGAATGTTTCTATTGTCCAATAAACCAAACTGTTGATTAGAAATGTAATCAAAGATGATGAGTTTGATTCTACTAGCAATAACTTTAGAGATTAGCTTATATATATAGTTGCATAAGGAGATTGGGTGATGTTGTTCAAAACCAATAATATGGTCCTATTTTGGGATATTGACAATAAAGTTAGAATTGAAGGGCATATGTTTTTTTCCTATCAAGTAAGAATCCTCAACCATAGTTGTTAAATCCTTTGTTAGGAGATCCCAGAATCCCACAAAAAATTATGATGTCCATCCATCTAGTCCAGGGGAAGTTCCATTTTGGAAGCTGAGGAGGGCTTGATAAACTTCTTTCTTTGTTACAAGTTCCAGTAGTGTCGTTCCTTGTTCTTTACATAACCATTGGTTAAAGAAGGTTGAAGTTTCAAATATTTATATTCTTTCTCATAGGCTCAATATACAAAGTCTTATAGTGAGTTATGGATTCCTTTGATATAGACTTAAATTTTGTACATTCATTCCTAGTCTAATTTTTTGATGTTCCATATCAAGTTGAGATCCCTCCTGCCCATTGCTTGTTAATGGAAAGAATCAATATTCTAATTCCTTTCGAGAGCCATATCGCTCTACTTTTCATTATCCACTTGATCCGAATTTCAGGGGGAATATGGTCTAAATTCGGATGTATGAGTCATAAAAGCATTTAATGAGAGGCCACATGCTCTCAGTCATCATAAAAGCATTAAACGGAGAGGCCACCCTCTCTCATCCATAGTAATTGACAACTCATGGTTTTGTTCCATGGTATGGCTTCAAGGCACATTGTACCTCTCTCATCCATGGTATTTCACAACCCATGGTTTTGACCCATGGTATTGCCCCAAGGCACATTGTAATAATGTTATTAAAGGCTCTATGCCTTCTCAATAAAGCATTTAAGGATTTTTGGCATCCTACATTTATCTTACTCTATTGAGTTATTGGGTTATTGGTTTTGAGTTCTTTTCTTGATATGGTTTGAGGGGTGAGGCTCAAAGAACCATCTTTGAGCCTCACCCCTCCATGTGGGCTATTTACTCTATGTATGTTACTCTATGCTTCAAATGTTAACAATTTTGCAGCTTTAATCCCCTCCTCTCTCGACATCCAAGCCTTTCGGGTCTCAGCCCCCAAGATCCGGATCACCACTTTTCTTCATGCCAATCCAGGATCCTATATTTGTTTAAGTCCAAGGCTTCCAAGTGAATTTTGGATTGCTTGCGAAGATTCCTAGTTCTTAGGGAATCCAATATATCTAAAAAAAAATATTCTATTTCTATGAGGGAGTTTCTAAGAAAATCCTCTTTGACTAGGCCTTGGATAGGGTTTTGATTCTTGACAAGATTTTATGAAAGGCTTCCATTACATGAGCATCCATATCCTTGTTGAATATTACCACGGTTATCCCACACCAAAGACCTAAGTCGTCATAAAGTAACTAGGGTGGGTTGAACTTAAAAGGTGCTACATCTTTCTGGGTCGAGGTGGAAAATTCAAGCAAAATTGAAAGATGATTTGAGTGGCCCACCTCCAAGATGGAGGTTCTATATGAATTTATGTCTATAAGAAGTGATTCATTAAGAAGGAAACACTCTAGTCTATTAGATACTTGACCCTCTTCCAATAATTTATTGGATCATGTGGGCGCCAAGACAACATGCTTTATATCAACCAAATGCAACAGGTCAATCTTCTGGGAAAAGAACTCCACAAGAGGGTCATTTTTGGATTTTGGGCCCCAAGATTCACATCTAAGAAAAGTGAAATTCAGGTCTCCACTAAGGATGAGATGAGAACTAGCTATAAGGAAAGAATTAAATATCTACAGGTTCCCATGAGAGTCATATTGGGTGCAATGGAATAACACATTTTTTATAATCAAGGGTATGCATGCAAGAATGTTCTCCAACTCCAATTAAAATGGTGTAAATAATTCCTTGATATATATTCATTTCTAAGCAGATTGTAGCCACCGATGATTTTGTCTTTTGCTTAGTATTCGGGGAAATATTCAAGAAGGTACCCAAAGAGTTTCTAATTGATTTAAAAAACCAAACATCCCAGTATTCAATGCGTAGGCATGTTGTATTTACCCATAGAGCAAGGGTATGAATTCTCTCCTAAATAAGATCAAACCCTGTGTGCCATCAAAATAGGGTAAGGGGCACATTCTATAAAAACCAAGGGCTTTCAAGAGCTATCATTATCCTTTCCTCCATTGAGTTAAATACAAAGGTGATATTCCATTTATCCCCAACATGCGCTTGAGGAGTATACCTTAAGATGTGATTCCATGTTCAGTGGACCGAGTTCTGCAATCCTACTCTTTGAACCTTTTGGCATGGAACCTTAAAATGAGTGAAAATTTAGTGTAGTAGAATACTTTCTCTTTAAAACTCTTGGGTTCGATTGTAACCTTCATCTCCTCAAGTAGTTTTGCAATCTAGCAGGGTATGCAATTTCTTTGTCTGGATTTATTCTGAATTAGGTTTGGGGCCTTCATGGGTTGGAAAAGTCCCTTTCAAAGGAAAGGTAGGAGGTGTCTGTCTAGGTCTTGGTACGTACGCATAAAAAGGAAATGATTCGGGGAGATTAATTTGGGTAGGATGGTAATCATGGGAGGGAATGAAGATGTGTTCATCAGATGTGGAAGGATAATGAATGATGTCAATTGGTTTTTAGTTGGTGGGAGGGATGAATTAATTTAACAAGGAACGTGAGGGAGTGGAGAAACACGATTGGAGTTGTCCTAACCATCATAGTCTTGCAGTGGATGTACTTGATGTTTGTATTCAAGGGAATTCTTTAGAGAGAAATTTGATTTCATGGTTCGGGTTTGGACCTTCATTTCTTGGAGCTCTCTCTCTCTCTCTATGTGTGTGTGTGTGTGTGTGTGTGTGTGTGTGTGTGTGTGTGTGTGTGTGTGTTGTGTCTTAATCCATATGCAATGATTATGTTTTAAATATATGTCTCTCTTGTACATCAATTAAGGAGACTAACAAATACATAGAGATTTAGTTGTCTTGTAACTATTTATGAAAATATTTATTTAATATATAAGGTGTCTCTATCAATCGATATCTATTAATAATTAAAAGAATAATAAGTAGAAGATTGCTTGATCGTGTTTTTGGGATCTCCATTATGTATGAGACGTCCCTCTCCTACTTGAGCCAATAATGCATTTGATCCTTCAAAGCTTTAAAATCCCTTCTTGAACAAAATATCAAATCCAATCAAGCAAATGGACCTCACTTATCAAGGGGAAAATGAATTCTTAGAAACAAGGGTTTCTGAGGAGGAATATTTGACATAAAAGTCAAAGAATCAAAACCAATTCTTCCAATATAGCCTTGGTATGAATTTTTGATTGCCTTTATCTCTTCCATTTATGCCTTATTTATACATTTTGGACATGGTTGAGACTGTTGGGAGGGTGTTTTTGAGGAGTTACACTAAAAAAAACTACTTTTCCAACCATTCAGTTTCGTGATTTTCTATATTTTTTATACATTTTCTAGGGCACACGCTCCTTTCCATAAGGAAGTAAAGGAGTTTGTGCATGCACCTTGCATGAAGGAAGGGTGTGTGTGCCCTCAAAACCTTCTTTTTGTTCAATGAAAAATGAACTAGACTAAGCTGGTAGCTTATCTTGAGGTAGAATTAGCACTTATGAATGACTCCAACATCCAAATCAACATGTGTAGCAATTTTTAGGGACTATTTATATGACATAGGGAACATTTGGAGATTGTTTAGGGATAGTTGGACATTGTTTGGGATGTTATTATTCAATTAGTCTCACTTATACGCCATTAGGGTCATTAGGGTTCCATGAGGGTCATTGAAGTGTTAATTAGTGCTATCTAGATCCCCCCTAATGTCTGAGGCCAAAATGGGAGATAATGGATGAAATACATTACAATGCTTGGGAATAGCTGTCAAGTGGGATTAAGTGGAGGTTCTTGAACATTGACATGAAAGGTGCTTACAACATAGACCAATGTGTCAGACCAAGTCTCTTCCCGTAGGTGGAAATATCGAGGTGTATACAAGTATGGTTTCCAAATCAAGTACACTACAGATCCATAAAAAATATAAGATGTTAAAGCATGGGCATGAAAAGATACATGGTGGATCCATGTTAAACTTGATCATAGCCATGAGCAAATATAAAGCGGATATATGTCTCAATAATCATTAGGAGAACAACTAGAACTGAGATAAGAACAACTTTGTTTTCCATAAAGTACCAATGCCATAGAGTGTGTGGTATGGTCTTGAGAAACTTGGGTAAAATCCTAATAGTGTTAATTATTGCATCCCAAGGTCTTCAACCCAAACTGCCATATTGTATGCATCTTTACCATGTGAATAAATGATATAAATTTAAACAAGGAGGATATTGTTTGATTACATATTATGGATATATATCACTAACAAACATGAGACAACCCATTAAAGATGGTAATTGGTGTCAATCCACTTAGGACATTCTAGGAAGTGTGAATAGATGTGTTATCATCGAACACTTATAAAATCTACCAATACACAGACACTGATGTATTCTCAGTGTAGATAGAGAAGGAACTTGCCACGAATGGATGCAAGCCCCAAGGTACCAAAAAGGTCTCTAAATCCCTTTTTCAGAGAAAAATCACTTGACGTTGTTGGGAAGAGATCTATTGAAAGGGAGACATTAGGGAATCTCTCATCAATAAACAAGAGCACAAAACAAGAACTAATTTATTTTTAAAGGTATTGGAAAAATGTTTTGCATGAACACCAAAGAGTATGTCTCTTGCATGAACCAGATGAAAATAGTGCATGAGAAAGACCCTTTAAGAGACAACTAATATTGAAAGTTGTTGACAAAGGAAAGGAATTCCACCAATGAGGAAAATGGAATCCAATATAGGACACAAATCCCATAATGTGAATAGAGGTCTTGTCGTCAAACATATGGGAAATTGCATAATCAATGGCCAATGATGAGATGTCATATGTCGAGTGCAAGGTAACCTAACGGCAATGAAAGTGGGCCTAGGGTGCGAATGACTCTATATAAATATCTTAGAGCAACATGTCGTAGTCGATGAGAAATGAACCGCTAATGAGAATTCAATGGGACCTTATACACTATCACAAGTCAAACAATGTTTAAGATGGCAATATCAGGAGAAAATTAACAATAGGGAAGGTTGACATGAATAGTCAAGAAAATTAAGGAATGGCCAACAAAGGATAATGACAACCCTTTAACAATAGCACAACACAATGATGACTTGGGAAACATTGTACACAAAGGAAACAATGATATAAATCTACAATGTAAGAGGCAATAACATATTGTACATAATGAATGGAAGAGTAACCAATGGAAGGAGTAAAAACTCAAAGATCATGGTTTGGATTCCTAAGGGAATACTAAGACCCAAATTTTTGAGAAGACTAAAAAATGGTGCTTTGTGAAGGGTGACACAACTGACTTCATGCCATAATGACAATGGAGATCTAACATATCCCCCCCCTCTCCTTTTATAAATATTTGAAGTTTTTTGTCATTTTCATATTAATAAATTCCATATTATATAGAAGGAGACAAGTGTTGCATGGTGTGAAACTAAGTTCCAAGCACATGGAACATACCTATTCAAGAAACAAAAAAAGGATCTGCAGGATGTGGACACTCAATTAGCATGTCTCCTCTGAGGATAAGAGTTTAGAAATGTGGCTATCATAGAAGCGAAGGTGAGTGGAATGTGAGCATGCATAAGCAATAAGCAACGAAAGGCAAAATATATGAAACTCATTGCTTGAACAACAATATGCAATGTATTAACACAAATCAAAACGTAATTGTGGGAGTCCCTTACAGGGTAGCTAGAATAAGGCATAGAGGAATTAATTCAACTTCATCGCATAGTCATGGCGGGACTAAAAGGGGAAATTGATCATATGATAAACTACAACATGGGCACCAATGAGACAACAAATGATCTATCTAGAGAACCCATGTTCGCTAATATCTACCACTCAAGTTGCAACTCTTTAATGTAAAGAGGGCTAATGTCACAACCTAATGGGGGTGGGTCCTAAGGTGTAATGAGATGGAGAAATATAATGCAAGGTGGAAATGATCCTACCATATATGTAAGTTTTGAATCATACATATGTCAAAATATACCCTTGTGAATCAATTAACAATGTTAAAGTAAACAAACAAAAAAAACATGTTATCCCTGCAAACACTCATCAAAACATGTTTGGAATACAATATTAAAGTAATCAATAATAATATATGATCATGAAATACTCATAGAAAATCTTAAACTACAAGAAAATGGGCAAAAATTCAAATGGACTGAAGTGTAATGTGAAATTACCATTTCATTTGATGTTTGTACCAAAAGATTCCCTTTGAGATCCAAATTCCCCCAATCTTCAAGTGATGATTGTAGGATAGCTATGTGACCATTCGACCTTTTGACACCACCAAGTACTTCATCTTGTCCTCCAATTCAGTTTCATTGTCTTGAAATTCTTTTTTTTTCAAAATCTGGGGGTTCCTAACCCTCGTTTATTCTTCATCTACGCACATGCACCTTCCTAAATCACAAGACATGTGTAGGAGGCCCTACATGCACCTTTCCTAAATCCAGTGTGTGTGTGACCACAAGAAGAGGGAAAAAACAAGGTTTTTTCTCCCAAAAATGGCATTTTTCGCCAAACATTTTTCCAATTATTTTAAAATTTTCCATTGTAGGTTCAAATTGATGCAAAAATGTATTCTAATTGGTTCAAAATAGTTCCTAATGATGCATATTAGCTTCTATTTTGGAAAATTAACTCCAAATTTACACAAATTATCCTTAAATTCATGGCAACTAATGCTCAATTTTGTGTTTCCAAATGTACAAATGTTGATCATTTGGTGAGAGAGAGAACATGAATATGTTGGAAGTGTCACTTTTGAAGATTACGACACACTATATTCCCTCCATAATCCCGTGTTACTCAAGTTTACCAAACTCTCAATATGAGATCCCAAAAGAAGTTTTTCCAATTGTTGGTGGGTTAATGGGAGCCTAGTCAAAATGCATTTGTCCTAAATGGTGAGGTTTTATAACTTAAAAACCATGATATTTACTTCATCACATATTTAAATTGATGAGGGGTGTTTATTAATATAAAAGGATGTGGAAGTGGTGGAGCAGTGCACAAAGTCCAAGATTATGTAGACACATATTACTCCATGGGTACAAAAATGATAGGCACCCAAATTCCAATTGCCAAAGTAGAGAATTTACCTCTAAAGGTCCTCCTCTTGACCATTACATGGATTATAAGCTCATCTTCTTTAGATCGGGCATCTGGAGTACATATGTATTATGTGATGGAGTGCCTGAGGCTCTTTGTATTTGATTGGTGCACTGCTCTCTTGGTGAACATGATGGCCTAATTGACAAAGTGTAAAATAGGTAAACATAAAAGCTTCAATTATGGAAGAATAATGGTATCGTTATTCCTTGAGAGGCTTCCAGTGATGTGCCATCACATTAGTCTTGGCCCTCTTAGGAATCGACAATGTAGGATGATCTTATGGGTAGACATGATATGGCTTGGGAGGCGAGCGCATGACACATGCCTTTGATGATGAGTTCTTTGATTGATGGTCCTATAAATTGTTAGTGATCAATGATTTCCCTTATGCCGAGATTAACTACAACTGGGATCCTAATCTTCCACCTCCTCCCAATGAATATTGGGATTCATAGGTGAGACACTCTATGTTTTTTATTTATACCACTTTTTTGTATTTTTTCATATTGCTTTTCCAACAAGAGGTAAAAAATATTTCTAGTGGGTAGATGTAGATGTACATATATATATATATATATATATATATATATGTTGCATATGTAGGGCTAATAGGACCAATGGGACATTCCTGGCTCATGCACTATAACCAACCTTTTGGAGAGGCGGATTAGGTCCTTTAATATGTTGAGCAGAACTTTAAGGGGGTTGATATTTGGGGTTTCGAATTCCAACATTGAAGACCTCCCAGAGGAGATGCAAAGGCAGGTAGTTGTAGCAGTGTTTACCTAGATTTGCCTATTCTATTGGGTGGATACTACTATAGTATGTTTCCATGGAAGATACATCGTGAGGTAACCTCTAAGTAAAGGGTCCTATGAGTTGTTAACATACTATAGATTCCAACACCAACTTATTAACATGCAAGTACCTAAACTCAAGTTTGGCAAGGTTCTTGCTTAGATAGTAAACCACAAGCTCCTAATGTAGTTCATATTCTTGAACCAAGACCATACCAATGGTATATTCATACACCACTAAGTATAATAAGAAATATCTAGTGTAGTTTAAGGGACTTAGCAGTGGGGTATCCATCAAATCCATTGTTAATGCATCAAACAATTGTTGAGCGAAATCCTCCCAAATCAATGGGATCCCTTTCTTCAAAAGGCACATGAAACCTTTTTTCACTTTGACATAGTTGGTAATAAATTGTTACAAGAAGTTTTCCTTCCCTTGAAGACTCTATAGTTGATAAACATTGCATAGGGGAGGCGATTGAATTATCGTCTCATCCTTAAACAGGTCGAACATAATCACATGCTTAGACATAATAAAACCTAGTAAATGCCCAAACATGACACAAAAGACACACTTGTGAGGGTTCAATTGAATTATATAATAATGAAATATATTAAAAAAATACCTTGAGGTGTATGGGATGCTTAGTTCTCTTAGCAGAATGAGTCGTCAAATCATTAAGGTAAGCTTCAACAATACATTTTTAGACATGAAAGGCATACGACATGGCCCACTGAAAGGTGGCTCCATGATTTTGAACACCAAAAGGCATATTTCTATATGACAAAGTTCCCCAAGGACAAATAAAATTCATCTTATGTTGATCTCTAGCACATATTTGAATTTGAATATAGTTGAAGAAGTCGTCCATGAACGAGAAAATCTCATTCCCTACACATCCATAGGTAATCTAATAAATGAAGGGGGTAGGATAATTGTCCATTAAAAATGTTATTTTCAAATCCCTAAAGTTAGTACAATCTCAAATGGTTCCTTGTTTTTTTATTGATGGGCACCGAATTTGACACCCACTGAGTTAAGGGCACTAGTAGATAAATAATTCATTGAGTAGCTTATTCACCTATGTTTTAATGATAACATTGTTTCAAGGATTGACTGGTCATAACTTTTGTTAAACAACTTCCACATGGGGATATGATTCAAATTACCTAACTTGGACTACTCCTTATGACTCTATCTGTGAAAAAACAACACTAGAGACTCACTAATGCAACTCCAGATGAATAAATCACTTCACGTTCTGTTAAGTGACTAAGTTAGGTGAGAAAAGGCACCCAAATTCCTCAAATCAGGGAAAAGTGGCAGTGGGATGACCAAAGGTGAACTAACTATGGTTGATTGGAGCACAACTGAACATAGACTAGGGACAACTCCTCGTGACTGCTGGTGGCATTGAGTGTGGGCTCCTAAATTATAGGGATTTCTCTTTGAAGCTCCCAAACTCATGTAAACAAGCGTAACAGGTGGTTGGTGGCACCCAAATGAGTCCCCCATGGCACTAGTGAGGTGGCATCAAACTCCTAAGCTAGGAAATGGAATTTAGACTATGGTGGTCAAGGGAGGATTAATTAATAATCATAACACCCCCCCCTTAATCCTAACTAAGACAAACTGGGCCCTGGAAACTAAGGCCAAAGGTCACCCATATTTATGAAAACTTGTGAAAATATTTATGCAATCTGCATCTCTGTGGATCAGTAATGAAGTGTGATGGTCCTTGTGTGCACAGGTTTCCTAGTACTGTGCATGTGAACCTCTCCACCTTCTTCCAATCTGATGACATATAGGAGAAAAAATGTTTATGCTTTTGCAACCAATCTTGCATATTTCTAACCTCTTTAACAATATGAAAGTATTGAACTTGGGATTCCATGCCCTGGGGCCTTTCTTGATCCCATACAATGGATTCCTCAAATTGCATGTCAAGAGAGAATCAATGTACCCCTTAGGCTTTTCCATTTAGATTTTCCCTTCCAATTTGTCAATTTGAGTCACATGATCCAATGTCACATTGTTCTCCAGTGAGCAGAATTTTTTATCAGACCTTAGCATCATGTAGCATCTCTATGGGATTTTGTAGCACCTCTCTAGGAAAAGTGGATTTCCTTGACATAGCGCAAGGATCTCATTTTGAAACTAATATCTTGTTCTTCTCTTATCAAATAACTCTCTAGTCATGTTCCTAGTAGCCTCAATAATCTTTTGAGCCCATTTAGGCCTAGGATTGGGAGTAGGGACTAGATCTGGATCTGGATTTGATTGAACTTCATATTCAATTCCAATAACTGATTCAACTTGGTCCTCTACTTCGTATTATGAATTTGAAACATTAATGGAAACATTATCATATGCAAAAGGTTTAGGTAGAATGAATTTACCTTCCATGTCAAATGGAAGCCGATATTGCACTAGATCTAAGTATGGCAGAAAGTGTGAGAATTCATATGCCTTGGAGGCATGGTTTGCAACACCTTTCGCTATCAGCTTGCGAGTTGAGATATCTGAGATCTCCATTGAGTCAGGACCAAATATAACTCGCTTTGGTGATCCTGTATGAGTCATCTGGTATACAAAGAACAAATTTGCTGTCAAGGAGGGCACATAGAGAACATTCTTGAAAACTCCATGCTCTAATTTGATTGAACCCTTCCCTTCAACTTGTATTTGAGTGTCATTTACCATGTGAATACTTGGACCATCAATGTGTTGTAATGAATAGAATGATTCTTTGGATGCAACCATGTGATTGGAGGCTCTTGAAACAATGAGGAAGGCATGAGATTTTGAATTCAACCTTCAATGCATGGAATCTCTCATGATCTTCGGTCTTATCTCCATAATAAACCTTCATTGTGCCTTTAGGGAGGGCAATATTGTGTTGTTCAAGGAGTCTTGACACCTGATATATGGTCTTCTTCATTAAACCTTTATCTGTATGGTTTTCTTTCTTACAGTAGGAGCACTTGCCCTTGTCAAACCTATGATGTTTGTCCTTCTTAGA
This sequence comes from Pseudotsuga menziesii, assembly GCA_001517045.1. Classification (NCBI taxonomy): domain Eukaryota; kingdom Viridiplantae; phylum Streptophyta; class Pinopsida; order Pinales; family Pinaceae; genus Pseudotsuga; species Pseudotsuga menziesii. Next base: position 425,730 of record LPNX010254630.1, on the reverse strand, counting down.
GCCTGAGGAAAAATATGATGGATCAAACACTTCCTTAGGTTTGAATTCAATGTTCCTCTTCTTTATGCCTTTCTTCTTCCTCCTTGCTTGCGCATTCTTTGTCTCCCCAACCAAGAGAGCTTGATTTGGGGAGGCTCTAAGGGCTCCCATCTGTATCAGCTTATCTTGTTCTTAAATAAGAGATTATGTGAATGAATCAAGGGATGGAATTCACCAATTAGGATTTGTCAGTCTCCTGAAGTGAAAGTTGGATACGAACACTAAGAATTATGGGCCAAGTTTTCTTAGAATTGAGAGAACCACTTTCTCATCCTTCTTATCAATCTTGCACTACTTGTATTGCATGACAAGATATTTAAATTTTGAGAAAAATTATTGTATAGTTTCGAAGTTGCTTGGATGTAGTGCTATCAGCTCATTCTCCATAATACGACCCCTCAACTCATCCTACTTTCCAAAAAAGGATTCGAGTATCTCCCATGCTACTTTTGGAGTTTTCAATCCATCAAGATGGAAGAGTAACTCCATATAGATGTGGATGCACATGAAGCCAAATGCTTTATCCAAATTGTTCAGATACTTTGAATTTTCAAGAGGCGGTTGGGGTTTAACCTCTATGGCCATGGTGACCCTGTATAGACCCTTTTTGTGCAAGACTATCTGAATATCATCCCTCCAATCAATATAGTTGAAGGGTGTCAGGATTTTGGGTGTCAAAGCTGCTAAATTCTCCATCTTACAGCGTCAGGAAACAACTAATTCTTCATAAAATATTCAATTTACCTCCAAAAACACTACACACTTCAATTCGAAATCAAACCAATTCAAACACTCTCCACTTCAACATGCGCACTTTCTATGGGTGCATCACAACTAGATAGACTTCTTTGGACAAAATCCAGAGGGAGAAAGGAAAAAATACCAAGAATTATGTGGAACCCATTTGCTTCCGGTGCATCAATGGAGCTTTCCGAGGTTTGAAGTTGGCCATAATGCATGTTTAGATACCCTGTTTAATTTATCAGAGTTTAGGATCTTCAGGCCTGGATGAATTAACTTGTGAAAGAAGGTTGAAGGAGAAAGGAAGAATTTAGTAAACACTGATAAATCATTCATGGAAAAATTGCACACACACTAAGACAAAATTGGAAGAATAACTTTACATCCACTAATCAGTAACCTATATGTAATACAATGGCATTACAATATGGATAATTCAAATATGCTAGGTATGATTCGAATTACCTAACTTTGACTGAATCCAGATAACTCTATCTTTGGAAAAACGCCACTATAGACTCACTAATTCAACTCCAAATGAATAAATCACTTCACATTCAGTTAACTGACTGAGTTAGGTGAGCAAAGGCACCCAACTTCCTCAAATCAGGGAAAAGCGGTGCTAGGATGACTAAAGGTGAACTAACTATGGTTGATCAGAGCATGACTGAACATAGACTAGGGAAAACTATTGGTGACACTAAGTGTGGGTTCCTAAATTATAGGGATGGCTCTAACACCATGCATAATGTCTACTTTAGAAGTTACCACTGAATAGAAGACATTATTATTGAACATTGGATATCTAGACCCCTTGGGTGCTCATCTCATAACGTTCAACTTGGAAAACTATAAGTCTCGTCTTCCCCACTTTGTTTTTTTTTATATTAAAGTTTTGACCCAAGGATTGAACACCTTTAGGACTATAGTCGATGAGGTAGCTTCTAGTTACATGATGTATTTGTCATATTGGAAACCTATCGGCTCACATGAGACAATAACATTACCTACAACGATGAAATCCTTCAATGGTCTTCATTTTAGGCCTCATGGAATTATCCTTGTCCTCCTAGTTGAGCTGGGGGGGGGAGATTATGTCTATAGAGGTTGAAGTTGTTGACACTCCTCTTGATTACAACCTCATCTTAGGACATAGTTGGATGTACTCTATGATGGTAGTGGTGTCTTCGGTCTTTCGAGTTATCAATTTCCCTCGTGAAGGAAAGATCATCACTATAGACCAACTATCATTTTGTAGAGGGGAATCAATTACTCGAGCATGACCCAACATCTTATTTGTAGACAATTCCACAATAACTTGTGAGAATGTGGGTTTTGGGACCTATACAACCCTAATGGGAAAATTCAATCTCTCTTTGACCATCTCTCACATCAACAGAGTCCCATTATATGTGATCTCATCAATCGTCAATACCTCCCCAAAAAAGCATGTTACTTCAAAACATATTATTTTAAAGACCCATGGGTAGTGCTAGTATCCTCTATTTCATCAGAACAGGATAGAGGTACAGAGGCACCATTGGATATGTCTTCAACCAAAATAATCTAACATGTTGTTTGTTTGCATAGGTACTAATTGGAATTCAATGGGTTGTCTCCTTGCAAGGAGGATACCTAGTTGCCCCCTTGCAAAGGTGCATGGTCATGTAGGATTCCAACAACCATTTACTAGTTTTGTGGAGGGAAAGGATTCATAAGAACCGAAGGTTGCTAATGAGAATCCTACTATACCAACAATCATTGGGAAACTTCCAACTTGGTGTTTAATTTAGCAAATCTCAGGATCTTCAGGATTGAATGAATTAACTTGTGAAAGAAGGTTGAAGGAGAAAGGAAGAATTTAGTAAACACTGATCAATCATTCATGGAAAAATTGCACACACATGGAGACAAAATTTGAAGAATAACATTACATCCATTAATTACTAACCTGTCTGTAATACAATGGTGTTACAATAAGGAGAATTCAAATATACTAGGTACGATTCAAATTACCTAACTTGGACTACTCTAGATAACTCTATTTATGGAAAAACACCACTAGAGACTCACTAATGCAACTCTAGATGATTAAATCACTTCACATTAAGTTAAGTGGCTGATTTAGGTGAGCAAAGGCACCCAAGTTCCTCAAATCAGGGAAAAGTGGCAGTAGGATGACTAAAGGTGAACTAACTGTGGTTGATCGGAGCATAACTGAACATAGACTAGGGATAACTGATCGCGACTGTTGGTGGAACTGAGTGTGGGTTCCTAAATTATAGGGATTGCTCTTTGGAGCTCCCAAACTCAAGTAAACTAGTGCAACAGGTGGTTGGTGGCACCCAAATGAGGCTTCCATGGCACTAGTGAGGTGGCATCAAACTCCTAAGCTAGGAAATGGAATTTATACTAGGGTGATCAAGGGAGGATTATTTAATAATCCTAACTTAGATAACCTGGGCCCTAGAAACTAAGACCAAAGGTCACCCATACAATCTAAATGCAAAATGTAACTACTCAATAAATAGAGGAAAATGGGGAAAACCTCATGGGAAGAACCTCCCCTCAAAATGAACAGTAGATCCAAGATCAAGCCTTCATACCAAGAGAAAATTTCTTCTTGAGAAAAAAACTTGTGAAAATATTTATGCAATCTGCATCTCTGTGGAGCAGTAATGCAGTGTGATGGTCCTTGTGTGCACAGGTTTCCTAGTACTGTGCATGTGAACCTCTCCACCTTCTTCCAATCTAATGACAGATAGGAGAAAAAATGTTACTGCTTTTGCAACCAATCTTGCATATTTCTAACCTCTTTAACAACATGAAATGATTAAACTTGGGATTCCATGCCGTGGGGCCTTTCTTGATCCCATACAATGGATTCCTCAACTTGCATGTCAAGAGAGAATCAGGATTTTCCATTTAGATTTTTCCTTCCAATTTGTCAATTTGAATGACATGATCCAATGCCTCATTGTTCTTCAGTGAGCAGAATTTTTTATCAGACCTTAGCATCATGTAGAATCTCTATGGGATTTTGTAGCACCTCTCTAGGAAAAGTGGATTTCCTTGACATATTGCAAGCCTCTCATTTTGAAACTAAGATCTTGTTCTTCTCTTGTCAGATAACTCTCTAGTCATGTTCCTAGTAGCCTCAATAATCTTTTGAGCCCATTTAGGCCTAGGATTGGGAGTAGGGACTAGATCAGGATCTGGATTTGATTGAACTTCATATTCAATTCCAATAACGGATTCAACTTGGTCCTCTGCTTTGTATTATGAATCTAAAACATTAATGGAAACATTATCATATTGAAAAGGTTTAGGTAGAATGAATTTACCTTCCATTTCAAATGGAAGCCAAGATTGCACTAGATCTGAGTATGGCAGAAAGTGTGAGAATTCATATGCCTTGGAGGCATGGTTTGCAACACCTTTCGCTATCAGCTTCCCAGTTGACATATCTAAGATCTCCATTGAGTCACGACCAAATACAACTCGCTTTGGTGATCTTGTGTGAGTCATCTGGTATACAGAGAACAAATTTGCTGTCAAGGAGGGCACATAGAGAACATTCTTGAACACTCTATGCTCTAATTTGATTGAACCCTTCCCTTCAACTTGGATTTGAGTGTCATCTCCCATGTGAATACTTGGACCATGAGTGAGTTGTAATGAAGAGAATGATTCTTTGGATGCAACCACGTGATTGGAGGCTCCTGAAACATTGAGGAAGGCATGAGATTTTGAATCCAACCTTCAGTGCATGGAATCTCTCATGATATTAGGTCTTATCTCCATAATCAACATTCCTTGCACCTTCAGGGAGAGAGATATTGTGTTGTTCAAGGAGTCTTAACACCTGATATATGGTCTTCTTCATTGAACCTTTCTCTGTATGGTTTCCTTTCTTACAGTAGGAGCACTTGTCCTTGTCAAACCTATGATGTTTGTCCTTTTTAGAGCCCGAGGCTTCATTTGATGGATCAAACGCTTCCTTAGGTTTGAATTCAACATTTCTCTTCATTATTCCTTTCTTCTTCCTCCTTGCTTGTGCATTATTTATCTCACCAACCAAGATAGATCGATTTAGGGAGGCTCCAAGGGGTCCCATCTGTATCAGTTTGTCTTGTTATTAAATAAGAGATTATGTAAGGCAACAAGGGATGGAATTCACCAATTAGGATTTTTCAGTCTCCCGAAGTGAAAGGTGGATACGAACACTGAGAATTATGGGCCAAGTTTGCTTAGAATTGAGAGCACCACTTGCTCATCCTTCTTATCAATCGTGCACTGCTTTCATTGCATGACAAGAGATCTGAATTTTGAGAAAAAATATTGTATAGTTTTGAATTTTCTTGGATGTAGTGCTATCAGCTCATTCTCCATAATATGGCCCCTCATCTCATCCTACTTTCCAAACAAGGATTCGAGCTTCTCCCATACTTCTTTTGGAGTTTTCAGTCCATCAAGATGGAAGAGTAACTCCATAGAGATGTGGATGCACATGAAGCCAAATGCTTCATCCAAATTGTTCAGATGCTTTGAATTTTCAAGAGATTGTTGGGGTTTAATCTCTCTGGTCATGGTGACCCTGTATAGACCCTTGTTGTGCAAGACTATATGAATATCCTCCCTCCAATCAATATAGTTGAAGGGTGTGGATTTTATAAAATCTTCAATTTACCTCCAAAAAACACTACAAAAACACTTCGATTCGAAATCAAACCAATTCAGACACTCTCCACTTCAAATGTGCACTTTCTCTGGGTGCATCACAACTGGATAGAATTATTTGGACAAAATCCAGAGGGAGAAAGGCAAGAATACCAAGAATCATGTGGAACCCAATTGCTTCTGGTGCATCAATGGAGATTTTTTAGGTTTGAAGCTGGCCATATTACATGTTCAGATACCATGTTTAATTTACCAGAGTTTAGGATCTTCAGGCTTGGATGAATTAACTTGTGAAAGAAGGTTGAAGGAGAAAGGAAGAATTTAGTAAACACTAATCAATTATTCATGGAAAATTTGCACACACACGGAGACAAAATTGGAAGAATAACTTTACATCCATTACTCAGTAACCTATATGTAATACAATGGTGTTACAATAAGGAGAATTCAAATCTACTAGGTATGATTTGAATTACCTAACTTAGACTGAATCCAAATAACTATATCTTTGGAAAAACACCAGTAGAGACTCACTAATGCAACTCCAGATGAATAAATCACTTCATATTCAATTAATTAACTGAGTTAGGTGAGAAAAGGTGCCCAACTTCCTCAAATCAAGGAAAAGTGATGCTAGGATGACTGAAGGTGAACTAAATGTGGTTGATCGTAGCATGAATGAACATAGACTAGGGTAAACTATCGGTGGCACTAAGTGTGGGTTTCTAAATTATAGGGATTGCTCTCTAGAGCTACCAAACTCATGTTAACTGGCGCAACATGTGGTAGGTGGCCCCCATATGAGTTCCCCATGGCACTAGTGAGGTGGCATCAAACTACTAATCTAGGGAATGAAATTTAGACTATGGTGGCCAATGGAGGATTAATTAATAATCCTAACACTTGGTTCATTAATGAATTAAGTGGTCCTCCGAGTTGAGTTTACACATGAAATTAACCTTCTTCTTCTCTTTCTTACCCACACCAACATTATTATTATTGGAATTATTTCCCCCATTCCCATTCTTTTTGTTTTACCTTTCATCCTTCCTTCCGGTTGTTGGTTCCCTTTAGGATTAGATGTATGTATTGTTAGGAGATTGGAAGATTAAGTGGGAATGTTAGTGATAGTTTGCATCACCACATGCACATTCGCACTAAAGGACATTTTTCCCATTTGGGTTGCAACCTAACTAGTTATGGAATTCTACACTGATCCAATCACACATCAACATGTGGGAAATTTTTTGGCTATAGGAAAATATCATACAACATTCTAGATTGAGAATACACTAAGTCCAACTATTGGTCTTTCATGATAGCATGTTCTTCAATCGTGACCCTTAAAAGCATGATGTATTTTGCAATGTAGGGTAACATAATTTATAAACCAATCTACTAAAAACTCATAAGGTATTTGGGCTTTAATCAATTAACGTTTCCTCTACCATTGATGAATATAGTTGGAGATATATGTGGACTTATATTGCTAAAAATATGTTATAATCTTGGCTCATGTCTCGTAGTGGATATGCAACTGAAAGTGGTTGAATAAAGTCATCACCCAAAGCATCAAAATTCTGGAAAAAAAATTCCGTGGGAGCTCAATATACCACTTTTTCAAGACCCTAGTCAAAGTTATTTGGAACAGTCTTATCTTAATTATATTTTCCATTAGTGATTTTAATGAACATCATAGATGGAACATCATCATGTGCGTGGAAAGATCCTCCCCAAACTTCTCTTGAATTTGGGGTTATCCGAAATTAACTTCATCGAGATAGGAGGGCAATTCAAATTATGCACGATTGGATCATTAGTTAACTTGGTTAGATCCTAGAGATTCAATGTTGCAAAAAATGACAACGAGGTCTGGGAAAATAATTTCCAACTCCTAGGAGCATCCCCCAATAACTTGTTTGTGTTAACAAATGCATTACATGGTGTGTGAGCATTAACAGGTGTGAAAGGCGAGTTTATTTGATAGTCAGGGTTATGATTATATGTAGGTGGAACTTTCATGTAAGGCAAGAAAGCTCTATTGATCATGCCTTCAATTCTAAGAAAGGGCATGCTTCTTAGGCATATTAGAACTTGTGTGAGCTATAGTTCCTAGAGAGGGCACAAACCAACTTCCAAATGGAAACACATTGAATAAGAGGGATGATTTCCTTTCAAAATGTTAAAATTTGGAAATGTAAATGGACTGCTAGTAGTTGTATGAGGCATACCAGCCGACGACATTCCAAAATAAAAATGGTTGCTATCATAAGGAACATATGTAAAAGTCTTAACTCCACAATTAGGAGTTATCACTAAGGGGAAAGGTCCTCCCATAGACACTGTCACATCCCCACCCTTCTACCGGCGAGAGGACGCGACTAACAACTAACATTTCCTGCAACTAAGCCCCATGAACACAAAATAAAATGCATTGGAAATAAACATACACAGATGCATAAATTACTATCAAACAACGGAATCACATTCACTCATTCACAACATTTAACATGTTCATATGGATTTATAAAAACAACACAGTTGCAAGGATTAAAGCACAAGAATACTTATCTTAGAAGAGGCTTGTCCCGCAACCAGCTACGTCGCTGCAACGTTCCACCCAACCATAGGCCAGTGTGCTCATCAATCACTCATCAACACTGCCACCCCCGAGCTGGGCATGATTCCACAAGGAATAAGGGGAAACTAGTAGGCTCACACGTAGCCAAGGATACACAAATATCAGCCAAGCCAACATAGTTTGGTTTATCAAGCCAATAGGGAGCTGGAAAAGTTGGATGCTAAGCTAGTGGGATCACTGAGAGCTAAGCACACCTGCACCAAAGCTATCCTGACCTCTAAGAGATCCACACACACCCAACACAAGGAATCATTCCCTTCTCTGTTGTACAGTCCCTTAGGCCATGACTTCCCTTCCAGTGCTATTCAGGGGGTGTAGAGAAGAAAGCTAGCCCTCTAGATCTATCTCTGAGGCTCATGCACACATTAGGTTTATCAAGCACACTCAGGCTCCATTCCAATCCCAAATAGTCCAAATACCAAGAACCACAGAATACACAGCACTTCATAGCTCTAGAATTTGAATGGAAACACACCACATAGGCCAAATAGGGTATGGAAATTGATTAAAATGACTCAGACAGAGCAACATGAATTCCAGAGTCGTTTATGGCCATAACGTGGCCAAAACAACTCACAACACCCAAAATTCATGGAGAAATCAACAACGATTTTCCCAACCTACGTAGAATAATGAGAACGACCCAACATGAAGGAAAAATCACCACACAAACCCAAGTCATGAAAGCGAAAATGCAGAATGCCAATATATGTGTGAGGCCGAGCTTCTCATGTGTGAGGAAGACAAAAACAGTTGCGTGAGAGTGGAAAATGCACCAGCATCCCCAAAAACGTGAGGAAAACCAACCCAATCCCTGACATTACAAAAGCAACCTCCCATCCATGGGAAAATGAAGCTAACAACCAAAAACGTGGAATGAAAACACACACAGGAAGTTCTAGACTCTCGAGAGAGCTCACGCGAAGGAAAAATAGTGAGGAAAACATGCCAACGTGGAAGCATGGTAGAATGGCCTCCGTTTTTGGGTTTTTGCTTGCCCAAGGAGTCCAAACATGTTTCCCAACAACTGATGGCTTCTCCAATTCGAATTTGGGATGTCATACCTTGCCCATCCCATGCAATATCCAACCTAACCAATTTTTGGCAGTAATAAATGATTAGGTGAATGAGACAAGAAAGGTAGTTTACAGTTTGATGGGTTCTCCCTCTGACATTTGGATTTTCCCCATTGGCCCAAAGGTTTTGAATCCCCCCCTTATCCTTAGGATATCATGCCCCTTCTCATTAATGTTGCATTGACATAGCTAGTTGTGGGTATTTTTAATTAAAATGCATATTTACATGATGTCCAAATTATAATGTGCCTGGCTATCACAAAATATCATCGGCATCGATTTTAATCGCCAAAAATATAATGGTAAATCGATGGCGGGGATTTTACCTATAGCTCCACACCATGATTAATTACAATATATACATCATATACATTTAATGCAAATGGGGTCAAAACCTGGGTGTTACATTCCCCTCCCCCTTCAATAGCACTGTCCTCAGTGCTTTACAAAAATTGAACAAAAATGCTACACTGGAATCGCCTCAGTGCTCTGCAGAATTTAACAAAAATGGATGTGCCAAGCACATGGAATCCTCTAGCTCCCATGTAGCCTCTTCAAGACCGTAGTGCTCCCATTGCACCTTTACCTGCCTTATGGCTCAGTTTCGGAGCATTGTGACCTTCATGTTGAGGATGTGCATTGGATCGATTTGGAACTCTCCCTTGGGTTCCACCTGAATCACATCCCAATTTATCACATGGTTAGGACCATGTACATATTTCTTAAGCAAAGAAACATGAAAAACATTGTGATCTCTAGTGCTAGCAAGAAATGCAATTATATATGCAATTGGCCCTATTCTTTCAAGCACTTCAAATGATCCATAATATCTAGGTGACAACTTGGCACAACTTCCAAGTTTCAAGGAACTCTTCTTTGCCCTCACTCTGAGGTAAACATGATCCCCAACACTGAACTCTCTGTTCACCCTATGCTTATCCACATAGATTTTTTGTCTGTCCTGGGCTACTTTCAGATTCTACCTGATATTTACAACCTCTTGCTCCATTTCCTTGAGCAATTTTGGCCCAAGCACAACCCTATTCACTGGATTATTCCATGTCACTGGTGTCCTACACCTTCTTCCATACAAAGCTTCATATGGACTCATTCCTAAGGATGCTTACTGTCCATTGTTGTAGGAAAACTCTACCAAGTGTAAGTAATCTTCCGACTTGGTTGGCTTGTCCATCACTTACATGTGAAGCATGTCTTCAAGCACTTGATTCACTCTCTCTGTCTGCCCATCATTCTGAGGATGGTAGGCAGTGCTGAAGTTTAGCTTTGTACCCAAATCTGCAAACAAACCCTTCCAAAAATTGGAAGTGAACTTGACATCTCTGTCAGAAATTATTGCTTTAGGCAATCCATGCAATTTGAAAATCTCCTTCATGAAGATCTTTGCAATGTCACCAGTCTTATGTGTAGACTTAACTAGTATAAAGTGTGCTACCTTTGTCAACGTGTCCACCACAACCATGATGGAATCATGTTGTATCCAAGTCATTGCCATTCCTTTAATAAAATCCATGGAAATAACTTCCCATTTCCATTCTGGAACTGGTAAAGGCTGCAACAACCCTGCTGGGTGTTGATGCCCCATCTTTACCTGCTGACATTTCATGCACCTTGAAATATATTCATCCATGTCCTTTTTCATTCCTAGCCAAAAGTACTGCTTCCTGGCTGTAGCAATCGTCTTTTGATATCCTGGGTGACCAGAATATGGTGCCTGATGGATCTCATCCATATCAACTCTCCTCAAATCTGTTATTGTTGGAATATAGATTATGTTCTTACAATTAAGAAGTCCCTCTTCTTCTAATTTATATCCCTCATACATCTTCTCAAGAATTTGCTGCTGCAATTTGTCTTTTACCTGCTTATACAATTCATCTCCAACAGTATGATAAACAATCTGCTGTCTCAAATCTGACTGGAAAATACTAAGAGATGCCACGTGCATTTCCTGCACCTTTATGCTGAGTGCATCAGCTACCTTGTTCTCCTTTCCATTTATGTGCTTGATTTTAGAATCAAACTTACATAAAAACTATAGCCAAAAACTATAGCCATCTAGCTTTCTTAGCATTTAACGTTGGCTGATCAAACAAGTACTTCAAACCACAATGGTCTGTCATTAGCTCGAATCTCCTACCCATCAAGTAATGCCTCCACATCTTGAGCGCATGTACTATGGCTGCAAGTTCTAGGTCATGAGTAGCATAGTTCTTCTCATGCTCCTTCAAATTTCTTGACTCATAACATATCACGTGGTGCTCTTGCATAAGGACTCCTCCAAGCCCTTGTCTGCATGCATCAGTACACACCACAAAATCCTTTTCTGGGTCTGCAATATTCAAGACTGGCGCACTTGTGAGAATATTCTTCAACTATTGGAAGCTTTCTTCACACCTCGATGTCCATTTTAATTTTATTCCCTTCTTTTGCAAAGAAGTGACTGGATGTGCAACCTTGGAGAATCCTTCAATGAATCTCTTGTAGTATCCTGCAAATCCCATAAAAGATCTTACATCGGTCACATTTCTTGGAGTAGGCCAATTCATAATGGCTTCAATCTTCTCAGGGTCTACAGATATGCCCTCATCTGAGATAATGTGACCCAAATAATGAATCCTATCTCTATAGAAGTCACACTTTCTCAACTTTGCATGCAACTGATGCTCCCTGAGCAATTGCAATGTCAATCTCAGATTCTCTCCATGCTCTTCCTCATTCTTAGAATAAATAAGAATGTCGTCAAGGAAAACGAGAACAAACTTGTCCAAATACCCGCTCAAGACATTATTCATACGGCACATAAATGTAGCTGGTGCATTTGTGAGGCCAAATGGTACCATTACAAACTCATAATGCCCATACCTTGTCCTGAAGGTTGTCTTATGAATGTCTTCATCCTTGGTTCTTACCTGATGGTAACCAGACCTCAAGTCAATCTTTGAAAATACCTTTGCTCCCCTCATTTGATCAAAGAGGTCATCAATCCTAGGCAAAGGGTATTTATTATTCACCGTGACTTTGTTCAACTGTCTGTAATCAATACACAACCTGAGTGGACCATCTTTCTTCTTCACAAATAGAACTGACGCTACCCAAGGAGACACGCTCGGCCTGATATACTTCTTCTCCAACAATTCTTGCAGTTGCATCTTTAGCTCTAGCATTTCTGGTGTGCTCATCCTGTAGGGTGTCTTAGACATTGGTTTTGCTCTTGGCACAAGTTCGACTGTGAAATCAAAGTCCCTCTTTGGAGGAAGCCCTGGAATCTCATTAAGAAACACATCCCTGAATTCCTGCAACACATGAAAGTCCTCCAACCTAGGAGTCTCATCCTCTGTTGCCTCCAAAATATGAGTTGCATACAACTGGCAACCTTTCCTATAGAACTTCTTCAACTGCATTGTTGAAACCTACCTTATTGAAATCACCTTTGGAATGCCTTTCACAACTCTTGGGTTCCCTTCTTCATCCATGCATTCAAAAGTCTTACTATAACAGTCAAGCTTTACCCTATGAGATTCTAACCAATCCATTCCGATGAGAACATCATAGGAACTAAGTGGTAGAACATTCAGATCTACACAAGTGACCAATCCATTCATGACCAACGGGAATTTCTCTACCACTTCACTAACCTTTCTATTAGCTCCAGTGGCTAGCTGAACTAACCAAGATTTTCTATGCTTGACTCTCTTAAAAGCACAAATATCCACTAGTATAGGGGTAATGGAATTGTGAGTAGAACCCAGGTCAATCAAAATAGAAATAGATTGCTCAACAATCTTACCTGCAACTTCAGCCATAGTTGACTGGTGATCTACCTGGCGTTCCTCCAGTGCTGCATAGATCCTAGGGACGACCCTTGCTACTTGACCCACTGTTTCTGCCTCTTGAATGTTGTAAGTTGGCCTATTCATGCGCATGTGGGGTCCTCCACATTTCCAACATTGGAGTGGTCCTCTGTTTTGTTGTGGTTCTCCAGGATTTTCTCCCACCACTCTAGCTGGCTGCTTCTCAACTTGGGATGTCTGCTTCTGCTGATTCATGAAGTTAGAAGGTTTAAAACCTTTCTTTCTTTGGTCAAACTTATCATTCTTCTTGTCCTTCCATGTCTTATGATAATCTAGATTTCCTTTGATTTGCTCATAGCAATACTTAGCCTTCCTTATTGCTTCTTCCAGAGTTCTAGGTTCATAAAACTCAATTTTGTCTTTGTAAGACTGAGGCAATCCACTCATGAAATGCTGGATCTTCACTTTTTCATCTTTGATGTACCTGACATTCCTCAATATTTCCAGGAACTTATTTGCATATTCTTCCATGGTCTGCTATCCCAATCTCTACTCATGGAACTCTATAATCTTGTCATCATAGTACATGTCGGAAAGGTACTTCTGCTTGAAGTACATCTGGAACTGCTTCCATACAATCTTTCTTTCATTGATCTACTTTACCTGCTTGAAGTGCTCCCATCATATGGATGCTCTTCTCGTTAAATTGAATATGGCTACTCTAGCCTTCATATTTCTAGAATAGTCTTGGACTTGGAAATATTTCCTCATCCCAAGAAGCCAAGCTTCAGCTTCTTGTCCATTCTTTATCTCACCATTAAAGGTAGGAGGCCTTGCCTTCTTAAATTCATCACGTGAATGGTTCTTGTAATGCCTCTTCCTCTCATTCATGTGAGATGAAGAGCTTGAATTGCTAGTGGGTCCTTTAGAGTCAGATGACCCACCAGGAGATCTCTTCCTCCTTCTGGTACTGCTCTTACTACCTTCCGGTCTTACTATCAGGTCCCCAGAGTTCATCCGCTTCTAGATGTCCGTCGAGCTTTGCAGCATGGCTGCATTCAATTGATTCTACTTTTCTTGAGCCTTAACCAATCTTTCATTATCTGCCCTGTAACTTTGCATCTCCACCATTAGGGTTCACATGGTGGTTGCAAAATATGGGGGAGTCTCTTGTAATCTTCTCCCATTTGACTCGGTCTCCGCATTTCCCACACAGATGTTTTCTCCCATAACATCTTCCTCGTGCTCGTAGGGATCTTGTGCATCATTCATGCTGAAGGTTCTCATGGTTGAACCAAAACCCAACTTTACTGATCTGCACTATGTGGAATGCTGCCCTTTTGCAGGTGACTATAATTCTGCAAAATGTGTTAATAAACAAAATTTGTTAGATGCATAACATTCACATGAATCATACATTACTTACCTTTACTTGGAAAAATCATACATTGACAACTCTGCCCAAAACACAGAATTTTCTTTTCACAAGAACGACTGTCCGTATGGGACGACGGGGGTCAAGGGGGCTTGACCCCTTGTGGTTGTCGAGGGAAGCGCCCACTTTTTTTTTTTGTAAATACATCGATTTCGTGCAATCTGGTGCATAAACAGGCTACCATTTTTCATCTTTCTAGCCCCTGAAATCCTACTGAAAATCCTGCTGAAAGTCTCTGTTTCGGCTAAATTTTCAAATTTTTCACTTGCTGCATCAAAAATATTTTTTACTTTCAGCCACTATAGCGGCTCTATCTTCGAATTCCATCCGTCGCAGTTGGCTACAACTTCTTTTTCCAGCCGTCGTTGTAGCAGGTCAACTTTCAGTTTTCAGCCGTTGTTGCAGCCCGTTCTTCATTTTCTAACCACCGCTATGTCGGCTCCGTTTCCATCTTTTCTCCATCGTGCGTTGACTCGAACTTCATTTTTCTCCAGCCGCCATTGCGGCTCAAACTCCAATTTTCGTCCGCCATAGCGAATCGATCATCAACTTTCATCCGCCATGTATCAACTCGATTCTTTTCTTTCGCCCACCATCGTTGCGGCTCGAAGTTTGGTTTCCAAGCGCTTTGTTGTCTCGGTATTTGTCTTTCGGCCGCCAACTACCCACTTAGAAAAAATTCTGAAAATTTTCTTTTGCACCCCAAACTCCAACTTCCTTCCGCCACACATCGGCTCCGAGTCAAACTTACACCCGTCACGTAGCGACTCAAATTTCATCTCTTGTCCGCCACCGTTGCGGCTCAATTCTCATCTTTTGCCCGCTACGTAGCGACTCTATTTTAATCTTCCATCCACCGTCATAGAGGCTTGCCTTCGCCGCTTCTTGCTAATGTATCGACTCCCTTCCAACAACATAGCCTCCGCTGTAGTAGCTCCCTTCTGGCCAACACAACCACTGTTGCGGCTCTCTTCTGGTGGAGGCGTCCGACACATCGGATGACTTAGCCAAACTCATCCGGTTTCTCCATACTTAGAGAAATTTTCAAAAATTTCTCTACTGGCCTGAGTTCAATCAGAAGTTACCCCTCCTCTGTTAGTTGATTTTCTTGGCCCATATAGTCCCAATACTACAACTTAAAGCTCTAATACTAATCTGTCACGTCCCCACCCTTCTACCAGCGAGAGGACGTGACTAACAACTAACATTTCGGGCAACTAAGCCCCATGAACACAAAATAAAATGCATTGGAAATAAACATACACATATGCATAAATTACTATCAAACAGTGGAAGCACATTCATTCATTCATAGCATTTAACATGTTCATATGGATTTATAAAAACAACATAGTTGCAAGGATTTAAGCACAATAATACTTTTCTTAGAAGATGCTTGTCCCTCAACCAGCTGTGTCGCTGCAACGTTCCACCCAACCATAGGCCAGTGTGCTCATCAATCACTCAGCAACACTGCCACCCCCGAGCTGGGCATGATTCCACAAGGAATAAGGGGAAACTAGCAGGCTCACACGTAGCCAAGGATATACAAAACTCAGCCAAGACAACACAGTTGGGTTTCTCAGGCTAACAAGGAGTTGGAAAAGCTGGCTTCTAAGCTAGTGGGCTCACTGAGAGATAAGCACACCTACACCAGAGCTAGCCTGACCTGTAAGACATCCACACACACCCAACACAAGGAATCATTCCCTTCTCTGCTGTACAGTCCCTCAGGCCATGACTTCCCTTCCAGTGCTATTCAGGGAGCGTAGAGAAGAAAGCCAACCCTCTAGCTCTGTCTGTGAGGATCCTACACACACTAGGTTTATCAAGCACACTTAGGCTCCATTCCAATCCCAAACAGTCCAAATACCAACAACCACAGAATACACAACAATTCACAGCTCTGGAATTTGAAGGGAAACACACCACATATGCCAAATCGAGTATGGAAATTGATTAAAATGACTCAGATTGAGCAACATGAATTCCAGAGTTGTTTATGGCCCTAACGTGGCCAAAATGACTCACAACACTCAAAATTCATGGAGAAATCAACAACAATTTTCCCAACCTGCGTAAAATAATGAGAACGACCCCAATGTGAAGGAAAAATCACCACACGGACCCAAATCGTGAAAGGGAAAATGCAGAAGACCAATATATGCATGAGGCCAAGCTTCTCATGCGTGAGGAAGACAAAAATAGTTGCGTGAGAGTGGAAAATGCACCAGCATCCCCAAAAACATGAGGAAAACCAACCCAATCCTTGGCATTACAAAAATGACCTCCCATCCATGGGAAAAATGAAGCCAACAACCAAAAACATGGAATGAAAACACACACAGGAAGTTCTGGATGCCTAAGAGAGCTCACATGAAGGAAAAATGGTGAGGAGAACATGCCAACATGGAAGCATGGTAGAATGGCCTCCGTTTTTGGGTTTTTGCTTGCCCAAGGAGTCAAAACACGTTTCCCAACAATTGATGGCTTCTCCAATTCGAATTTCGGCTGTCATACCTTGCCCATACCATGCAATAACCAGCCCAACCAATTTCTGGCAGTAATAAATGATTGGGTGAATGAGACAAGAAAGGTAGTTGACAGTTTGATGGGTTCTCCCTCTGACATTTGGCTTTTCCCCATTTTCCCAAAGGTTTTGAATATCCCCCCCCCTTATCCTTAGGAAATCATGCCCCTTCTCATTATTGTTGCATTGACATAGCTGGTTGTGGGTATTTTTAATTAAAATGCATATTTACATGATGTCCAAATTATAATGTGCCTGGCTAGCACAAAATACCATCGGCATCGATTTTAATCGCCGAACATATAACATTAAATCGATCGTGGGGATTTTACCTATAGCTCCACACCATGATTAATTACAATATATACATCATATACATTTAATGCAAACAGGGTAAAAAACGGGGTGTTACAAACACTTTTGGGATAGAGGGGAACTTACTAGAAGCTAGAATGCTCAAGACTATGGGATTTACTTCTCCCATGAGAGTACTACCACCAACCCTTAAACTACCACCAATGTTGCTCATGTTGATCCATATAATGGATTGGATAGTGTGGCATGACTTTAATTACCAAGTCTATGACTATGGAAGAATGATGGAATCTGATAACTAGTGGAAGGTTATAAAATCGATGACAACTACAAGGTTTGTTAGGTCCTTGATCACAACTAAACCAAGATTCTTTGATATAGGAGGGGATGGACCCCTTCTTGGTATCTCAATGTGTATGTCAATACATGTTAAGTACCCTTCTTCGAAAATTTCATCAGAGTTGCTAACCTTTGTGGGATTGTTTGAAATCAATCACTTTTCCTCTTCATACCCCTAGGGGGAGACTAAGGGTTATCTAGCCTGCACTTCCTTGAAGGAAACCCTGCACTCTCCGGTGACAAACATGTAGTCCTTCTAGAACTATGGAGAGGTTGTTCATCCAATTTGACTTAAACAAAATTAAAACAAAGGAAACTACAATGTAATGTTCAATACAACCACACTCAACTATAAAAATATCCTTAAAGATATAATCAAACAATAATACTCTTCCAAAGACAAGTCGAGGGTGGATAGGCCATGGAACAAGATCAATGAAGGGATGAAGAGGGCCCGTTGGAGATTATATTAGGATGATTAGGGCCCCAGACTCACCAATGAAGGTGCGAGAGAAATTTGTAATAACATTCACGCAACCATCACCCAAGGTACAAGTACCCTTGTGAATATGGGAACCCTGCAAGGGAGTTTAGGCATATGCTAAATGTTTATCTCATGAACCACAAGAACTTCACACTTGTATTCACCCATGTGGAAACTTGGACAAGCAATTATGGCCACCACTTCACAATTGATAATTGGGTAGAATAGTCATGGTTCATGTGTCTGTGAATAGACATGGAACGTAGGACCGATTACTAGAACCGAAAGTTCAAAGAAACCTGGTGTCACCTCAAGGACTTTCCACTTCACCTAAATCTCCCTCACTTCCATAGCCCGCCAAGTAGACAATAAGGAGATAATCTTGATTTCCTACTTAGCTTGATCTCATGCTTAAAGCATGTGTTAGACATGCTTTCCCAATAGATGTCTCTTGGTACTAACGAATGACTCTCAATTAGTGAGGTAATAGTTTATTTTGATGACCTTGGAGAATTGAGTCTCCACACCTACAACCAAGGCCTTGGACTTGGACTAGTGTTGGTTGATTATTAACAAAAGCAAGTCTAGTTATTTTTACTTATATTACTCTTAAATATTTTTATCATTTGATTAGGAAACTATGTGAGATAAGAGGATGTTCACAAGATGTTGATTATAAGGACAATAAGAACATTTAATGAACATTTATTATTTCCATTCTTCACTAAAAAAGTATAAAATGAAACTTTAATAAACCAAAGGCACAGTTAAAATATGAAATCAAATTACTTCACTTTCACTTTCACTTTCGCTTTTAGAAACCAAAAATCATTCACAAAAACGATAATGCAAACTACAAACTATCAACAAAAAACATAAGAAATTCGACCAAAAGAGTACTAACCAAATAATGTTTTTCTTCCTTTCACCTAAAGAAACCAAGAAAGTACTTATTAAATAATTCTAAATAGACAACAACACCCCTTAAACACTGTTCTACAAGCTTTTAGGTGACATCCTAGACCCAAAACAACAACTATCAAAGAAAAAAAGAAAAAATAGGGGCCCTATAGAGAAGAATTCAAGGAATCCCCCTCAACAGAGTCACTAGTTATATCTTGGGTAAAACCCCCAAATAGCTAGGGATGATTTTCATATAGAAAAGGACAGACAAATACTAAAATTTCCCTAGGATTGTTGACCATTATTCATGTCATTATCCAATCACACAATAAGGAGGCACAATCATTATAGGAAGATAGATGACAAGGAATCTAGATCTTGTAGGTTGTCCTATAGATCCCTCTCATGTATGAGCTCCAAAGAAATCCACTAAATGAATCTTGAAATTACACACAATAAAGACAAAACCCTTCTCAAATTTGTATGGCACTATGAAAGGATGGATCAAAATCATAAATCAATACTAACATGAAAAAATCATAGTTAGCCTATCAGGAAAGATAAACATTTTATACTAATAAGAATCAACAATAACAAGTATTGAACATTGAATTGGAGGGGGGAAGGGATATGAGAGATCTCTATTAATAGATAAACTTAACAACAAGTATAAGCTTCGCCCAATCTTTCTTCCAACGCCTCCAAAACCACCATCTAAGTCCCTCTGCACCCAAGCCACTAATGCATTAGATCCTCTAAAAGTCTTCAAACTCCTTGAAACAAATATGGAATCCAATGAAGAAAATGGACCTCATTGATCAGAGGGGATGAATTCTCAGAAACATGGGTTTTTTAGGGGGAATGGGCATAAAAATTCAAGGAATCGAGACCAATTCTTCCATCATAACTGTAGTGTGAATTCTTGACTTCCCTTATCTCTTCCATTGATGTCTTATTTATACATTTTAGACATCGTTGAGACATTTGTGAGGGTGGTTTCGAGGAGTTACAACTAAAAAAAATTCTTTTTCAACCATTCATTTTTGTGATTTTGGTGATTTAAAAAAATTATGCATTTTCTAGGGTACACACTTCTTTCCTAATGGAATGCAACATGCACATACACTTTGCATGAAGGAAGGGTGTGTCTGGCCTCAAAACCTTATTTTTTCAATAATTGAGCAAGATTGAGTTGCTAGCTTGTCATGAGGTGGAACAAACACTTATGAATGACTCCACATCTAATTCAAGTCCTATAGTAGTTGTCATGGGCTCTTCAAATTACTCCAGGGACATTAAGAGATTGGTTATGGATAGGTTGATTTTGTTAGGGATGCTTTGATTCCATTAGGGTCATTAGGGTTCCATTGGGGTCATTGAAGTGTCAATAGTGCTATAACAGCTTCCTATGAATAGGATGTTTCCAAGATCATATGTTATTCACCAACAATATAAATTAAAGTAAGCCCTAGATAGTGCGAATTCTTTACTTACTCCATCCTCACTTTATTTGAAGGGTATATACAATCATGGTAGTGTTTTCTATATAGACATTTGTAGACAAATACATACATTAATACAATAAATAGGATTTACCACTAGATGGAAGCACCTTTGCTTTCACTTTATTGTTAGACCTTAGATTGTAGCCAGTGCGCCATTGCTAGCGTTGTTAGGATATTGAAGGGCCAAGAGAAGGAACTTAAATATGATGTTGTAGCAAAACAAAGCTATGCATTCTCTTAATTTCTCTTTCTTTTTTGTCAAATCCTCCTCTTGTTTATATAAGGTTGAATGGGAAAGTGAAAGATCACCTTTGCCTCTTGATTTCCTACATAAATTAATTTCTCATTTTAAAAAAAAATTTCAACTTTGAAGAGCCATAATTTTGAAGGGAAACTAGGTCAAGGTAGTTAGGATCCTTGGCCAACTCAAGGTTCAACTCAACTACGGTACTTCATAAGTTTATGGTCATGGAATATTTACTTTTACACCTTCATCTATTAGCCTCCTCTACTAATTTTCAAAATGCAAATCATAAACACAAAAACAACCATTTGGACGCATTACTTTTTATAAAAAGTTAATGTCACTTTAAGTTATGAAGTAACTTCATTGTAAAAGTACTTCCCACTTGTTTTATAAAAGTGGGTCACTTATTTTAACAAGAGCCACGAGGTGGCAATGTCACCGCAATTGCTAAAAAATATTGCTACAAGACAAATGCTATAGAAATATGGTACTTTTGCCACAAAATTGTAACACGAAAGGAAAAAAAATTGCCACAAGATTTCATAGCCATCCAACTCCAAGTTTCCCACCATCTATAAAATGATGAAATTTAAAATTTTATCATAATTTGATATAAAATGTAATTTTTTGCTTTTTTTGAAAACAATTTGTTAAACCATACTCTTAAAAGACTTACATAAATAATTATTATATCCAATATATATCTAATTATTAAAAAACCAATGTCCAAACATATATATTCTTTCCTAATTTTTGAAAACACTATCTAAACTATTTAATTACCCTCTAGCAATAAGAGTATAAACTTGAAAAAAATGTCAAGCAACAAAAAAAAAATGGAGAAAATAAATAACATATTGCATTAAAATATCTAATAATTTATTATCTAATTTGATAAAATAAACCCTAACAATTTATCATTTGACGGAGAGAACAAATCTTAAACTCAAGTTTACATATTGAAGAACAACCAATGTTGAATTGGCGACCATATGGAAATAATGACAAATGAAAGCCTCCCCAATTAGCAATCTCTTTATTTAAGCGTTGATTGTTCATATCATTTGATAATACTAAAGGCATATAAAGTTTTAGACATTTCTTTTGTACTTGCACTATTCACTGTGTATGTAATTTTACCAATTGTATTAAATGAATTGTGTATTGACCTTGACACTTAACTTATTATGACCACCCCTTATTTTTTGGGATATTTATACATGATATATTGGATTGAATGGAAATTAAATTAACTTTATATTGTGTTGTTGTTTTAAATTTTCCATGTTATTCATATAATATTTATAATAATAAATTAAATTTTAAATTATAGTCTAACTAAACATTCAATAACCATAACTAAATCGTGAAATAAGTGATTTATCATAAACTATGTATCATAAATGATTTACCAGCAAAAAGTAAAAATTAATGGTTAGTTGGATTAATAGATTTTACCCATTCAAATATTTCACCACTTGGCGTGACATAATAACAATATTAGAGTTACTAAATTATAAATAGTAATAATAAATATGTTAATAATTAATGTTAAAAGCATATTCGAAAACAATAAACACGATACAAAATAAATGCACAGTTTTGTATTTCTTATTTTAATTTTTTATTACAAAGAAATACAGTGGGAATTATAAGATTAAAATTTAAATGAAATGTATTTAGCAATTCAAAATAATTTCTACAAATCTAAAATCTATTTTAGTAGAGGAAAAGAATTTTACTATATTAAAATCTCATGATTTCATTATTACACTTCAGGTCGTTGAAATATGAAACTTAATCAATGCAGAGAGAAAAAGCGTGCTAACTTTACCACTACTTAAATATAAAAAGAATATAAATATCATCCAGATATTTAAGATGGAGATAGAGGTTCTTAGTAAGCAAGCATAAGTGGGCTTTGGTATGGTTTTTATTTATTAGGAGAGTTTTCAAGCCCATCTCAACCCAATCCACACGAGTGAGGCGATGCATTGGAGAATGAAGTAAACTTTTGAACCGACGATTTGCACCGATCGGACGACCGGCCGCGCGTGACCGGTCACGTCCGATGCGGCTGGTCGTCTGATCGGTGCAAATCGTCGGGCAAATAGGTCCCGACTTGGAGAAATGGCGGATCATCTTTTTGAGCTAACATATGACGTCTGCTTAGCTATTGACCTTGGAGAGAAGATATCGAAAATTGACGTCATTGAAATATAAACCAATAAACAATCAAATAAATAATTTTAAAATAATTCTATTTAATAAAATTTAAAAAACTTTTCAAAACATTATAATTAACAAAAATAAAAAATGTACGGTTAGTTGGATTAATATATTTTACCCATTCATATATATCACCGCTTGCGGTGACATAAAAATGAACTTATTTGTATATGTGAGCTTATAGACAAAGTTAGTAAAAGAAGAATCATTTACTACATTGAGCACCCATAACGACGTGGTTTAACCTCTGCATGCCATGTGGCACCTTATATAATTAAAAGAATTAACACACACATAACACATAAGAGAGAGAGGGGGTTTCAGTTGTTATAACTATCATCAACAATGGTTTACCGGATACATCAATTAAAAATGAATCTCAAAGCCCTCATCAAACATATATGCAAAAGACCATCAAACTATGTTACATAATTGTTCATAACATGCACTATCGTTGATCCATAAAGCAAACATGACAATAAATTAGATAGTAATGATTTCATATTTAAATGTTAATTATGTAGTAATTAGATAGTTATCACAATGATATCATACTTTTTAAATAAATCACGACATTGTGTAGTGTTATTTCTAATCGTAACTTTAAATGTATTATTCATAGTCCATTTTGTAATGTGCAAATAATATTTTTAAATATTTTTGCAATCAATTATACATTAAATTTGTGATTTTATTTAATGCAGTGCACTCAAACAATCTCTCAAAGGATGTTGATTATTCAGTGTACAAGTATATACTTAATAAATTAATAATTTTATGGTGAATTTGGTTAGACATAAAGGATTGAAATGGTCTACAATTAAATTTCTTCTTGTTAATTTTGATACAGATGACATAATTTTGAATTTATGATTGTTACTTTTGTAACCACAAACCGAAAAGTGGATATGTTGTCATATTTTCTTAGATACATTTTTGGCATGCAAAACTGTAAAAAAAATTGCACCAAAAAAATAATTAAGGTAGATTAGATCTAGTGACATTGCTTAAGGGGTTGAGGCCAAAAAATGCATCTATGATATGGATGCTAAAAACTAGAAGAAAGTGTTTTGTAGCTAAGAACAAAGTAACTTGGTTTATTTGAATTTGATGATTCAAACATAAAGGACTAAGCTAGTCACAACCCTTGTTGGTTATTTGTGATTGAGACTATCAAGATGAAAACTTTTACTTTGGCAATTTAGTGGAGATGCACTTTAATCATGTTTAACACAATTGCTTTAGAAAATTAGAGTGAACATTTATATATGTTAGTATATCTCTAATTATCAGTTCTTAACAAAAAAATATTTTATATCATAATATTTGATTTTCTCCAACATTTATAATTGTTTTATAAAATGTAATAATATTCATTACATAAGAAGGTGGTTTCCTCATCTAAATCATGTGTGATTTTGACCTATTAATTCCTTTCCATCGCGCAAATTCATTAGTTGTTGGTTGGTTTGACTAGATGACCTATAAACTACCATGGATAGTCCATTGGAACAGTTAGTTGCAATCGATCTTACAACTTAATTCATTAAGCTAACTCAATTCCACTAAATGATAAATAATTTGGAACTGAAAGGAAGATAACACATCCACACAAATAACATAGGATATACTCCCAAAAATCCCCACTATGGGGTAAACCAATCCAAAAGTGAGGACTATCCCTTTCTCTTTTCTTCCACAATATGTAATGCAAATACAAAGAAATGGTGTTCACTATGGAGTTACCTTTGGCATAATGGTTTGCACAACTACTATAGGATCTACTACATCCTATGTTATGCTCGAATATCCACTCCCTTATTGCTGCTAATCTATGAAAAAATACAATAACATAATCATAATGGAACCTCTTCTTATCGTAACGATCCAGTATTTAGCATAGCTCAATAGTCGTGTAGGGTTAGTTGTAGGGTTTGCACATGCCTCAACTCCTTATTAGTGTTAGGGTTTTCGACCCTCTATAATGTTCTTGAAATCCCACACATGACTAGCTCCACATGCGTGGGTAATTAGAGTTGGTGTGGAATCCACTTGGTAACATTGTAGTCAACTAGATAGGTCAACTTACGTGAGGCGTAACTTGCTCATACAAACTCTGATTGAGGTGAATCTTACATATTTAGAAAGGTATTGGAGTGTAAAACAATGTCGAGGGGTAGTGAGCTACACTTACAAGATATAAATCCAGAAAACATCGTTTAAGCCCTTAAATAAGCCTTGGAATGTTTTGAACCCGAAATATACAACGTAAAACCTTCCCCTAAAATCCCCCCCTACAAGCCAACTCATCCAATTGTTCCACCCAAAAAGCACAAAAAATAGATGGCAAATTATAGATTCATCCAATTTGGATCATACCTCCCCTTTTTAAAAGGATTTGGTCCCCAAAATAATTTACTAAATGACGTGAGAATTTTTTTCCTCTACCTCCTCCCCGAAGTACAAATTGGGCTTGCTAGGAAGTTTCCCTTTCAATTTAATTTGACAATAGTCATGTAGCCCATGTTTGGTAATTCTTGACTTATTCTACAAAATTGTGTCTTCTACCAAATTTACTTGAGCATCAAGTGCTAAGTCCTCTATGGTAGGTAGGACCTGATCCTCCTCCTTATACAATGTGGGAGGCTCATAGACTTTCAAATTTTTCACATTCACTATTGAGTACATGCACATGTATCGAAGTAAACTGAGTCTGTAGGAATTATCTCCTACCTTCTTTAATACCCCAAAAGGGCCATAATATAGAGCCTTGATCATCTTACCAATATCCTGTATTCTTTCCTTGTTCATATATTTAACCAAACTCTATCCCCCACTTTGAATGATTTGTCAACCCCGTGTTAGTCATGTTTGGTTTTGTTCTTTTTATGTGACTTCTTCAATGTCTCATGTACTTGCAAATGTATCATTTTCTTGATCTTCTCAATGAATTTTTCTACTCTTGGTGCTTCACATGTGGTGTCTTCACCCACTCCCCCTTGTTGTCCATATACAACATCTAGAGGTGAAGGTGGTAGGCATCCAAAACAAGTTATAAAAGGGGACTTGCCAATGGATGTGTGGATTGATTTATTGTTAGAGTGCCTAATATAGACCAATTTTTCATCCCAAGTCTTTATATGCCTATGATTGTAACCCCTAAAATGTTGCATGAAAGTCTTGTTGACTACTTATGTTTACCCATGTCTAAGATTATGCTCCTTGGTATCCCAAAGTGCACCTAGGCCCACTCAAAGAACATGTGTGCTACTTATTATCCTTTGATGGCTTGTTTACAAGGAATAAGAATGCACATCTTGTTGAATCTACCAACTACCACAAATAAATATTCATGTCCCTTTCTAGTGGCCGATAACCCACCCACAAACTCCATGGAAACACTTTCCCAAGGTCAAGTGTGTATAAGTAAGGGATGGTATAGGCCTTGATTTATATTACTAGGATTGCTGGTACATCAAAGTAGGCATCCTCTAATATATTTTGCTACATCTTCTTGCATTGTAAGCTAGCAATCGTCTTCCTAACACCATAATGCCCTGCAACAATGGAGGTGTGCACCTCTTTGATAAGTTGCAATACTTCACCTTTATGAATGTAGAGCTTGTTTAGCATGTAGAGTAACCTATTATAGAGATGATATCCATCCTTACTTCCACCTTGTTCTACATGAAATTGGCCCTATAGATGTTGAAACACCTCCTTGACTCTCATCATATTCTATGTATCCCTCTTTGTATGCATCATGGGTAAAATTTCCATGTGTATACGAGTCCCCAAATTTGTAATTTGGAAGTGGGTGGCCTTGAAAGCATATATGCCAACTTATTAGTGTTTACCTTTTTATACTTAATGACTAGACAAAATTATTGCAAACACCCAATCCACTTGTAATGTTTGGTTTGTTGTAGCTTACTCTAGGATATGGGTTCCTCTTGTATGATGGGTAGTTGGGGCAGTATGCTATAGTTGTCCCCACCCAGGTTCAAAACCCATGACTAAATGTACATGACACCTACGAGAGTGTTAAAAGTTTATGTTAATGAAAAAAAAGCTTACTCTAGGCCTGCAAATACTGTAGTCGACGGTGATATTTGAGGATAATTATTTCCTTACCCATTAGATAGTGCTTCCACTTCTTAACAACTTGAATCGGGGCATAGATTTCCTTATCATAGGTAGGTTATTTCATGACTCCCCCATGAAACATTTCAGACTGATAGAATACTAGCTTACCTCCTTTCATCATAATTACTACTAAAGCATACTCACCTGCATCTATCTCCACTTCAAAAGGCTTTTGCAAGTTAAGTAATGCGAGAACCAATGTCGGACTAATATTTTGTTTTAGCTCATCGAAAGATTTTTGTTGACTGTTTACCCAATGGAAACTCTTACTACTCACTTTTATTTCATGGAGGGTGCAACTACCTTTTAAAATCTCATGATTTCATTATTACATGTTAGGTCGTTGAAATATGAAACTTAATCAATGTAGAGAGAAAAAGCGCGCTAACTTTACCACTACTTAAATATAAAAAGAATATAAATATCATCCAGATATTTAAGATGGAGATAGAGGTTCTTAGTAAGCAAGCATAAGTGGGCTTTGGTACGGTTTTTATTTATTAGGAGAGTTTTCAAGCCCATCTCAACCCAGTCCACACGAGCGAGGTGATGCATTGGAGAAATGGCGGATCATCTTTTTGAGCTAACATATGACGTCTGCTTAGCTGCCGACGCTGGAGAGAAGATATCGAAAATTGACGTCATTGAAATATAAACCAATAAACAATCAAATAAATAATTTTAAAATAATTCTATTTAATAAAATTTCAAAAACTTTTCAAAACATTACAATTAACAAAAATTAAAATATGTACGATTAGTTGGATTAATATATTTTACCCATTCATATATATCATCGCTTGCGGTGACATAAAAACAAACTTATTTGTAAATATGAGCTTATAGACAAAGTTAATAAAAGAAGAATCCTTTACTACATTGAGCACCCATCACGACGTGGTTTAACCTTTGCATACCATGTGGCACCTTATATAATTAAAAGAATTAACACACACATAAGAGAGAGGGGGTTTCAGTTGTTATAACCATCATCAACAATGGTTTACCGGATACATCAATTAAATATGAATCTCAAATCATCAAACATATATGCAAAATACCATCAAACTATGTTACATAATTGTTCATAACATGCAATATCGTTGATCCATAAAGCAAACATGACAATAAATTAGATAGTAATGATTTCATATTTAAATGTTAATTATGTAGTAATTAGATAGTTATCACAATGATATCATATTTTTTAAATAAATCACGACATTGTGTGGTGTTATTTCTAATCGTAACTTTAAATGTATTATTCATAGTCCATTTTGTAATGTGCAAATAATATTTTTAAATATTTTTGCAATCAATTATACATTACATTTGTGATTTTATTTAATGCAGTGCACTCAAACAATCTCTCAAAGGATGTTGATTATAGAGTGTACAAGTATCTTGGTGATGTTAGCAACCTAATAAATTGAGAATTTTATGGTGAATTTGGTTGGACATAAAGGATTGAAATGGTCTACAATTAAATTTCTTCTTCTTAATTTTGATAAAGATGACATAAATTTGAATTTATGATTGTTTTCTTTTGTAACCACAAACTAAAAAGTGGATATGTTGTCATATTTTCTTAGATATATTTTTGGCATACAAAACTGTAAAAAAAATGCAACAAAAAAATAATTAAGGCAGATTAGATCTAGTGACAGTGCTTGCTGTAGGGGTTGAGGCCAAAAAATGCATCTATGATATGGATGCTAAAAACTAGAAGAAAGTGTTTTGTAGCTAAGAACAAAGTAACTTGGTTTATTTGAATTTGATGATTCAAACATAAAGGACTAAGCTAGTCACGACCCTTGTTGGTTATTTGTGATTGAGACTATCAAGATGAAAACTTTTACTTTGGCAATTTAGTGGAGATGCACTTTAATCATGTTTAACACAATTGCTTTAGAAAATTAGAGTTAACATTTATATATGTTAGTATATCTCTAATTATCAGTTCTTAACAAAAAAATATTTTATATCATAATGTTTGATTTTCTCCAACATTTATAATTATTTTATAAAATGTAATAATATTCATTACATAAGAAGGTGGTTTCCTCATCTAAATCATATGTGATTTTGACCTATTAATTCCTTTCCATTGTGCAAATTCATTAGATGTTGGTTGGTTTGACTAGATGACCTATAAACTACCATGGATAGTCCATTGGAACAGTTAATTGCAATCGATCTTACAACTTAATTCATTAAGTTAACTCAATTCCACTAAATGATAAATAATTTGGAACTGAAAGGAAGAGAACACATCCACACAAATAACACAAGATATACTCCCAAAAATCCCCACTATGGGGTAAACCAATCCAAAAGTGACGACTATCCCTTTCTCTTTTCTTCCACAATATGTAATGCAAATACAAAGAAATGGTGTTCACTATGGAGTTACCTCTGGCATAATGGTTTGCACAACTACTATAGGATCTACTACATCCTATGTTATGCTCGAATATCCACTCCCTTATTGTTGCTAAGCTATGAAAAAATACAATAACATAATCATAATGGAACCTCTTCTTATCGTAACGATCCAGTATTTAGCATAGCTCAATAGTCGTGTAGGGTTAGTTGTAGGGTTTGCACATGCCTCAACTCCTTATTAGTGTTAGGGTTTTCGACCCTCTAGAATGTTCTTGAAATCCCACACAGGACTAGCTCCACATGCGTGGGTAATTAGTTTTGGTGTGGAATCCACTTGGTAACATGGTAGTCAACTAGATAGGTCAACTTGCGGTAGGCGTAACTTGCTCATACAAACTTTGACTGAGGTGAATCTTACATATTTGGAAAGGTATTGGAGTGTAAAACAACGTCGAGGGGTAGTGAGCTGCACTTACAAGATATAAATCCAGAAAACATCGTTTAAGCCCTTAAATAGGCCTTGGAATGTTTTGAACCCCAAATATACAACGTAAGACCTTCCCCTAAAATCCCCCCCTACAAGCCAACTCATCCAATTGTTCCACCCAAAAAGCACAAAAAATAGATGACAAATTATAGATTGATCCAATTTGGATCATAGTTCCCCTTTTTAAAAGGATTTGGTCCCCAAAATAATTTACTAAATGAAGTGAGAATTTTTTTCCTCTACCTCCTCCCCGAAGTACCATTTGGGCTTGCTAGGAAGTTTCCCTTTCAATTTAATTTGACAACAGTCATGTAGCCCCTATCTGGTAATTCTTGACTTATTCTACAAAATTGTGTCTTCTACCAAATTTACTTGAGCATCAAGTGTTAAGTCCTCTATGGTAGGTAGGACCCGATCCTCCTCCTTATACAACGTGGGAGGCTCATAGACTTTCAAAATTTTCACATTCACTATTGAGTACATGCACATTATCGAAGTAAACTTAGTCTGTAGGAATTATCTCCTACCTTCTTTAATACCCCAAAAGGGCCATAATATAGAGCCTTGATCATCTTACCGATATCCTGTAGTCGTTCCTTGTTCATATATTTAACCAAACTCTATCCCCCACTTTGAATGATTTCTCAACCTCGTGTTGGTCATGTTTGGTTTTGTTCTTTTTATGTGACTTCTTCAATGTCTCATGTACTTGCAAATGTATCATTTTCTTGATCTTCTCAATGAATTTTTCTACTCTTGGTGCTTCACATGTGGTGTCTTCACCCACTCCCCCTTGTTGTCCATATACAACATCTAGAGGTGAAGGTGCTAGGCATCCAAAACAAGTTATAAAAGGGGACTTGCCAATGGAAGTGGGGATTGATTTATTATCAGAGTGCCTAATATAGACAAATTTTTCATCCCAAGTCTTTATATGCCTATGATTGTAACCCCTAAAATGTTGTATGAAAGTCTTGTTGACTACTTATGTTTACCCATGTCTAAGATGATGCTCCTTGGTATCCCAAAGTGCACCCAGGCCCACTCAAAGAACATGTGTGCTACTTATTATCCTTTGATGGCTTGTTTACAAGGAATAAGAATGCACATCTTGTTGAATCTACCAACTACCACAAATAAATAGTCATGTCCCTTTCTAGTGGCCGGTAACCCACCCACAAACTCCATGGAAACACTTTCCCAAGGTCAAGTGTGTATAAGTAAGGGATGGTATAGGAGTTGATTTATATTACTAGGATTGCTGGTACATCAAAGTAGGCATCCTCTGATATATTTTTCTACATCTTCTTGCATTGTAAGCTAGCAATTGTCTTCCTAACACCATAATGCCCTGCAACAAAGGAGGTGTGCACCTCTTTGATAAGCTGCAATACTTCACCTTTATGAATGTAGAGCTTGTTTAGCATGGAGAGTAAGCTATTGTAGAGATGATATCCATCCTTACTTCCACCTTGTTCTACATTAAATTGGCCCTATAGATGTTGAAACACCTCCTTGACTCTCATCATATTCTATGTATCCCTCTTTGTATGCATCATGGGTAAAAGTTTCCATGTGTATAAGAGTCCCCAAATTTGTAATTTGGAAGTGGGTGGCCTTGAAAGCATGTATGCCAACTTATTAGTGTTTACCTTTTTATACTTGATGACTAGACAAAATTATTGCAAAAACCCAATCCACTTGTAATGTTTGGTTTGTTGTAGCTTACTCTAGGCTAGGGGTTCCTCTTGTATGATGGGTGGTTGGGGCAGTATGCTATAGTTGTCCCCACCCAGGTTCAAAACCCATGACTAAATGTACATGACACCTACGGGAGTGTTAAAAATTTATGTTAATGAAAAAAAAGCTTACTCTAGGCCTGCAAATACTGTAGTCGACGGTGATATTTGAGGATAATTATTTCTTTACCCATTAGATAGTGCTTCCACTTCTTAACAACTTGAATCGGGGCATAGATTTCCTTATCATAGGTAGGTTATTTCATGACTCCCCATGAAACATTTCAGAATGATAGCATACTAGCTTACCTCCTTTCATCATAATTACTACCAAAGCATACTCACTTGCATCTATCTCCACTTCAAAAGGATTTTGCAAGTTAAGTAATGCGAGAACCAATGTCGGACTAATATTTTTTTTTAGCTCATCGAAAGATTTTTGTTGATTGTTTACCCAATGGAAACTCTTACTGCTCACTTTTATTTCATGGAGGGTGCAACTACCTTTTAAAAGGAAGCAATAAAATTCCGTAGGTATTGTGTTGCCCCAACAAAGCTTCTAACTTTAGTGACATTACTAGGAAGTGACCATTTTATAATGGCCTCCATATTTGCAGGGTCTATCTTGAGTTCCCCTCCATTGGTCACATACCCCAAATACACCAATGACTGCTCAGAAAACTTACATTTCTTGAGAATATGCAATATATGACACTTTTTTAGAGTCTCTAACACCTACATGAGATGTGAAATGTACTCCTCCTAGTTAAAGTTTTAAACCGATATATCATCCAAATAAACTATAACAAATGCATATTACTATGGGTGCAAAACATCATTCAATTGTCTCATAAATGTAGCTGGTGCATTACATAAACCAAAATGCATGACCAACCATTCATACAAACCTTGCCTTGTCTTAAAAGCAGTCTTTTAGGTGTCTTCTTCTTCGACACATACTGGTGGCATATTGATTTAAGATCCAACTAGGTGAAGTATTTGGCACACAACAGCAAGTCTAACAAATCGCCAATCCTGGGAAAATGGCATCGATCTTAAGTGTAATCTTATCTAAAGCCTATGTAGTGAATACACATATGCCAAGTTCCATCCTTCTTGGGTATGATGATGATAGGTGATCCACAATGTGAGGTGCTTGGTTGAATCATGGTCCTCTCTCTAGAAACTGCTTATTCACTTCATCTACTTCTAAAACAAACTATTTATACATCCCAATATTTGGTAAAAGGGGAGTAAGGAAACAACTTCATATCATGCTCTAGATCCCACTTATGTGGTATCCATTTAGGATTTTGGAAAATACTTTATACGCCTGTAGAAACTTCTCTAGTTTATGTTTTTTCTCTCTAATACATCCCTTTAGGGATGCCTTTACTCTTACCGATTCATCACTCGATTGATTCTCTTATAAGAAAATAAAAACATAGTTCTTACTTTGGTTAATGAACTTTTTAGCTTGGTTGACACTTACCAATGATATATTTGATATACCTTTATGTGCATTGATGATGAACGACTTACCATCCTTAATTAGGCAATACTAGTTTCCTCTCCTCACAATGATCACATCCCTCATATACATGTATGGGCTTCCAAACACTACACAACACATGTCAAGGGTTACTGCATCGAACTCCACTTCATCAATCAAATATGCACTTACAACAAATTTGATCTTACACATTTTCATAACCTTGACCTTTGTGTCATTGTTTACCCATCCTAGTGGATGAGGGATAGGATTATCATGAACCTCCAACCCAAGCTTTCTAACTAGATCAACTTCTATGAGATTGGCGTATGAACTAGAATCAAATAGAGAATCTACCTTGGTCTTCTTGATCTGGATCTTGATATGGAAGAGTTTTGTCATCCCCTTCTCTTCATTTTGATGAATATGAAAGATACCCAGAGTCACCTCCTTTTGCACTGAAGTGTAGACAATATTCTCATCCACATCTAATATACTCTCTACATGTTTACTTAAATATGCACCTAAAAGGTTGTTCTTCTTGGCATCCTTCTTTCAATTCTTAGGGTTTAGCTATGGATGTAGTTTCCAACAATTTTCTTCAGTGTGAACATCGATGCTACAATGATTATAGTGGTTTTTTGGATCCTTGCATTGATGTGCCATGGATGTAGTCTTGTTATCTTTTCCTTTCACTTCTTCTTCCCCTAGTTGGAAGTTTCTTGGTTCTCTTTCTATTTAGAAGCACATGGTTGTCCTTTCTTATGGCATATATTCTCTAGGTATTTTTCTTGCACACAAGTCTCATCAATTATCCTTGGCTTGAATATCATCAGTTTCTTTAAAAAAATATTGTGTAGACCCCCAACATACTTGAGTAGTACATATGGATTTATATGTGAGATACCCAACATAATAGCCATATTCCTAAATTCAATGGTGTAATTGTGTAGACTCTGCCCTTGTGTTTGCCTAAAGTAATGCCAACGGATCCATTGGTCCTCTAAATACTTGATAAGGTAGAATTGGGACATTATGAGGGTTTGAAATCCTCCCACTTAGTTACTAGAAGATCACCCTCTAGCATAAGTGCCTCTGTGTGACTTTCCCACTAGGTTAATGGATGTCCCTCTAATTTCAATTGTGAAAATGAAATCTCCTTATTTTCATTTATGTTGTGTATACTAAAATAAACCTCTAATTGCAGTAACCAATGATTCAACTTAAAGGCATAGATCTCACATTTGTAGGGCTTGATATCCACTTTTGCTTCCATCTTAGATAATGGATAGGCCGTGGTAATGCCATTGGAATATGGATACTCTTTCTTGGGCTCTTTCCTTGGCTCCTTTTTTGCATCACCTTTGTCTCCTGATTTCTCCTCTAATCCGATATTTGAGTTAGAGCCACCAAATTCACCTAAATGTCCAAAATTTCTCTCCACAACCACCATTAGGATTGAAATATTGCAGATATCATTGACTCGTATTTCCATCTTTGTAAATACTTGTTCTTATTCTCCCATGATTCTTCATTGGATTCATCCACCATGGCTAGGGTTTGAATATTTTTTCTTTATTTTGACAACTCCTAGATCCTTGCAATTTCTCACAAAAAAAACTCACTTTGATACCAATATGATCCAAAACTATCGTGGATATTCAATTGGAACAATTCATTACATTGAATCTTACCACTTAATTCATCATGTTAGGTTAATTCCATAGAATGATAAACAAACTAGAACTAAAAGGAAAATAACACATTTACACAAATAACACAAGATATACCTTGGGAAAACCTACTATGGGGAAAAACCTATCCAAAAGTTAGGACTATGCCTTGCTTTTTTATTCTCCAATATGTTATGCAATTACAAAGAACGTGGTTCTCACTTTAAACTTTCCTATGACATTATGGCCTGCACGACTACCACAAGATATCCTAATTTCTCTACTGTGCTCTAATATCCGCTCCCTTACTATTGCTCAGCTATGGAACAATACAATAACATCATCATAATGGAACTCCTTCTCCTCCTAATGATGTGATATTTAACATAACCCGTTAGTTGTATAGGGTTATTGTTAGGGTTTGTACATGCCTCAAATCCAGATTAGGGTTTGGGTTTTTCATCGTCTATAATGTATTTGAAAGTACACATGTCACTATCGACACCTATGTGGGTAATGAGAGTTGATGTGGAATCCACTCAATACCATGGTGGTAAACTAGATAGGTCAACTTCCAAGAGGCATAAATTCCTCAAACAAAATTTGATTGAGGTGTTTCTTGCACCATTGGAAAGGTCTTAGAGTGTAGCATAATGTTAAGGGATTGTGAGCTATGTTCACAAAAGTTTGACACCGAAAAAACATCATTTTACCCCTTAAACGTGCCCCAAAAGGTTATGGACCCCAAATTTGCAAAGTAAGACTTACCCCTAAAATGGGTCTTGCAAGCCAACTTATCCAATTATTCCACCCAAAAAAGCATCAAAATAAATGACAAATTGGAGTGACAAAGTTGTGACTATATTGCATCATTAATATTGTTTTTTTAACACAAAACTAGGAAACCTTAAAGCCTCTCTTCCATTTTACTGCTTAATCCCTCATTTTTGCAAGGTCCATGGTGTTTTCTTCCATCCTAACTTGTATCCTACCTTTGGTACTATCAAGTGTTTTTCATCAATTAGAATTTGTTGGATATTGTTCAATTTGAGGGAGACTTCCATCAAGTCGGCCCAATAGGCGTCTTGTGGTCTACACTGAGTAAATTTTGCATTTTTTTGTTTGAAAAGCACATAGATTACTCTATTACAACTAGTGAATGGCTATCAAATGGTGTGTGAATTAGATCTTCATGGCTTGATTAGTGGAGAGGATCTTCAAATTTTCACCAACATTCACCTTCACAACCCTCTATTTTTAATTATGTGAAGTTATATCTATTTTGCACATGATGGTTCATGGATGAGCTCCACCATTTTTAGGATTACATGTTTTCTTGGTTGTGAGAAAAAAATGGTTGCAAGGTGCGATCAGCCTCAACACCAATGTTTTCTCCACATTTACAGTTTGGTGCATATTATTGGATTTTAGGGAGACTTCCATCAATTTTTGGCACAATAGGCATATTATGATCTACATGAGGTAAGCTATACATTTGTATTTTTAATCCCCTTAAAATATTTATATTTTTATGCATGTGTAAGAAAAAAAATGTAGGACTGTGCTTATGTTCCCTCTACCCTCTTGTTTGAAAATGGTTTACAATAATGTTTTCAATGATCAATAAGAGCCACGAGGTGTCAATGTCCCCGCCATTGCTAATAGCTATTGCTAAAGACAAATCAATCTAAGGAAATCAATGTAAGGATGAGAATTAATGATAGTATAGGAGCAACCAAGGTTCTATTCTTCACATAGTTCACGGCCTCCTATTTTCTGCATGGTGAAAAATTGTTTTATGCATGGCCTCTTACACAGTCATTACTTTCAAAGAGTATCAAACCCTAGCGGAGGAGGCATAAATGTGTGCAAGTTACTTGGTACTTATGCCTTAAAATATACAGGAATGCTTGGGTTAAGGGCAGAGACTTAGGAATGTAGAGAAGCAAGGAGTAAAAACACAATGAGATGAGACAATCCAAGGCGTCGACCCTCTCCTTAATACAAGAAAAAAATGTAGTATAAGTGAGAAGAGAACTAGGGCATGAGGATGCACAGACCATCGGTGGAAGGAGGATGGGGACGCCAATATGAACACTGAGATAAACCCTATGATATACAAACAGATGTGACAGTGATCTAGGAGGATGAGATTCATCTTGGGTTAAGGGGAGAGACTTAGGAATGCAGAGAACCAAGGAGTAAAAACACAATGAGATGACACAATCCAAGGCATAGGCCCTCTCCTTACTACAAGAAAAAAACGTAGTATAAGGGAGAAGAGAAATAGGGCATGAGGATGCACAAACCATCGGTGGAAGGAGGATGAGGACGCCAATACGAACACTGAGATAAACCCTATGATATACAAACATACGGGACGGTGATCTAGGAGGATTCATCTCTCAATTTTCCTTCGCACAAGAATATCCACATATGAGCAATACTTGTGGACGGAGGACAGATCAAGCACGGCGAGATTCAAAGACACAACTTTGGTAGATGATAAATCCTATGAAGTAGCACAAGTATTAAGAGTTTCCCTATGCTTAAGGGTGACTTTATTCCTGGCTTCAAAACAAGAAAATTATGTCCTCGACAGGGGATATATATGATTCGATTAGGTGAATTAATTTAGGAAATAAGTTTAAATTTTTCACATTTAAAATGTTTTTGCTATAGTTTGTATCAATTTTTTTGGGAGAATTATTTAAATTTTGATTTATCTTGCTTCTTATTCGTCCATATAGATGACAAAGGCATGGGACTTTGTGTCCCAAGACCCAGCGGTGAGTTGACATAAGCAGAAAATAATCCTTATGCCAGACATCCTACACTATGTGGACTAGAATACGGTGGGCAGACTGTTGTTACTGATGGTTTGATAAAAAATACAATGTATGTAGTTGTTGGCTTAGATTCTCTAAAAAATAGTAAATGGCTTTTCATAAAAAACATAGACAACATTGTTGACTCCATAATTTAGTTGTTGGCAATTGTAGGACATATGTGCTTTTAAATATTTGGGAGCCTTCTTGAGACTCGAGTCAGTCTGCAGGAAATATATGCTTTAGAATTTTTGGGAGCCTTCTTGAGACTTGAGTCAGTCTGCCAAGGTAAGGGGATAGTTGGGTAGGGGTGTCATTCATTAACAAATAGAGGAAGTTGTTCACCTGTTTAATTGGTCATAACATTAGCAACAAGTTGGCCAGAGATCATTAACCCATCTTATGGGATATTCCTTGCCACAACAAAGCAACCTCTAAGGATTTTATTTATATTTCAAGTATGTAATCGTGTGTATCTTGTTGAAGTCCAAGGCGCTATGATTGGTAGAATCTCTTCTTTCTAGATCTGGGATGGTGCTCTCTTATCTTGTGCTTTTAGCTAATGAAACCCTAATTATTGTGGTAGATCCATGGTTTTATCTTGTAGCTGTTATATATATATATATATATATATATATATATATATATATATATATTGAAAAGATAAAGAGTCAACTAAAAATATTAAATAAGTCAACTAAATAAAGAAAAGATTACTTCAGAGCCACGACATGAGAGGTGATGGTCGGGGCCATTAGCCGAGCTTTTCATGTTTCTCTCATTTAGACTTCAGTTTATATTGTCTATATGAGTATCATGTGCCATTCAGTGCTATTATGCAGTGACTCTAGATACATGCTTTTTTTCCAAAAGAAAATATCAGTTCCTTGTTATTCAATAGAATCAAAGGTAACCTGGTTACATCAACAAGTAAGTCTTTGCATAAGGCAAGTCAACAACAGAATAGAAGTACTGCCTCATAGTCTCATAACAAAGTATCAACAAAAAAGTAAGAAATCTACCATCAGTAAGATAAAATAGTTCTAATACCATCACCCATTCTCCATCTGAAACCACCATGATACCGAGAGGACAAGTCAAGTCGAAATGGTTGATCCAAAGAAGCACTTCTGGGGGTGTCATCAATAAAGAAAGGATCGGTCCACCTCTATCATCCACGGGATGTATAAAATTCAGCCATACTTAAGGACATCGAAGATGTGAAAATAGAGTAGGCAACAACAAGCTAATATAGTTGTAATGTACCATTTCCGGTACATTCACCCTCAAAGAATTCAGAATAATATAGAAGGACCAAGGCCAAAGAAAGTGATTCTTTGGATAAGCCATCCACCATGACATTGTATTCTTTGTATACATGGCATGAATCAAGCTGGAGGAAGGATGATTCCAAATCTCTGATGTTTTGGCACCAACCATCAAAATTGAGAGTAGAGAGGATACATATATGATGGTGACAATGATGTAATGTATATGGATATATATTTTATGTTGTAATGATGCATTATTCATTTTTTCAACATAATGCTTAGTGCTTAAAAAATGCGCTATTTATTTACTTCTGACTCCACAAGTGTGAGGTTGAGAAGAATGATATGTTACGGATGTCTTCACCCATTGGATATCATTGTTTCACATAGGAATTGCGTTCACGCCCTTATCATATTTTATCCTGTTATACATCTGCCCATTGTCCACCTTCCTAGCCCGTTGGACATCCATGAATCCCTCCACCTTTCCTCCATTACCCTTGATGACTAAGACATTTGCTAATTCCATATTTTAACACGTTTATGGAGTCTTGTTCCCGGTTGTACACATTTAGTGCATTACGCCTAGCAAGCCAAAGTCAGGATCACATTACACTGATGTGACCTACTCCTTTTGGAGATGGATTGAGCGAGTGTTTTATAAACACCTACATTAAGCCTTGTACCAATCAGACATATACATTCCCTCAAGTCCTTGTGCAAGCTGTCACCCGGAGTAACAGAAAGATTATATCATGTAGTATATCCTAGTTCTAGTATGGAGGGATATCATAAATATATCCTTAAAATACTAGTCATGAGGATCCTTGTTGCAGTCTCTGTGCCTATTTGAGATACTATGTGTTCTAGTGATGTACATGTCTTATATCATAGTACATTGTACCATATTTTAGAGGGAGGAAGATCCAATATGCTCATGTATGATACTCTCCCCTTGGGCTTACAATTGGATGGTATTGTATGACTCCTTGTTCTTCAGCAATAATTCGTCATGTCTCCAGTAACTTACCCTAATCACAGCCTTCCACCTACTCCTCGATATACCTTATAGTATCCACATATCCTCCTTTCAAATTGTCCAAGAAGGCTTTCCTAGTATGTCATGTGATGAATTTGACCAAGTTAGGTTTTGAGGTTGGTGTCTTGTGGTTGACTAGCACCTTGTATTATATTGCATACTTTCATTTTGTTTACTAGGCATCTGATTATGTAGCATGTGAGTTATCTCTTTTTATCTCTTTTTATTACATCACACATGTATATATATTTGCTCTTCTGCCTCCAGTTACAACTTTTCATTGCAGCATCACTTGAGAATGGATTGGTAGGGTTTGACCATGCAGGTGTAGGGTTTACATGCAGGGCATGTTGTACGTCAGATGTCCACACAAACTGGGCATTACAGAGCTTATTTATTGATATATGTCCATTGGGTATATCAGGATTAGAGATGTATGGGTCAGAGTACAGGTATTGCACATGAATACGGTTCTCTTATACAAGTTACAAGGGGTATTACCAGATCTTTGGTTGTACACTTGATATGCTCATGCTATGAGCATTTTTAAGCACCCATTTCATCAATTTTGGATACCTAGTGTTATCTCTAAGGTTGTTTTTTCATTTTTATCCTAGGGTTTTATAAATTTTTGACTATGATGAGTTCATTTCCTTACTTTTACCTTGTTTTATAGCTTTGAATGTCATAATTTTTATATTTTTTATTATAATTTATTTTGAAGGCTCAAATCATTGATTTAAAGCTATGAACCTATATTAAGAGCAAAAGGTTTTATATTATGAATTGGATTTCATAAACTGGCAGCACTCCTCAAACTAGCAGCATTTCTTTAAAGTATTCCATTGATGGTTTTATTCATGAGTATCATTTGTTGTAAAAAATATGGCAACGAAACTATGGTATATGGATGTATGTCAACATATTATATATTTGACAGGCTCAGTACTATGATCATTATTATTTCTTGAAAACAATCCTGTCTAAATAATAATTTTCTACATCGTGTCACTCATCTGATCTTCATATGAAATCGAGGCATTTCGTGTAATGAATAATGGTACCAACGATGACAGTGTTGACAGTGGACAATAATATTATATTGTTTTTCCCTAAAACTTGTCATGTTACCGTGCACAAATTCCATTAGTTCTTGAAAGTGTATATTTTGAAAGGTTTGAAGAAATGCCGAAAATAACAGAGGAAGAGGATTCAAAAAGTGTGAAAAGAAGACCGAGAGGCCTAATTTGCAGACTGGAACCCGATAACACAGAATGGATACTACATTTTCCAAGGTCAGCCCAGTTGATG
This sequence comes from Pseudotsuga menziesii, assembly GCA_001517045.1. Lineage (NCBI taxonomy): Eukaryota > Viridiplantae > Streptophyta > Pinopsida > Pinales > Pinaceae > Pseudotsuga > Pseudotsuga menziesii. Next base: position 384,383 of record LPNX010254630.1, on the reverse strand, counting down.
AAAAATGCTGGATGGTTTTCTTTCTGTGAAAAGTTGTAGGGTTATCATTCACAGGTAACTATGGCTTTTATCAAAAATTATAAAGATGGAATGGTTCAGCTCAGGAGTTTAAAGATCATGGTTAATGGAGAGTCTATTGCTGATGCAATAGGGGTTCCAACGCAAGGAGAAAGATGGTTTAAGCAACAATATTTTCAAGGAAATTACGGTGATTTCTTAATGCCAGGGTTTGAAAAATTAGATTGGAAGAATGGTATTCATGTGAGCAAGATAAAACCTAACGGGAAAATTCCCTTAGAGATGATGCAAAATTATATTACATGCGAAGGTTGGTATGATAGGGTTCTCAAATGTCATTTACGGTTGTTGATGCACCTCAATGGAAGCTTGAAGCTCAATCTCCCATTTTATTTATTGAAGAGCTTGCAAAAGATGATTACGTGGGTTCAAGGCCATCCAGAGCATACTGTTCGTTCAGTATACCATCACGGTTTAATAAAATTGTTGCTGGTTTCATAATTGTATAGAGAAGGACGAACTTGGGAAAGTCTGCTGTCAGAGTTAGGGTTTGAGGAAAAGACTAAAGAGAAAGGACAAAAGGTAACGGAATACTTGAACCAGCAAACAAGAAATCATGAAAAACAAACTGAATATGTTATAGCAGAAGGTAAGGGTTTTCTAGAAGAACCAAGTTTGAATAATTGATGTCCTGAAATTTCAGTTACAGATGCAAACCTTGAAACATTAAGTGTTATGTTAAAGAATATAAATTCAAAGAATGAAGCTCGTGTTCAGCTGTTGAAGTCAGAGAGCATTGGTGTGAAGCCTAGGACTAGGTTAAGAAGAAAATTGCAGGCAGAAATGAAATCGACATATGAATACTATGAAGAAATTGTGATGATAAATTATGCTTTCAACGAAGAGACTGTACACACATGCAAAGGACAATATTGTTCAGATAATGAGAAGTTCATTGATGTTCACGGAGTTGCAGGATCTATACCAGAAATATTTTGCACAAATAAACAAGTTTGTTCAGAAGATTGTTCAGCCTCGAGGGTTCCATAAGAAGATGAGGTCCTTATGAAAGAAGAAGCCATTGAAATAACTCCAAAATTGAACCAGATTAAGAAATCTTTGCAGACATATAAGGAGCAAACTAGGTTTTTACAGAGTATTAATGAGAAGTTAATGATAGCAAATAAAAGACTTCGAGAGGATTTGGAGGAGAAGGAGACAGATTATTAGAAGTTACTTTCAATATCTAAAGACATTTTGAAAGAAAAAAGAACCATCCAGAAGCAGTTCGAACACATGAAGGCTCAGAGTAAGGAGGAGAACAAAGATGCTGAGTTTGCCAGGTTGCAAAAAAGATCCCAGGTTTTAAGTGATCTAACTATCTTGGCAGAGGCTTCTAAAAGTCTTTAGATTTAGAGTCATAGTTGTCTTTTGAAAGCAATTAGGTTTTGACACATGTCTGTTTTATTTACACTTGTATTAAAAACTATTTGAAGAAGATCGACCTTTCTATTTTTGAAAGAACTCGATCCATAGAAGTAGGATCTAATAAACTATCTTAGAAGCTCATATGTCTTGTATATAAGGATAGTAGCTAGATTGGAAAAGGGTGGCAATTGGAGATATGGAAATCCAATTTTGATGTATGCTGTATGACATGAAATTCTCTGCATCTTCAATACAGGTTCCGCTTTGATATGATTATGATTATGAGTTGACTTTGTATCTTATGAATTGTATTTTTTGTGATTTATCCTGTATATGGTCAAATACATCCCATTACATGATTCTTATGGTGAAATACAATTACTTTTCAAATTTTTAATGACAGATTCAGTCTCATTCCATAAATTCATGCTCGTAGTTCTCTGTATATTGAATTTTGTATTCTATTTTATGTTATACAGATATTTAATGGTTATATGATTTCCTTATATCTTTGATTATATACCAACCCAGTTTTTATCTTGATTTCATTGAATTATATTTTTTTTGAAAAAGATTTCTTTAAGCTTGAACCCCTGTAGTCTAGTTTCAACTTTAGGGATAACATCTTCTGGAGCCGCTGCCAGGGAACGGAGAAACGAAAGGACATCTTCCCTGGGTATTCGACATTCTTATGAAACTAATTTTGGAAGGTGAACAAGATCAGTGAGACCTGTTATAGACTACATCAGTCACCTACAGAAAGTTACAGTGGCTTCAAAAAAGATAGGAACTCGAGGAAATCCCTCATCACCTTTAAATACAGGAGTCTCAGATCCTGAACAGTTATTAAAGGAGGGTAGGAGAAATTTAATTTTTACTTCATTAGAAAAATGCAAACATCCTTTAGCCTTGGAGATCCTTGAATCTTCATCTATCTCAGTTCCTTATTTTGACCCACATTTAGAGAAAGGAAAAGAAGAATTAGATCTGCTATTTATCCCTTCTCAAATTGACAATTTCTGAGTCTTCACAAATCCTTTGCTGTCTGAGAAGGCTAAACTTGAAGCATTGCAGACAGGAGCTTCTTCTTTGTTTTCAACCCATATTCCTTTTGTTAAGACCATCCCAGTGAATTATCCAAATCCTAGTAATTTGTCTCCTTCATCACAACATTCAAGCACCCATCACTCTAATACAAATTCAAATATTTCCAATCTTGGAATGGCTCAACCTCAAAATCGGATGGCTGCTATGGTAGCAGCAAGATATGCCCCACTAGTTTTACCCCAGCCTCTCAATGCTTTTCCAACAGGAGATTATCAAAAATATATTCCAAGATTTAATTACCAAGGGGATGTTACTGTAGAGGAGAACTGGAATACATTCTGTAGTTATGCATACAATCACAATTTTGAACATGAGGATGTTTGGATAAGGGTTTTTGTTCAAAGTTTAGATGGTGAAGTGAGAAAGTGGTTTAGAGAATTACCACCAAACTCTCTAGATGGTATAGATGCTTTAGAAGAAGTATTTATGAGACAATGGGGAGATACTAAAGATTATTTGTATTACATGACAGAGTTTGGATCATTGAAGAGAAAAAAGGATGAAGCTGTGGGAGGCTTTTCCAAAAGATTCAATAAAATGTACAGTAGAATTCCAGCTGAAATAAAACCCTCTGAGACATTAGCAAAGTTAACTTATGCAAACTCATTTGATCATGGATTTTCTTTGTTATTGAGAGAAAGAAAATCTGTGTCATTACAAAATATGCAAGTTGCATTATTGGAAGTAGAGTCAAATATTTTAGCCTCAAATAAACTCAAAGAGGAAACATAATATCAAACTGTAGACAAAAAAGGTAAAAAAGAAATCACTACATCCAATCCTATAGGAAGATCTTCAGACAACAAAATGGATGAAATGAGTAAAATTATTAAAAATTTGTCTGCTAAAATTGACAGGTTGGAATTGGGAAATAAAAGTCAGAATAAACCTATACCTGAAGGTGAAAGAAATCAAAATCAGTTTAGAAGACCTTTTGCTCCTAGGTTTTTGCCAAGAGAAAGATGAAATAATGATATTCAGAGGGACAGGTGAGAAAATGAAGAACAAAGGATTCAACCTCATTTTCAAAATAATGTGAGAGATGATGAATCATATGAGATAGATGAAGGGGAGTTAGATGATTTGGAAGAATAGGAACATATTATTAGTTAGTTTGATGATGATTCTTCTTCTCATTTTCTGACTAAAGCTGATTATCATTATGCTACAGAACTAGATCATTATGAAGAAAATAATTATCAGATGTCTATGCTTGAAATTTGTCAGGAAATACCACAAAAATCATATGGTCTTAGATCAGGGGTAAAACATGCAGCACAGGCTAAAAAGATGATGAAAGCTCATCCTATTATACAAAATGTGTTTGCAAATCAGAAACAAATTGTAAAGGAGAAAAAGATGAAATGGCAAGTCTTGAGGAGGTGAATAAAGCTATAAGTGGGTTCAATTTGGAGCATGAGCTTAATAAAGTGAAAATCCCTGTGCCTTTAACAGAGTTGATTAAGAATAAAGTTTACAAGGAAGAGGCTTTTAAAACTTTTAAAAATGCAGTGAATCCTATCCCTATCCCATCTGATGAAATTAATTTGCAAGATGAAAAACCTACTATTACTGTGGGGTCAAAAAATTTTGATCAACTTGAAGATAATTCAGAATATCCTCCTCCATTTTATGTAACTTTTTCAGTACATGATCAACTATTGCATAATTGTCTGCTACATTCAGGAGCTTCACATAACCTCATGCCAAAAGCAGTCATGGAAGCTTTAGGAATGAGTGTTACTAAACCATACCATGATTTGTATGTGTTTGATTCTAGGGCAGTGAAGTGTGTTGGGGTTATTAAAGATCTAGTGGTGAATTTTACTCGGGTACCTATGAAGAGTGTATTGATGGATATAGTTGTAGCAGACATTTATCCTAAATTTGGTATGCTATTGTCTAGATCTTGGGCAAAAAAAGTGGGAGGAACTTTGAAAATGGATCTTTCATATGCTGCAATTCCAGTATTTGGAGGAGAATTCAAAAGACTTTATAGAGAAGTACAAATGGCATATTTGGTAAGTGATAGTAAACACCCTAATAATCATTCAACCTATTCAATTGATGAAAATCTTGGTTCTTGTATGTTGCAATTAAGTGATGAAGTTGAGGGAGTTTTACAAATACAGAAATATATTCAGTTCAAATAAAGAAAGAAGAACCAGATGGTTTATGGCAGATGTATTTTGATGGTGCATCAAGTAAGGAGGGGGCAGGAGCAGGAGTGTTATTGATTTCAGCTGGAGGTGAGGTTATTTCCCTTATGTACAAATTGGAATTTAAAACAACAAATAATATTGTTGAATATGAGGCTTTGATTCTTGGGTTAAGAGCAGCAAAAGACTTGGGTATTAAAGAACTTGCTATGTTTGGCGACTCTAAATTAGTAATTCAACAAGTAAAAAGTGTTTACCAGGTAAAGCAGTATTTATTGAAAGCTTATAGAAATGAGGCTTGGGATTTAATTGAAAATTTCTTTATAGCCTTCAATATAACTTTTGTTCCAAGAGAATATAATGAAACAACTGATTCCCTAGCCTTGGAAGCAACCTATTTTAAAGTTCCAAAGGTAACACATTTGAAATATCCAATTGATGTAAGATACAGACCTTCTGTCCCAGATGATATCAAACATTGGAAAGTTTTTCATGATGATCAGGAAATAAAAGAATTTCTGGAGTTAGTAGGTGAATTCTCAGATGATACAGTTGATCAAGAACAAGATTTTGAATTGATAGAAAATGAACCTTGTAGAAATTCAATAAATGATCACAAGATTGTTGAATTAAAAGGAAATTTCATTCCTAAGGGACTTGTTCCACTAGAAAGGATGTTTTTGAAAGATGATACATTGTTAAAACCCACCTTGCAGACTACTGAGGAGAATGTTATAGATTATAACATTGGTTCTGAAAATCAACCTAAGATGATAAAATTGTCAAAATCACTGTTAGAGAAGGAAAAGAGAAAGGATATTGGTTTGCTGAAAGAATTTGTGGACATTTTTTCTTTGTCATATCACGATTTAAAAACTTATGACACCAGCATAATTCAACATAAAATTCCTCTGAAACCACATACTAAGCCTTTCGAACAGAAACTTAGAAGGCTTAACCCAACATTGCTGCCAGTAATTGAAAAAGAGGTAAAGAAATGACTAGATGCAAAAAATATTGTACCTCTAAGATATTCATCATGGGTTGCAAATTTGGTGCCTGTACGTAAGAAGAATGGAGAAATAGGGTTTTGTGTTGATTTCCGCAACTTGAACAGGTCTTGTTTAAAAGATAATTATTCATTACCAAAAATAGATCAGATTTTGCAGAGAGTTGTAGGATCTCATAGAATTTCAATGATTGATGGTTTTTTCTGGTTATAACCAGATTGCAGTACAGCCTGAAGAGAGCGAAAAAACAACATTCACAACTCCATGGGGGACTTTTATGTATGATAAAATGCCTTTTGGGCTTATGAACGCAGGTGCCACTTTTCAGAGGGCTATGGATATAACTTTTGTGGGGGAGAATGAAAAATTTGTAGTAATATATCAAGATGATATTACAGTCTTCTCCAAGTTTGATGAAGATCATCTGAAACATTTAAGACAAATTTTTATTAAGTGCTAAAAATTTGGTTTATCATTAAACCCAAAAAAGTCTCATTTTGCTATGACAGAAGGTAAATTGTAAGGGCATATTGTTTCTGCTGAAGGAATCAAAATTGATCCAGAGAGAGTAAAGGCCATCTTAAAAATCAGTATTCCTAGAAATAAAAAGGAGATTCAATCCTTCATTGGAAAAATTAATTTTTTAAGATGGTTTATTCTGAATTTTGCAGAAATCATTAAACATATCACTGAGATGCTTAAGAAGGACAAGAAAGTTAAGTGGTCAAACCAGGCTAAACAATCATTTGAAGCTATAAAGCAGGCATTAATAGAAGCACCAGTATTGATAGCTCCATATTATACAAAGGATTTTGCAATTTTCTCATTTGCATCAGAAGATACTATGGCTGCTGTGTTATTGCAAAAGAATTCAGATGGTTTGGAACAACCAATTTCTTTTTTCAGTAAAACATTAAGCGACTCAGAGCTTAAATATAATATAATGGAAAAACAAGCATATGCATTAGTTAAAGCTCTCAAATTTTTCAGAATATATGTTTTACATTCCAAGATTGTGGCATATGTTCCAAGTTCAGTAGTCAAGGAGATTTTAGCACAACCTGACAGTGAGGGAAAAAGAGGTAGATGGATAGCAAAGGTTATGGAATATGATGTGGATATTAAACCAACAAAATTGATAAAAGGCCAAGGATTAGCTAAGCTTCTAACAGAATCAAATTGTCAGGTATTAAATCTTCATTTGATGGCCAAACATTCAGAACATGATATAGCTACAGAATACAATAAGCAGCAAGTTTATAGCAGGTATGGTAAGTCTGATTGGTATAAAGATATTGTATATTTCCTTTTATACTTACAATGCCCTTTGGAATTGAATAGAATTGAATGCAGATCATTAAAACTCAAAGCAATGAAGTATGTTTTAATAGATCAGATCTTGTACTGGAAGGATCCTGGAGGAATATTGTTGAAGTGTTTGGAGAAATTAGAGGTTGATGCTATTATTTTAGAATTGCACAGTGGAGTGTGCGGAGGGCACAAATATTGGAAGGCAACTGCTTTTAAAATACTAAGAGCAGGATATTATTGGCCTACCCTTTTTTTAGATGTGTATCATTAGGTTAGATCATGTGTGGAGTGTCAAAAGTTTGCAGGTAAGCATAAACTTCAGTCCTTACCTTTGAAGCCTATAACAGTAAATTGTCCATTTCAGCAGTGGGGTTTAGACTTCATCGGTGAAATTCATCCTCCTTCCAGTGGTCAGCATAAATGGATTTTAACTGCCACTGATTTTTTCACTAAATGGGTGGAGGCAATTCCCACAAGGAGAGCAACTGAACATGTCATAATTAATTTCCTTCAGGAAAATATTCTTAGTAGATTTGGATGCCCTAGGAGATTAATCACTGATAATGCTCCTGCTTTTAAATAAAAAAAGATGGTGAAATTTTGTGAAGAAAATAATATTAACTTGAAACAGTCCACACCATACTATCCACAGGGTAATGGATTAGCAGAATCAAGTAATAAAAATATTGTGAACAGTATCAAGAAAATGTTATTTGAAAATAAAAGGAGTTGGGATACCAAATTAAAATTTGCTCTTTGGGTTGATAGAGTAACTATTAAGAAGTCAATTGGGAGATCCCCTTTCCAATTGGTATATGGAGTTGATGCTGTGTTCCCTGTTCAATTAGTTGCTCCAGTCATTAAATTTATGCATGAAATAAAGGAAGAACCTGATGATATAAGAAGAAGAATGTTTCAGATAATTCCATTGCAACATGAGAGAGAAACTATTGAAAATACAACTGAGATGCATAGAAAAAGGATGAAGGAAAATTTTGATAAAAAAGTTAAAAAAGATGTCTTTGCAGTGGGTGACCTTGTTCTCAGGTGGGATGCACAAAAGGATGAAAAAGGTAAGCATGGGAAGTTCGATAATTTATGGATAGGGCCTTTTACAGTGATCAAAATTCTTGGAAACAATACTTTTGTTTTGCAAAATTTGAATGGTGAAGAAATTGCAAGTCCAGTCAATGGACATTTTTTAAAGCATTTTTACACATATTGAGGGATAAAGGATTATTGTACATATTCAATGTATATATCTTTTGCTTTGAATAAGATTCCAGGCCACTAACACAGAAATGACTTTAGCAGATTTCTGAAGGCACAGGTCAACATGTTCTCAAAGTTTCACAGGCAAAAGTTTGTCCCCAGACGGAGCCACATGTTATCTCTAAGGTTGTTTTTTCATTTTTATCCTAGGGTTTTATAAATTTTTGACTATGATGAGTTCATTTTCTTACTTTTACCTTGTTTTATACCTTTGAATGTCATAATTTTTATATTTTTTATTATAATTTTTTTTGAAGGCTCAAATCATTGATTTAAAGCTATGAACCTATATTAAGAGAAAAAGGTTTTATATTATGAATTGGATTTCATAAACTGGCAGCACTCCTCAAACTGGCAGCATTTCTTTAGAGTATTCAATTGATGGTTTTATTCATGAGTATCATTTGTTGTAAAAAATATGGCAACGAAACTATGGTATATGGATGTATGTAAACATATTATATATTTGACAAGCTCAGTACTATGATCATTATTATTTCTTACAAACAGTCTTGTCTAAATAATAATTTTCTACATCGTGTCACTCATCTGATCTTCATATGAAATCGAGGCATTTCGTGTAATGGATAATGGTACCAATGATGACAGTGTTGACAGTGGACAATAATATTATATTGTCTTTCCCTAAAACTTGTCATGTTACTGTGCTCAAATTCCATTAGTTCTTGAAAGTGTATATTTTGAAAGGTTTGCAGAAATGCCGAAAATAAAAGAGGAAGAGGATTCAGAAAGTGTGAAAAGAAGACCGAGAGGCCTAATTTGCAGACTGGAACCCGATAACACAGAATGGATACTGCAATTTCCAAGGTCAGCCCAGTTGATGTAAAATGCTGGATGGTTTGCTTTCTGTGAAAAGTTGTAGGGTTATCATTCATAGGTAACTATGGCTTTTAAAAAATTATAAAGATGGAATGGTTTAGCTCAGGAGTTTAAAGATCATGGTGAATGAAGAGTCTATTGCTGAAGCAATAGGGGTTCCAACGCAAGGAGAAAGATGGTTTAAGCAGCAAGATTTTCAAGGAAATTACGGTGAGTTCTTAATGCCAGGGTTTGAAAAATTAGACTGGAAGAATGCTATTCATGTGAGCAAGATAAAACCTAACTAGCAAATTCCCTTAGAGATGATGCAAAATTATATTACATGCGAAGGTCGGTATGATAGTGTTCTCAAATGTCATTTACAGTTGTTGATGCACCTCAATGGAAGCTTGAAGCTCAATCTCCCATTTTATTTATTGAAGAGCCTGCAAAAGATGATTACGTGGGTTCAAGGCCATCCAGAGCATACTGCTTGTTCAGTATACCATCAGGGTTTAATAAAACTATTGCTGGTTTCACAATTGTATAGAGAAGGACGAACTTGGGAAAGTCTGCTGTCAGAGTTAGGGTTTGAGGAAAAGACTAAAGAGAAACAAAAAAAGGTAACGAAAGACTTGAACCAACAAACAAGAAATCATGAAAAACAAACTGAATATGTTATAGCAGAAGATAAGGGTTTTCTAGAAGAACCAAGTCAGAATAATTTATGTCTTGAAATTTCAGTTACAGACGAAAACCTTGAAACATTAAGTGTTATGTTAAAGAATATAACTTCAAAGAATGAAGCTCATGTTCAGCTATTGAAGTCAGAGAGCATTGGTGTGAAGCCTAGGACTAGGTTAAGAAGAAAATTGCAGGCAGAAATGAATTCGGGATATGAAGACTGTGAAGAAATTGTGATGATAAATGATGCTTTCAATGAAGAGACTGTACACACATCCAAAGGTCAATATTGTTCAGATAATGAGAATTTCATTGATGTTCAGGGAGTTACATGATCTATACCAGAAATCTTTTACAGAAATAAACAAGTTTGTTTAGAAGATTGTTCAGCCTCGAGGGTTCCATAAGAAGATGAGGTCCTTATGAAAGAAGAAGCCATTGAAATAACTCCAGAATTGAACCAGATTAAGAAATCTTTGCAGACATATAAGAAGCAAACTAGGTTTTTACAGAGTAATAATGAGAAGTTAATGACAACAAATAAAAGACTTCGAGAGGATTTGGAGGAGAAGGAGGCAGATTGTCAGAAGTTAGTTTCAATATCTAAAGACATTTTGAAAGAAAAAAGAACCATCCAGAAGCAGTTCGAACACATGAAGGCTCAGAGTAAGGAGGAGAACAAAGATGCTGAGTTTGCCAGGTTGCAAAAAAGATCCCAGGTTTTAAGTGATCTAACTATCTTGGCAGAGGATTCTAAAAGTCTGTAGATTTAAAGTCATAGTTGGTTTTTGAAACCAATTAGGTTTTGACAGATGTCTGTTTTATTTACACTTGTATTAAAAACTGTTTGAAGAAGATCGACCTTTCTATTTTTGAAAGAACTCGATCCATAGAAGTAGGATCTGATAAACTATCTTAGAGGCTCATATGTCTTGTATATAAGGATAGTAGCTAGATTGGAAAAGGGTGGCAATTGGAGATATGGAAATCCAATTTTGATGTATGCTGTATGACATGAAATTCTCTGCATCTTCAATACAGGTTCTACTTTGATATGATTATGATTATGAGTTGACTTTGTATCTTATGAATTGTATTTTTTGTGATTTATCCTGTATATGGTCAATTACATCCCATTACATGATTCTTATGGTGAAATACAATTACTTATCAAATTTTTAATGACAGAGTCAGTCTCATTCCATAAATTCATGCTCGTAGTTCTCTTTATATTGAATTTTGTATTCTATTTTATGTTATACAGATCTTTAATGGTTATATGATTTCCTTATATCTTTGATTATATACCAACCCAATTTTTATCTTGATTTCATTGAATTATATTTTTTTTGAAAAAGATTTCTTTAAGATTGAACCCCTGTAGTCTAGGTTCAACTTTAGGGATAACACCCAGATTGACAAATGATTATTATATGAATTGTTAAAGGGTGGTGGATTTGGCCTATAGGAGGACAGGTGATTTTTCTATGGATGTGCATGGAGATGACCTAGTGCACATATATAGATTCGTATTACATACTTGGGCACCCATTTGGCCCAAGCATCCACAAACACTTTCACACTACATTCCAATTGCAGAATATAAAAAATGTTTCTCATCCATTATCGACTTTGATGTTGGTTCTGTCTGCAACATTGCAGCACTACAAGAACGTTTCTCCAATTTTGTACGTGGCAGCTGAGGGATTTTGGGTAGGCTTAATTCCTGAGACCAGAAGGATAGTAGCTCAGTGTGAGTGCATGGTTCTGTGTTTTTAAATTGCAAACAATGTGTTTCAACCAAGTCCATTTCTTTGCAGTCTGAATGAAAGGTCGCTTATGTGCCTCCTCCTCTCAAAAACCATCTGCAATCAAGCTTTGAGCATTTTAACAGATAGTGGCAGGTGTCCTGGATGTTCTTATAAATAATAAGACATTTGTTACATGCACTAAAGCTCGAAAACCCACAGTCCAACAACACTTGCATATCCCGTATGCATTTTTTCTAATTTAGAAAACCCATATGCATTTTCGTATTCAAGCATTAATAGAGTGTGAAACAAATCATGTATTGGTACACCATGATAATCTTTTAACCCCGTAAGTTTTAACACTGCACTATTTTGTATATTTTGTTGATCACTTTTCAAATGAACTGTCTCAAAACCATGAATTTCCCTTATATATTCTCTAGTTTTTTCTTTGTCATTATATCCCCTTTCCCAAACTATAACTCTTAACTTTAATGCCTATTATAATCTCCTTGGCTTTGATTTGCAGACATGTGTTAGTTATATATAATACAAACATACATTGAAGCACTAAAATACATGTGCTTGTTATATAATACAAAGAGATGTAAAGCACTATACCTTGAAAGTTGCAGTATGAAGTTTAGAATACTGGACTGGTTTTTTATATTTGATTTCATCTATCCATGCACTTCTTTGTGTTACATATTCACTCATTTTAATATGCATGTTCAACTTTTTCAAAATCTATCAGTTCTCGTAGTAGTCCATTTTCCATTTAGGATAATGTATTCTATTTTCTATTAAAGAGTACCAAATTAAATAACTCTACATGATTTATATTTATTCATATTTTTATCCATTCTTAAGGTTAAAACTAATGAGTTATAAATCAACTTTTTATAAATAAGTTCTTCAGAAACGAGTTATTAGAGACACTCACAGGTTTTATTTTTATTTATCAGAAACGCTCACAGGTTTTTAGTTTATTAAAATTTCTTGATATATTTCAAATTCGTTGTGCATGTTGGGCAATTCATCCACATTAGAGAGCAAATGTTATGAGCATTGGATAACGAACGTAATTTTGATGTTCATATTAGAAAAAACAATGTTTACAACCGTTCTTTTTATTAAATCAAATCTATTTAGAAATCAAAATAGAAATATTTTGCCCGCAGGGGTGTAGACTGACTGGAAAAAAAATAGAAATATTTTGTAATTGTTAATATATTATTATTTAAAATAATTTAAACAAGCATCATTTAAATATAACTTGAGGTTTTCATTACATGTCAAATACTAACAAATAGGTTTTATGACATGTACATACTTTAAATACTTAAAATACGTATTTATGAAATAACATATAAGGTATCGCCAGCCATTTTTACCTACATTTCCCAGATACATTGCATTCAGTCCTACGACAAAATTCACAAGAAAAGAATGCAAAATTCACTAGAAAAAGAAGCTAGGAAAGCCAAAACAATGCATAAATCATGAGATAACTGATTAGACAACGCAAAATCCAAATCAAATACTATAAGAAAGATACCGATAATCATTACATGGATGCACCAACAACATGCCTCCAACCAAAATGCAATAGAAGTGCACAACAATCTAATCCAAGACTTAATCATTGATTCACCTAAACTATTCCCATACTAATGATTTTGAACCATATCTTACCATGTATGTACAAAAGGACTTCTCTGCATAAACAATAATGCCATTCTTCTTTATTATATGAATTATCTTTTGGCCATAACTATTGATTTCCTATGCATTTAGATATATTAAGTACCTGGTAAGAGACTGCGCTGCCATACAACCTTCTTAATAATCCAACTTTGAAACAAGAAGTGATGAGCATTGAGTACCATAAAAGCTACTGATTTTTTGTGACGTATTCCTCTGGGGAGTTCAAATCATGCTGCAAGAATACCACCAGGTCAAGAAAAAATAGTCAAATTCCATATATACTAAATTATATTATGATAGCGATTAACCTATAGAATGCATGTACTCTAAAGTTGTGAAATACCACCTAGTCAAGAAAAAATAGTCAAATTTATATATACTAAATTATATTATAATAGCGATTAACCTATAGAATGCATGTACTCTAAAGTTGTGACTTGTGCATTACCTTGTAAACTATATCTGAGCACTTAGCAGCCAAGAACCTTGTTGTAAGTATGGACTAGCTGCAAGCCCAGTAGTTGCATGGGAAACAACTCTCCCTAGTCCCTGGTGCCAGGGCCCTTTGGATTGTACTGCCTTAGTCCCTACTAGAGCCATATGAACTTACTGTATAGAGTAGAGTTCAAGCCAGAGACAAGCTTTATTTTTCCTAGGACCAACAGTGGCAGGCTAAGCCTAATTCCATAAGTAATAATTAGTTGTTAGTGTTAAGTAGTTAGTACTAGCTGGACTAAGAGTACTAACATGAACCATACTAGCTTTAAAGACTTCCGGTAGGTATGGTAACAATATTAGTCATGGTATAGTTGGACGATGACGACTTAGACCTTTCTTACTAGCCTTAGTCCAAGCACTTTGTCAGTCCTTCCTTAATTTCAACACTTAATCCTAGTAAGTCCTTGGTACTAGATCCCAAAGGTCTTTCCTTGGTTTGGACTGTTGTCGTAAACTCCATTTTTAAAATGTTCAAACATATGCATGTATAACTTATATATGCCAATATTTTCTTTTAAAAGACTTGCATAAGCCTTGATATAGTTGAACGAGGCAGGAGACAAATAAGAAATAGAAATAATGGAATGGTTCATGATACAACAACATGGGGGTTGGTTCTTGAACATGGTACGAACTAGATTGGAGCCAACTATGAGAAATATGCAAGTGGTAAAGGTAGAAGCCTTATACAAGGGGATGTGGCAACAATTGCATTGTATAGTGATAAACAAACGAGCACCTAAAATAAATTTTAAAATTTATGTGTGATTCACTTTAGGTGAACAGAGATAGCTTGGGCACCTAAAGCTCATTATTCTGAGAGTATACTTGGGGACCACCCTTCGAACTAGATCACCTCGGGTCATATCTAGGAGGGGAGATGGCCACCACACGTTATTTCCTTCATTCATGGGTTCAACCATCCCATTCATCTCGTGGTTTTTTTCTTTGTAGGAACAACAACCGGCTAGATTCATAAAGAAGCAAACCTTGTTTCCTCTTCTCCAAGTGAAGAGTGGCTCCACCTGCCCATTTACTTTTCTGGTGAGAAAGCAAATTTTATCAACTTTACAAGTTACTAAGTTAAATGAAAATTAAAAATAGTGTAAAGATTAATATTATGGAAAAATGAAAAATGGAAATAGTGTAAAGATTGATATTATTAGATTTAGTAGGTATGAAAGTGACTGGTTATTTTGACCCATGAAATACTACGTTTTTCTTCGTTGTGTTCGCACTGTTTGCAGGATGACTGCAATCCCTTTTGTGTAGCTTCAAATGGCAAAGAATCCAACGACTCGTCCGTCTCAATTGTTAAAAAGGGTATCTGCCAAATACCTAATTTAGATCTTTCTATGTTACCTCCTTTGTGGCCGTTGGGGTCCTTCCCTTATTATTACAGAGGCCGACCAAATTTCTCGCCACAACAAGACTGCCCAATTCTATCTTCCCCAAACCCTAATGCCATTTGGTATAGCTTTTGTTGTTCGTGCTATTGATTGGACAACTTACCCAAAGTTTTTGAATGTGTTTTTTCTAAATTATAGGCGTTTGAATTTAAACATTCCAGGTCTCTTACACCTGGCGTCGAGTAGCCTTGTTGTCCCCAACTCACAATTTGTTATGTAAGTAAGGTGAACGTTTTTAATGTCTCGACAGATATTATGAGTCTATGGGTGTCTTTATCCTGTTATATTAGAGCCATGGGATATCATAATAGATTTTAGGTCTTTTTGCAGAGAAGGATAGATAGATTTTTGCAAACAAAGAGTTTATTTGAAATATTCTTGTACTGTGTGGGCGGTGCAGGCAAAGGACATAATGGCGGTTTCTAGAAAAATTAGTGGCTCCTCGGGTAGTAAAAATCCCTCGTCCTCTTTCTCCTCTAAGCATCCAACGCCACTCAAATCTACACCGCATCGACTTGAGATGAGTCCCATTACTCCCTCCCTGTTCCCTGTAGCCATGGTCGGGAAGAGCCATTCCGCTTAGCAAAAAAACATGGGTAAGGGAACCTGTGACAAAAGAGATAATGCTAATCTAACTTGCTTATGAATGTTTAAAGTACATAGATAAATGGAAGGCATATACCTAACGTCCCATGGCCATGGGTGTTCATGCAGTGGCTGTGCTTCAAATCACCAAAAGGTTTTCTATACAACGGTTTTTAGAGAAGCAAAAACACAGATTCCTTATTGTCATCTTGAACATAATTAATGAATGTCTTTACATGTCCTACCCCTCACTATAGTTATTATCCCTCCTATTGCAAACATCTCAAGCTTCCTAGAAATGAGATTTTCTAATTCTATATTTACAAGCAAAACTTCTCAGAAAATCTTCACCTATCCTCCCTCTCTCTATTGATATTTGTGATCTAATATATCGAGCTTCTTGGAAATGGGGCTCAGTGATTATGTATTGACCAGTGAAACTTCTGAGAAATGGGACTCAACTATGCTATAATTACAAATGGAACTTGCAAAAGCAACAATACAATCTGGACATAAAGAGTTGGTGAAAGATGATTGGGACTTTTTCTTCATAAATTAGTGCAATTGCTTTGTATATCAGACGACAACAGCTAAATATTGAAACATAAATCACTTGATTGGAAGAAGAAGACGAAGAAAATATTTTAAGCGAGGCTAATAATAGCCTATGGGACCAATCATCTCGCATGCAGTTTTCTGCAATTTAATCCTTTGCCTGTTCAACTTGATGATGAGAGCCCCCAATTTTTCCATAGTCCCCTCGTTAAATAAATCATCCCAAGATTTATCGGTCAAGACATTTGCATACATGTCCCTACTATCCTTAAAGGCTTCACACTCTAAAATGAAATGTTGTTCTATCTCCACCTTACTAGTGGTGCAAAAGGTACACACTCTGTCTGCCCAAGCTTCTTTTGGTCTTTTCCAGCGCTCGGTCTCACAACAGAGTTGATGGGAATTAGTTCTTGGTTGAGTAATAAGAATTTTGGCTTTCCGAGGTGTATTGGCCCCTATGTACACCTTTTGATGCTGATTGTAGGTAGGGTTAAACTCTTCAACATAATAATTTCTCTTTATCCCTTGCTCTTTATCCCAAGTTCGCTTGTGGAACTTATTGATAACAAAAGCCTTTATTTCTTTACTATTCGTGGGGCACATGCTCAAGCACATATCCCACTTACTAAGACATTTAATATTTTGTCGCATCCAAGTCTTCTTTATTTTGTACAATATGTCATTGAAGACAACCTTGGGCCATCTACCTTATTCCATTTGCTCCACTCTTTTAGATATCTTATGAGTCTGACCATAGCGATTGATTCAATAGAAGCCACCCCCGTTTCACTTAGCATGATTTCGTATGGCACTGAAAGCTTAATTTTGAACTTGCTTGTAATCATGTTTTTTTGAATCTTTTCTATTTGTCTCCACTGTAAGTCAGAGGTATTGCTAGCCCAAACTTCACAATCATAGAGAAAAACTGGGACCACTAAGAGCCCAAAAAGGGTTTGCATAGTTTTCCATTCCCATAACTCTGCCTCTATGCACCTATTTTGGAAAGCGTAAAACACTTTCCAACCTCCAAGAGTCCTTTTTTTCCTGCATCCTTCCCAACTCAAATTTTTGTTGAAGTTGATTCCAAGGTATTTGTAATCTTCCACTACTTCCAGGGAATTGTCTTCAAAGTAGAACTTATGTTGTTTATGTTTTATTTTGCTAGAGAAAACTACCACTTTTGTCTTGCTAGTATTCACTTGCATCCCAACTATTCTACAAAAGTGCTCAAGGGAAATCAAGTGCTCTTGCAAGCCAAGAGTAGATTTAGCAATCAAAATAAGGTCATCTGGATACAAAAGAATCCTTATCACATACTCACCCACGAGGGCACCATCCCCGACCACTAAGTTTAACCACTCTTCGTCAATATATAAGCCAAAAAGGGCAGGGGATAATGGGCACCCTTGCTTGACCTCGATATCACTTCTGAAACTTTCAGAGATACCATTTGATGTTCTGATTTTGACTTTGACTTCCTCATATAACCTATGAACAACCGCTCTAAGATGTATAGGAACCCCAAGTTCCTCCATTATGTGCCATAGCTTATCCCTGGGAACTGTGTCAAAAGCTTTTTTGAAATCGACAAAGCAACAAAAGGATTCCTCTTTTTTCTCCCACACTTTTTCAATGATGTGCCTTAAATTAATACCATGGTCCACCGTGGAATTTTCAGGTCTAGAACTTGCTTGTCCTTTAGCATGCTTGTCCTTTTCCTCCGCCCACTTGCTAATTCTATTTTCTAGCATGCTTCCAAATAGCTTTGAAAACAAGGGGTTTATCATTATGGTCCTATAATTGGAGGGATCATTGATATCTCCGCTCTTGAAAAGAGGTATTGCGAGGCTAGTTGTCCAATCTGTAGGGAATCCCTGCTCAATGATCATTTGTTGAAGATTCCTGTAATGTGAGGTGCAAGAGTTTTTGAATCCCACTTTAGATAATCTGCTTGAAGTTCTACTAAATCTTTGGATTTTCCAACACCCAACTTCTTAATACCCACCTCGATCTCTTGCCACTACAACAAAACCCTATGATTAACGTCTCTTTTAACGTCATTTTTAGCGTCCACTATCACGTTTAGTGTATTTTTCATGATTTTTTGGACAAAGTGGACGCTTTTCCATGGGATGACGCTTTTCATGGCATTATTAGTGTCCCTTTTTAAAAGTTGACGCTATTTTGGATGCTAATTAGCATCCCAATTAGTGTCCAAATTAGCGTCCAAAATAGCATCCCATATAATGCCCATAATAGCCTCCAAAAAAATGTCCAGAATAGCACCAAGATTAACACCATATATTGAGCCAGGGTTAGCGCGAGGAATTGTGCCCTACTTCCTACTTATGCTCAACACCTCACAACAACATCCATATTGGGTTCATTTGGAGGTGTTCCTTCCCACCCTGTTTTGTGTAGGCACCTGCTCAGCTCAACAACTCTTCATGACAACATCTGGATTGGGTTCATTTGGAGACATGCCTTCCCACCCCGGTTGATGTAGGAACTTGCTTAGTTCAACTTCCTTTGGAGACACACCCTCCCACGTTAGTCTATGTAGTCACTCGCTTTAGTCAGCACCAACACACTCTTCAATGTATTCATTATTTTGCAACACAACTCAACAACTATCATTTTAGACTTGGTTTTAGTTTTCTCACATTTCACCTGAGAGGAAGAAAGAAGGGATGCTTTCCCCTTCAATTAGGAGGAATGGTATGAATGGGAGGCCAATCTATCACAATATGATGTTTGGATTTGGTTCACACCCCATTATCAAATTAGATTGGTTAATTAGTTAGTTATATTATTAAATAATGGTTAGTCTTTTTCACTTGTCAAATGTGGACACGCATGTAATCCTATCAAAATGTTATGAAGCCTTCATCTAATATAAGTTAGTATTTTTTACTTCTTATATGTATTTTGCTTATTCTAAAGCTTTTTTTGATCAACCAGACCAACCTGGACGTCTGTTTCAAGATGGGGATCTTATCCGCTGCGCTCCCCTTGGCTTTGACAATTTGGCAAGTAGGGACGATGAATCCGGGGTGGGATGTGTGGTCTTGTTCCGATCTTCGTTCGTAATGGGCTTATTCCTCTTCCTCGCCGCTTCGGCTCTTGCTTGTTTTCGTTGGGTGGGTGGTCCGGTGCCCGTTTGGGTTCGATTGTTGAGTTTCATATGTATGTGGATCAATAATTTATTACATAAATTTTGTTGATACCTTTGATAATTACCATTTAACAATTTTATTTTACTTTTATTGTTTTTTTATGTGGTTCGTTTCCCCATAGCTTCGCGGAAAGAATTTCAAGGGGCCCACCCAAAGGGACCTCACCCTGTAAGCACTAGGAAGGGCTAGAGAATTCAAGAATTGACCTCGACCTAGTGACATCTTGGCCACATAATCTCCAACCAACTGAGCTACCCCACTAGACTAATTTTTAACTATTTATTTATTATTGCACCGAGAGGCGCTCTACAACCCAGTATGGGGGAGATCTTGTAACGTGATGTAACGTTTGTAACATGTCGACAAAAAATAATAGTGATAGTGAATATTATGGGAGATA